>CM039731.1:40929707-41529707 GCA_022539455.1 Dendrobium nobile | reverse complement strand
GTTTTGGAGGAAGATGAGGAAGAGCGGAATACCGGGATAAACCACGAGTCACGGACTCTTCCAATGACTGGTGGGTGTTGCTTTTCGCCCTCACCTTGGGCTCTCAATCTCCTCTCTAACTTCAAGCTATCATGCAAGACAAGAAGAAGAAGAAGCAAAGAGACAAACAATAGAAATTCATTCAAATATTCATTCCCCTCATACAATGAGACATGACCCCTATATATAGGTCATGAGATACAAGCAAATAAAAGCATAACTAATGACTAAATCGCCCTCGGGGCCCCAACATAACTCACTCACACACAAGGGTAAAACAGGAATATTGAAAACTGAAAATGCATGAATAACTAAAAATATAAGCTCTGAATCGTGGCCATCGATCGGCGATGCTTCCGGCGATAAACGTGTCTGAACCGTTGATCGATGACCTCATCAGATTTATTTGAAGCTTTAGTTTATAATTTAGGAAAATTTTAATTAAAAATATATAAATTAGGTGAGACGTACGCCTCACGCCAATAAGGCGAGGCACGCCTCAGCCAAATAGGTGCATGCTTTACAAAAAAAGCTCGAGGTGTATACATTGAGGCATTTTTCATTAGAATTGTATTGAGACACACCTTACATTACGCAATTAAATAATGCGACAGCCATAACCTGCACATTAATCCCATAAACCCTATTAATCCTAATTCCACATTGTTCAAAGCATACATCATCACCCAATCCCAACTTGACATCCTAACAATGATCCTTACGCACATCTTGCAACATTCACACAAAGCTTCAAAGATCGCATGCCACACATAATCACTAAACCCACATCCTCGTGTGCTCACTCCATAGCTAGTTCACACTTCCACTCCATTGCCCAAACTAGGCACAACCCACATCTCCTCATCTACTTCATGCACATAGATAGCTAATATGCATTCATCCCTTCTCCATCTGCCACAATTGCTTTGCTTGCTACCATGAGAACAAGTTCCATGTCCACTTCTATAAAATATCACTTCACTTGCGTCCATCTCATTCTTATCACACATGCCTCACATTTTCCAAGATCATCCCACATACTAAGACTTCTTCAGCCGATCCTTCAACCGCCGAGTGGAGCACCAAGCACACAACTCTGATCCTGCTCACCAGTGACTGACCTTCACATCTTGAGACGGCTCAAGAGATATCTTCTAACAATCAGGAGATTGCAACTCTCTTATATTTGACCCTAATATGATAAGGTATATTTTTTGCTAATGTTAGTATGATTACACAGATAATAGAAATCTTGTAACTCTGCATGAACAACAAATTAGTTGATCTCCACCAAAACATATTAACCATAGTCCTACAACTCAACATTTTCAACGAAATTTACATAAGAGAGAACTAAGTGCTCCATTAAAACTCTGAAGCTAACAACTATATGACCTTGAAATTAGTTATTTTTCGTATACTTTAAGGCACTGAACTTGATTCTTGTAGTGGAAGAAAGCTAATTATTTTGCATTGATATCAACTGATAATCAATTCAAATAAATGATTTGCACATTACATCATTACAGTTTGCAATCATGACGCTCACTTCAAAACAAGTTCAACAAAATGGTGGTAAGTGATGAGAACATCGTTCAGAGATTTAGACAGATGTACCTGCGACGGAATCATAAATCGACGGCTACGATTCAGCATCTTTACTTCTGATGCATTTTTATGTTTTATTTAGTTTTTCAAATTTCCGAGTTTACTCCTCTGGAAAGTGTTTTATTGTTGTAGCCCGAAGGGCAATTGCGTACTTTTCTTTTCTTCATGTTTGAGACCAATATATAGCGGTCTTATGCTTTATAAAAGTTTGATGAATGATTAAATGAAATCTTGCTTTTTGTCTTCTTCTTCTTCTTGTGAATGCACTAGGGAGAAGAGAGAGCCCAACATGTGGGCGAGCGCAATACCCACCAGTCATTGGAAGTGTCCGTGGCCCGTGGTTTATTTTCTTTTCCTTTTGCTTCTTTTTCTTCCCCACCCTGCGACCCCTCCTCCCGCTCCACCGCTGGCCCACCTCCCCTACCCGGCAACAATACCCTTCCCCCTTCCCCTTGTCTCCGCCCCCCATATGGCTCTCCACCATTATGATGATTCCAAACATCATCATGGCTCCCTAGATTGATTCAAGCAAGATAAGAAAGTTCTAAATTTTTTAAATTCAAATTTGAATTTCAAAAATTTTCCTTATTTGCAAAATTTCAAATAAGGAAAGTTTTAAATCTAAATCCGATCTAAATTTAAATTAGAGAGGGTTAATTATTCTCTTTCCTATTTGGCAAACCTTGTTTGGAAACTTCTTAAAAACCTACCCAAACCCCTCCTCCTCTCTCAATGTCACCGCCACCCCCCCCCCCTCCCCCATTAATGGGCTTCCCCATTGCTTCCTATTGAGCCCCCAAACTCCACTTAAATTTGAATTCAAATTTCAAATAAGTTCCCTCCAAGTCTACTTAAAATCTGAAACTAATTTTAGATTTGCTAAAATTCTATAAAGAAGAAGACAAGCTCTTTTCTCCTCCTCACCATCGGTGTATGGCCGACCCTAAGGTCGACCACGGTTTTGCCTACAACGCACAAGGAAAAATCAATATCCTACTTTCTCCTTTCTACGATCCAGATTGGGAATACGAAGACTTCGTGGAGAGCTACGTCAACCGCATCATCTAATGCCTCACCGAGACGATTGAGTATCAACGACCCAAAGAACCTTGGCTTCTCGTCTCCCGATCAACGACATCTTCTCCTCCAGCTACTTCTACGGCGAACAAGGCCCTACGCACCACTTGTCTTGTGGTGGCATCATTGGGATTGCTTATGTCGTTCCTCCTCTAAACCCAACCTCAAGAGCGAGTGAGAAGGAACTCATGGTGAATACTACTTGATGTTATGCCGTGGATTCTTGTTTTATTGCTATTAGTCTTACTATTTTGTTTTCGTTGTTATTTGCAATTGTCTTGCTAATCTCTTTGTAACCGCTTGCCATTACTTAATCTTTTAACAAAAATTCTAAGAATTTGACTTGGTGAAACATAAGTTTTAACTAGCAAAGCTCATGTTCAATATATATTGTTAAATTCCAATGCAACTCTTGTCGCATATAGGTTTCACATCAGTAAGTATCTAACCCAAAATGATCCGTTTAAAGAGCAAACACCAATAACCCTATTAGTAATGATAAAATTCACATCTATGAAAAAGAATTTAGGCAAATCACCAAAGTGTAATAAGACAAAAACTAGTAAACCAAATGATACAACACAAAATCTTCCATGTTAAAATTGATTCTAAAATACTTAATAATGATTTATTTGAGGTTTACACTAACCGGAATAGCATACCTATCATAAATAAGCATGAGGTCAATCCTAACTTACCAACATCTTGCTCATAACACTCCTGATTAGAGTAGTCTACGCTAAGAACACAACCAATATAGAACAACCCCTTTAGGATTACCTATTAGCGGCCGTGATCATCCCACTTATTATAAGCATGATCATACCCAAAGGAACAAGGTTGATATTCCCATTTTCAAGGGTCTAAATGACCTAAGACATATAATGCAAATCTGAGATGAATGACTTCATTGTGACTTCATTGTGACGCATGAAATGAATTATATGCAATTTGTTGAACTTATTAAAGGGCAAAATAACATCATTATTTGTTATAGTAATTTATAGGGAGATGTGCCATTTTATAAGGCTAAGATATAAGGAATTTTGAGACAGAAGTACTTGTCACTCCATCAAAGAAAATGCTATGCTAAAGCTATGTTGAATTGTAGAAAAGGTACTCAATCAATTATTAATTATCTTAACCAGTTTGAGAAGCTTATATCATGGTATGAGGTTTTTGAGAATACTTGGCAACTGACTATCAAATTTATAAATGATCTTCATCTTGAGTTCTTGACATGATATAAAAAATGTGTTAATATAATCTTGATATTATGAAGGATGCTAGCTACACACTTGTTATCATAGAATAGTTCTAATAGGTCGTTAATCACATCCACTCATGTTGAAAACTAAAGACTCAGCCTAGGTTGACCACTCCAACATGTTAGAATGGGCATGTCTTTGTTTCCAAATCTCATTCAACACAATAATGAGGGGCTGTGCCAAAACAGTCATTCCATCGAATAATGCCCTCTGATTAAACTTTTGATTGATGAAGAAAAGCATATTCCAATGAGCCAAAAGAGTTTAAAGAATGTGATTGAAGATTAACCCCTAACTAATGAGGATGCACAACTTTTAATGGGAATTCTGCACAAGTGCATGTTACATGAATTCTAACATCCTAGCAACTTTTGAGAATTGAAAATGCACTAGCAGCATCCTAACATATGCAACTTGCAAAGATAAAAGAAGCAAATTAATCATCGATGGTAAAATTTCCATCAATTTTATCAAAAAAGCAACTTTTCTTGGATTCAAAACCAAGACTATATCATGCACGCTCCATGTTAACATGTTTATCTCATGTTGCCTGCGTGAATCAAACATCCCATCTCTATCATTAAATGAACATTGTTCAATTCTTATCAGTATGGGTAGTTACAAAGATAATATATGGTGTGATGCTCACTCCAATGCAGGTTGCATAAATCCTCATAGCTCGCTCTCTTCGCTCTTTAACATGAATGTAATTCATTATAGGTGAAAAATCGTTTATTATATATTAAAATTATTAAGTCTTCATCTAAGCAACCACACAAGCTTAAATCGAATGCATTCCACTTCTAGTTTGCAATTTTGTGGTTGAAAGGCCTTTAAAAGGAGAATTAAATGTCAAGGAACTATTAGACACATATGAAGAAGATGCGGAAGATGTCAAAGGTGAACCTATCCAATCAAAAGCATGTACATAGTTGTGTACAATTGAGCACTTATGCCATGTGTCAGCTCTTGATTAGTTGATGCACCTTTTGCATTTGCTTCATCCGGAACTAATAATTTCTACTCAATGCCAGTGTGGCAAGAAATATCCACAGTTGCCAATGAAAAGCGAATTTGTCAGGTTAACATATTCTGCAAATATTACCTAAATAAGCTATAAATTAAGAAAATAAAGACCATTTAAAACCCTTCATAGACCTAAAACATTTTCATTAGCTCATAATCGCAGTTTGAAGAAAATATTCAACTCATAAACTCAAGGTTCGTTTGGGACGGCTTTCTTACTGCTTCTTAAATCAGTTTTCTCCTAAAAAATTTTAATTTTTTACTGAAAAGCTGATTTAAGAAGCAGTAAGAAAGCCGTCCCAAATGAACCCTGAGAAAATATTTCCTCCTCGCCTATAAACAACATCACACAACATCCATTGCAACTTTCTAGTTCATGAGAATTCACAAAAATAGATCACCTAACAGGCCAAAATCAAAAACTGACATATCAATACTCTATCTTAAAAGACTAGTATCTGATAATTCAGTAAAATGTGGAATTTAATTATCCAATATATTACCAATATAGTTAAATTGCCGCCTCCTTCCTTCTCGAACATCAGGACCCAATCTCTGAAAAGCAAAACATATTTAATAAAATCACAACTTAAGCCAAATAAACGGAAAACAAAACAGGAGGAGTGGCAACTCGGAACCTTTACTAGCAAAATGGCATCCACCACCTCTCGTTCGAGAGAAGCCGCCCTGAAATCCACAACAAGAAAAGAAAATTCTGAAAAATATGTACAACTCAAAGGAAACGAAATCGAGAGAATAGCAATACCTAAGTATGTATTTGATTTGCGGAGGAGAGAAAGTCGAAAGGTCCATCCCCCAGCGAACGGCCCGTCGAGCCTCTTTCTTCAGCTCATTGCGGCTCTTCTTGAAAGAATCCCCACTCGTTTTCATCCCTGCGTCATCATTGCCAATATCACTGCCGTCCGATGGCGGGCTCACTGGGCGGAGAGCATGTTTACGGATGCCGAAGCTTCCAGCGTATGGCGAAGTGGAGAAGAAGAAAATATGGGGTTTTGGAGAGAAGATAGAGAAGATCAATGGAGGTAAATCAGATGAACGCCTCAGCAGAGCAGAAGCCGCCGGGGCCGCGGCTGCTTTCGCCATGACTTTCTTCCCGGCATATAATTCGAGAAATTATATCGCTTATTTCATGAAGAAGCTGGGCCGAAACGGGACTGTAAACTGAACATTAGAGTAGAAAAGTCCATGGCCTTACTCAATTAATTGGGCTTCAAATATTGTGGGCTTTCTACTTTTTAATAAAACAGTAAATGATCCTTTTTTATATTGCACTTCGTCATAAATACGTAGATGAGTTTTTTAATTTTTATTTTGCATATAAAATTAAATAATCTTAATTTAAAAAAAAAAAATCATCACTATAATTGGCCTATAAATTTAGAGAAATTTTTCTGTGCGGACACCAGACCGTATGAAGGCGAATCAAAATGCTCCACGTCACTCGGTACATAACCACGGTACCCAACAAAAAAGGGGTGTGGCATGTTCTAATTCGCCTCTAGACGGCGTACGTATCCGCACATACTAATTTTATATAAATTTAAGAGCTTATTAAATGATAGGGATGCAATAATATACATCGATGGAGTCGTAAGCACCGAAGGTTTTGCAACAAGTTCATCATATTATGATGAAGTTAGAGCATGTTATTGAAACTGATGGTGCTGTTACTTATGTCAGACAGGTGGATATGAGTCGCGGGTGCAAGTAGCAGTGATGCCGAAAATTTTTCTTGATAGGAGTACAACTTGACTATTTTAAAGATATCATCAATTTGCCCTTATCAATAGACCGATGAGACGGCAAGCATCAGGGAGTCGATGGTCAAAATAGATGTTCCATGATTGATGGGACTTCACATTGATCCTTTGTTAGATCAATGCGCAAATGTTTAATTTGATATTTAAAAAAAAAAAAAAAAGTTGTTAGTACTCTAAATTTCTTCGAGAAATACGTTGGATTTATATTAAATTCTCAAGAATCACTATTTTAAAAACTCATGTGTTCCAAGAAGTCTTATGCTAATAATACTTAATACTAACTCAAACCAAACAGTTCCTTAAACTCATAAATAGTTAGGTAAGCTTCATAATTTGATTTTGCATATATTACTTTAACCAATCTCCTCTGTATATAATTAGAATATCATAAGGAAGAAGAAAGTTGATATCAATTTTAGCATACAATCATATTCATCTTATCATATTGATCTAATAATCGTAATGATATGAATATGATTCAACAAATCATTAGACATGAATCAACTATATTTGCACCAAATTTTAAGTCAACAAAGTGATTACATATTTGACCATCGTAACTCGCTATTGAACCTGCCAGTACATCGACGATCTCATTTATTCACGAAGGCTATTCACTCACGAAATCTCACTACTCATTTAGAATGCTTGTTAAGCGATTTGTAGTTCCTAATAAAAGAACTATTTGTAAAAATTCAGCTTATAAGTTAAAATTTGCTCGAAATTCCGGTATTGTATTCAACTATCTCAAATAGTCATCTGCCCCATAACCAATTGCTTTATCTATTTATCTTCTTATCTTTTATCAAATAAGTCATATTCTATCTCAAATATTAGCTCAAAGATAAATAAAGAGTAAAAATTCAAGCATGACCAAAATGATCTTACTGAGATCTATTATCCTCCCTCTCTCTCTACCAAATCTTAGGCTTTATTTTAAATAGATTAAACTTTTTTATTTTAACTTTTTAATGCTTCTATTTTAGCCATTGTTTCAAAAATGATTTTCAAAAAGCAAAAGTTTAGAAAAACAATTAAAAAAAATATTTCAAATACATATAATTTTTAACTATAAAACAATCAAAAAAGTTGATAAAACCTTAATTTCATATGAAAATCTTTAATAGAAACTTTTTAAACTTAACTTTGGGGGCTTAATCTTCCATTAGACTGAGATCATAATGCTCATCAAGATTAATAAAATCATTATACAAAAATAAAATAATCATTATTTGGAACAAACTTTCTCAAATTAAAAAATATAGATTGAGTTTAAGTGAGCATCATGTGCGCAAAGCATAAAGTGCCTTGCACATAATAATAGGCAATGTGCTTAAAATCCCTTTAAATTAAAATTAAATAAAAAGATAGTTCAAGAAACATCCTTCAGCAAAAGAATGCAGAAATCAACTCAACAATTTTTTTTTTACTAATTCTTAAAGTAGAAAGTTATTTTAAAAACAATAACAACAACATTTGAGCCTTTGTCCCACTATGTGAGGTCGGCTACATGAATCATTTTTCGTCATTGTGTCCCATTGTGTCCGGTTAAAAGTCAAATTCTCATTTAAATCTAATAAAGAATGATCATTTCTAATATTTTCTAATCAAGTCTTTTTAGGTCTACCACTACCTTTCTTAACATAAGTCAAATCTAATACCTCAACTTTCTTAACTGGGTCATTGGGAGTCCTTCGTTTAATGTGACCAAACCATCTAAGGCGACTCTCTCTAGTCTTATCTTACGTTGGAGCTACTCCAACCTTTTCATGTATATACACATTTCGTATCCGATCTCTAGGGGTCAAGTCACTCATCCACCTAAGCATCCTCATTTTTTTTTTGGGACATTTAGGCCATTTAAGGCAAACTCACACACACAACGCATACACATGGACTCGAACCTTGGACCTCTTAGTTGGAAGCCTAAGCTCTCAACCAATAGGCCAAGGAGAGTTGTGTAGCATCCTCATCTCTGCAACACTTTTAACTATTTATTATGCTTAGAACTAAAGTTATTTTAAGAAGCAATAAGAAAAATACCTCAAACTAAATCTTAGGCTCTTATTACTTTATGCAAGTTTTCAGTATAAAAATTTATTTTTTTATTATGTTTTGTGATAAAAAAAAATACCCCTCAAATTTAAAGAAAAATTCTATGAGGCGGTTGTTAGACCTATAAAGCTTTATGATGCATAATGTTGGCCATTAAAAAAGAAGCATAATATAAAGTTACATGTAGTATAAATGAGGATGCTCAGATATATGAGTGATTTTACTCTTAAAGACATACTAAATAAAAATATCTACGAAAAAGTTGAAGTAGCTCCAATGGAAGGTAAGATTAGAGAGAGTCAACTTACATAGTTTGGTCCCATAAAATGGCTGCCTTTCGATGACCCAGCTAAAAAAGTAGATGTATTAAATTTGACTTATATTAAAAATGATAAAGATAGGGCTGCAAACGAACAAAGCCGAGCTGAGTATGTGAGTGTTCATGTTTGAGTTCGTATATCATTAGCTTGTTCAATTTCGGTTTGTATTTGATTCAAGCTTTATTGTTTGTGTTCATGTTTGGTTCGATTAATTTAGGGGTGTTCATGTTTGGTTCATATTCGGTTCGTTTAATGCTTATCGAGCTTTAATCAAACAAGTTTAACGAGCTATGTTCATGAACATATTTAACGAACAATCTATTGAACAAATCAACATTAAATTTGTTCATGAACATCTTGAATAAACAATCTAGCAAACTTAGACAAATGTGAAATATCTTTTGTTCAGAAAATTAAATTTATAATAAAAATAGTTGTCTATTTAAGATGAAATATGATTAATCTATATGAATATATTTTTCATTAAAGCTTACTTGTTGCATTTCTCTCCATTCAAGCTTTTATCGAGCTTTTCATTGAGTTTAATGTCGAGATTATTCACAAACTTCAAATGATGTTGTTCGTGAACATAAATGAACCGAACATAATAGTGTTCACGCTTGTTTATTTAAGGATCAAGTATTTAAAATGTTGTTCAAGTTTGTTTGTTTAGTTAATTAAATGATCACAAACGAGCTTTAATCGAACCGAGCATCGAGTAGCTCGTCGAACGCTTGGTTCGCTTGCAGCCCTAGATAAAGATAGACCTAAAAAAAAAACTTGATTATAAAATATTAGAAATAACATTTCTTTATTATATTTAAATGAAAATTTAACTTTTAACATAACACAAAGAAAAAAAAAATCATGTAACCAACCCCACATAATAAAACAAAAGCTTGATGTTGTTATTATTGTAATATTAAAAAGTTGTTTTAAAAATAATAAAAAAAATTATCTCAAATAAAATATTAGATCAATTAAGACAAATTCATACTTATTATATTTATAAGATTTGAATTCATAATTTCTTGATTGATAATCCAACCAATAAAAAAGAGCTCTTCAACTCAATAATTCACCATCAAAGACCATAATTCAGCATCGTACCACATAAATATATATTACAGGCCACGTGGCTACTGGCAAGAGAAATCAGGACGGAGGCCCCAAACAAAAGCAAAAGCCTCTTTGATTGATTGCTTACAGGTTAAAAAATCACATAATTAGACAAAACCATCGCTATGTTAGACGTACTTAAAAACACTTTGCATAACCATAATATTATTAATCAGCGTCTTTTCTTCAGCCACTCGATGATAATTAGACAAATCCAATAAAATTAAGCACTGCTTAGAGTTATAATCAGTAAGAAAATCATCCCAAAAAGAAATCTTAATGATAGCTTTTCAGATAGAATATCACATAAGTTCAATCACATATAAAATATCACCAACAATAATTTATTTAAAATGAATAATATATTTTCATGCATAAGTTTTAATATGATTTAAATATAACTAATTCACCATTTTTTTATGATAATAAACAAGTTTAATCATAAACTGGCAACCATGCTTTATGTAGAATACATGTCCACACCTCATAGATAGACAAAGCTTTCAGCAACTTGCCCAAAATGAGTAGTAAAAACCATCTTTGTTAAGTAATAAGAGAAACATATTAAAATGAGAATAATAGAGAGAATAGTGACTTAGAGCTTCTATTGGGGCAGCTAGAGGGTAATCATGAGAGAATATAACGTGTGGAGTCAGGACTGAAGCTACGTCTAATTTTTATGTGTGTGCGTAGCAAAAAACACAGTAAAAACGTGGTGATGAACAATAATCGTGCTTTTACTGCGTACACTCATAAAAACCTAATGATTCTTAGTTCTAGACTCCGCACATAATAATCTCTAGAGTAACCATAATTTCAATTTAGGGGATTCAGAGGGGAGGAATTGCTTCCGTCGATCGTCCGGCTGCAGCCCTATCTCTTTTTATCGTAGCTTTATAGAGAAGTAATAAAATTGTCTCAAACAAAGCCTAACAAAGCCTAAAAGTTGCTTTCTGTTTAAGAGCTTCACAAGTAATAAAAAAAATGTCTAAAAAAAAAACGTTGCTCACTCCTGTAATCTCTCCCTCTTTCTAATCCTCTCCCTGTCTCACATTTTCCTAATGCCTCTCATGCTAATTCAGGAAAACAATACAATGTAAAAGATATGTTTATTGTTTTTGGAAAATTTAGGCCGAAGCCTGTAAAAGATCCATGGAAAGTTGCTGCAAGGGTTAAACAAAGTGTAAAGCTGAGTTTCGAAGCTTCAATACAACACAGAAACCCTCCTTGACTTGTCCATCAAATTAAACGAATTTAAGGATTTGCCCATCAAATAAAACTACAATCCCAAAACAAATCGTGAAACTATTTACTAGCACAAAGCTAGATTTAACATTTGTTATGAGAAATGATTGTAGTTCTAATTCTATCAAAACTTACTAAAAATCCTACTTGCAACCAAACAGCCCATATTGATTCACGTTCAAGCAAAAAACTCTTAATTTCGACAATCCTTCAAAAAAGAAGAGCAAAAGTAAAAACAAAACGCAAGAAAGAACATCCCATATCAAGGAAATGCAACATCAGACAAAAGAGAATATAATAGGAAAAAAATATCCAAAGACTCGAGCTTCAGGCAGGAAAGGCAGAATATTCGGAAACCATTCAAATGATGAAATAATTTGCTTGGCATCCATCCAAATTTAGACAGGGTCTCACCAATGTTTAGCTTGAATCTCGCCAAACAGTTATTGTGTAACTTTACTGTTCAGATAATTCTGGTTTACACCTTACCTCGTCCAAATTAATAAATTTACTGGAATTTAACTAATTTAAGGATCTTCCTATTTTTTGAAAGAAAGAGTCAAACAGTTTATCACTTTTTAGCAAGATTTAACTGTAGTCATTCACCCATTCTCAACAGTTCAGCTTTTAAAGCTCTCAACATTTTAGATTACAGGACTTACTAAATGATACTTGCAGAGTGACTTGACAGAGCTTCAATGAATATATAAAGCAGATCATTGAAAGAACTTATATTATACAGATTCCATTGTCAAAAATAAATTCAACCATCACCAAAAATGAACAGAAACTAAGCAAAACCAAATCACATGATAAGTCCAAGCCAAAAAAAAGACAATTTCAATGCCCTTGAAGAGCGAACAGCACAAAAATACAAGTAAAACACGAGGTACAACATCGCATATCATCAAACTACAAGACCAACCTAACAAAGCAAAGGAAAAAGGGTAAATGGATATGGATAAAACTCTCACTTCGGTCCAGCAGGGCACTCTCTCGCGAAATGCCCGGATTCTCCACAGTTGTAACAACCGCCGCCACCACCGCCGCCGCCGCCTCCACCATACCTTCCACCGCTGCCGCCGCCAAATCTCCCGCCACCGCCGCCGCCGCCGCTGCCCTTGTAACAATCCCGAGCAAGATGCCCTGGCTCACCACAGTTATAGCACGATCCACCTCCACCGCCACCTCCGCCGCCATATCCACCACCACCATATCCACCCCCTTCGCCGCCCCTCCATCCTCCTCCCCTGCCTCCTCCGCCGCTGCCTCCGTTAAACCCGTATCCACTACCTCCATATCTTCCACCACCTCGTCCACCTCCACCACCGTATCCATCCCTCCGGCCACCTCCACCACCACCTCCACCTCCACCGCCTCCGCCGGAAACGTTGCCGCCTTGAACAAACTCACCGTCGGGTCCAGTGACGTCAACAGCCTTAGTCCGTCCGTCCTCGGACTCAGCGATTACGAATTCGACCGGCTCTCCATCGGCAAGCGTTCGGAAGCCATCCGCCTTAATGGAGGACTGATGCACGAACAGATCTTCCCCTCCATCATCCGGCGTGATGAATCCGAATCCCTTGCTTCCGTTAAACCACTTTACTACTCCCTTTAATCGAACACCTTCTTGCGCCATCTTCGATCTCCCAGCTCAGATCCCCCAAGAAAAGGAAGAAAAGCAGACGAAACCCTAATAGTGAAAACTCTCTCTAAGATCAGAGGTGACCCTCGTTATTTCCGCATAGAGGTTTTTTTATAGTCGGGCAGGCGAGAAGATCGGTCGCCTCGGCGGCCACGTCATGAGATATGAGAACTGCGATATCGGACGGCTATAAATAAAAGATAGGTGTGGATAGCGCCGTCGGGTTTTAAGGGTTTTGAGCCGCGGTGAGGGTGAATCTGTTGATAGCCGGCAAAATTAATTGCGTCTATTAAAGCTATATTGCCTTTCACGATTTAGGGGAGGAAATAATTTATTGTTCTGTGTTAAAATTTTTAAAATTAAAGGGATTTATAAATATAATAATAATTTTTTTAATAACAAACAAAAATAATAATCTTAATTTTTTTTTGTTTCATTAACTTATTGTTATTGAACCCTCTTCATCTTTCATAGCTAATGGGATATGTCATGATTTTTCACATTTTTTCATCTTTATAACTCATGTTTATCGGGTGTAAATTCTTTTTCGATGCGGCTTTCTCATCTCTTAATGTAGTCGATGACTTTCATTCACGCAACTAATGAGTTGTTCATGTGTTCTCAATTACTATTTTGATTGATAGGTGAACATGAGTTTTTATTTTATTTTTTGGTGATGGGATATTCACTCGCTGTCACCCACAAAAGGGTGCATAGCGGCGTGACTAATCCTAAGTTGACCTAGAAGAGACACACATTCATGAAACCTACTGTCCCACACTTGATTAGGCCCCACTTAAGAGGCGTTGCTGCTCGAGGGGAATTGAGCATGGGTTGGGGGATTCCCAACCGCACTCGTCCACCAATCAAGCTTAGCAATTGTGGGTCACACGTATTTATTAAAGCTTTGTAAGTCCACTTATGTGTAGCTATATTATCATATTTTCTTATTTATTATGGGATCAAGGTATATCCTCTTTGTAGCACTTAAAATCTTATAAATGCGGGTCATCAATTAATTTTTCACATGTGTTGCGTCCTGAAATATTCGCAACCGTAAAGAAATCAGAAGCTTAGCTTCATAATTTTATAAGAAAATTCAACACACAAACATGTAGAAGAGATGGATGCATCAATCACAAAGAGACACCATAATTTTAAAGTGGAAACCCTAAAAAGGATAAAAAGACCTATAAGGCCTGGCCCAATTGAAATGAGTCGACTGGTATTGGTGGTTGATTAGAAATGATGCACATCCTCGGAGGAGGCGCTAGCTCAATGTATCAAATATACAATGTATATAACATAGTTCATAGTCGGAGAATAGCATAACATGTGTTGTTAAAAGAATGTTGATGTGTTCCTTTAATCTGTGTGATCGTAGTCGATGGGTGATGGTGGTCGAAAGGATCATAGTCGGTAGGCGACGGTGGTCGGAAGGACCGACTTTGCGGGCTACAGTGGTCGGAGGATCGTAGTCGGCGGGCGGCGATGGTTAGAATGGTCGTAGTCGTCGGGCGACAGTGGTCAAAAGGACCGTAATCGACGGGCGACGGAGGTGAAAAGGACTGTAGTTGGCGAGCGACGGAGGTCGGGAAAAAAAGTTTGTCATCGTTAACAGTTGGGTAAAAGTACGACGGCAGTCGATGAAAGCTAGGGGGTGGTGGTGTCAGGGTGGAGCTTCAGTCTCAGAGATATTCCTCCAATTCCTCCCCATTTTTCATGAGAAGAATTGGGGGGGGGGGGGTCTATTTATAGAATTTTCTTGGTGGCATGCTCCAAATTATAGAGAAGATCGAGGGCATGTTGGGAGTGGTTTGCTAAACGACTCATATTGATCTCATTGATCGTGGAGCATTTATCAAGCATTTGATTAACAAAATAATGTCATAATCAAACAATATTTAGATTATTTTATTCATCTCATCGAGCTGCTTAATTATATTATAAGCATGTTATATTTGAAAATCATTTAATCATCCAATTTATGACTCGAACATTTCAAATGAGCTTCAGTCTTCAATTTGGACCCATTTGAGCCTGAATAGGGTTGAATTTGGTGTCGTTGGGTTCGTCTTCTCTCGAGACGGTCAATTTGACTATAAGTTTGATGAAATCGATTATATTTAATTTGGGAAGTTCCTGACTTGAATATACTTCTAGATTTGTGCCCGATCAAGATAATTTTTTTGTGATATATCAACATGCATAGTGGTTATGTATATTCATTGCTCTGGATAAAGTCCAATGAACTTCTCTCTCTCTCTAGAACTACTTCTATTTGCCTTCCTCTCTATGTTCCCCGCTCTACATGATAGTTAAAAAGTCGTGAAAATGTAATTATGTAGAAAATTTAAAGGATTTAAAAGAAAAAATGCTACTCCCAAAACTTTTTTTAAAATTTCTAAAAAAACTCAAAATGTTGAGAGAAAAATTTCAAGATCTAGAGTAATTCTTACAAATCTTGAAAAGTTGACCATTTATCTCATGTTTAAGCTTGTATTTGAGCAAAGTCAATTCATGAGCTAGCTCAAACCTAGTTCTCCAACGAACTCATGATTTCAAGTTGCAATCCAAACTCAAGCTTATATTTTAAATTAGCTAAAGCTAGAGCTTGTTGATGCTCTTTTCATCGGCTTAAGAAGCAAGCTTCTATATACTTGATACGTCATCATAAAATTATCTTGATCGGGCACGACTCCCGAGGCAAATATCAAGATGGAAACTTCAAAAATTAAATTCGGGAGCATCTGAACTCCGATTTCAGCAAAATTATAGTTAAACTGAGTGTCTCGGAAATAAAAACCCAACGACACCAAATTCAACTCAATCCGAGCCGAAATGAGTCCAAATCAAGGTCTAGAAGCACTGTTAGAAAGTTTGTACAACAATTTGAGTTACCGAACGGTCTTCGAACTTGATGAGCTTATGATCGAATCGAGCGGCTCAACGAGACGAATCCAACGAGCCAAATATCGTTGAATTCCGAAGTCATTAAGACCTTCAAATACCTGATAAATGGTCCACGATCGAAGGATTCAATATCGTCCGTTCATCTGAACCATGCCATATTCGCCCCTGATCTCTCATCTATTTACGGGCCATGCCACTCTAGAAAATCTATAAATAGACCCCCCATTTCTCTTGATAGGAGACCAAAGCAAGAAGAGAAGAAGGAGAAGAGAAGAGAAGAAGAATATGAGAGAAGAGACTCCTCCTCAACCACCGTTGGAGTTCCGCCCGAAATCCAAATGACACCGGAATTCTGCCTGACTTCCATGAGACACCGAAATTCAGCCCGACTTCCACGGGATGCCAGAATTCTACCCGACTTCCACGGGACTCTGAAATTCTACCCAAGTAATGACAGAGTTCCCCCCTGACGCCGAAACTCCGCCCAAGTGATACCGGAGTTCTCCTCGGCCACCAACAGACGTCGGACTTCTACCCGACGCCGGGCCTTCACTCATCGCCAAGTTTCTACCTGACGTCGGACTATTATCGGTTATCAGACTTTTGCTGGACGTCTATCTGAAGATGGATTTCTTTCCATTATTAGACTTCTACCTGGTGTCGTCCTTCTGACCTTCGTAATTAGATAACAGTCCTTCCGACCTCCGTCACCAACCTACTATGGTCCTTATGACTTACGTCGCCCACCGACTACAGTCTTTCAGACCTCCGTCGTCCGCCGACTATGATCCTTCTGACTTACATCGCCCACCGACTACATTCCTTCCAACCTCCGTCGCCAACCGACTACGATCCTCCTAACTTACGTCATCCGCAGACTATAGTCTTTCCGACCTTCGTCACCAGACTATGGTCCTCCCGACCAAACGAACACATCAATAGTCCTCTTTGTATTCACATAATGTAATGTACTCTATAAAATGTACATCAAGCTAAGGCATTCTCTCAATGAAGGGCCTCATTTGTAATCAATTGCTATACTAGTGGATTCATTCGAACTGGGCTAGGCCCCATGGTTTTTCCCCCTTTTCAGTCGTTTCCACGTAAAAATCTTGGTGTCTCATAAATGCTAGACCCTCTCTCTTATCTTATTGCGTGCCGAATCTTCGTACAATGCTTAGACGTTAAACTATATATTTCTCTACCGCCGCGAACACTCCAGGACGCAACAATACTATAGTTCAAATTTATGCCTTCACCAGCAAGTTCTCGCAAATATCCTTCTTCTCCAATTGTTGTTACTGAAAGAATAGCTATAAAGCTTTTACATAAAGGGAAAAGGCATGAAGAAAAAGGGTAAAGTGGTTGAGGCCTTTTCCTTTTGTTACATTTAATAATGTTACATTAATTTATAAGATTTATTATAGAGCTACATCAAATGTGTGCTATTTATTATATTATATTGTTCTATAGCCATCATATATAAAGATTTATAACAAATACTTTTATTGATAGACAACATCTTCTTCCAATAAATATGAACCTATGAAAATAGATTTGCATAGATTTCTCACAACATCTCATTTATACGTTATAAATACGCGAAAGTGGTGTTAAGAAATACAACAATTTGATAAAAATATATCTCTGAATCATTATGAATTCATTCGAGTGTATTTGAATGCATGTGAGGACTCGTCTCAGTATGTGCATCGTATTTATAAGATGTAAATACTTTTAAGATATAATGCACTCATAAGCATATAAAAATACAAATACGATACAAAATTAACTCTAAACATAATTATTATTAGAAATATATAACACATACTTTTTTAAGTCGTTCATAACATATATATTAAAATAGTAAAAATATGATATAATAATACATAAATGAAATACACATAAAATGCATATAATAATTTACATAATAATGTATGATTCTATATGAGATTTTAGTATTATGAGAATCTACAATCAATTCTCTAATATCATTTATACAATTTGCAATTTCCCATTTTTTATTTTATTTGAAAACTAATCTTAAAAATAAATAAAAAAATCTAAAAATCATTTTCCAAACCCTAATAAGCTGTATTTTTTTTAATATTTAGGCTAATTAAAAAACACATATTGAATATATAAGACTTAGACTTCATTTGGGATGACTTTCTTACTGTTTCTTAAAGTAATTTTTTAGTATTGATACGTCGTCAAAAACTTATCTTGATCGGGCACGAATCTCGATAAAAAATCAAGTTAGAAACTTCCGAAATTAAAATTGGGACCATTCAAACTCTGATTTCAGCAAACTTACAGTCGAACTAAGCGTCTCGAAAATACAAACCTAACTACACCAAATTTGACTCAATATGAGCCCAAAAGAGTTCAAACCAGTACCTGAAGTGTTGTTGGAAGGTTCAAACCACAATTTGTGTTACCAAAAGGTCTCCGAACATGACGTGCTTATCGTCGAATCGAGCGGCTCGACGAGACAAATCCAACGAGCCCAAGATCGCCGAATTCCAACATCTTTAAGGCCTTCAATGTCTGACAAACGGTGCATGATCAAGTGATTCAATATCGGTCGTCCATCCAACCACTCCCTATTTATCCTTTATCTCTCACTTATTTACGGGTCATGTCACTCCATAAATCTATAAATAGACCCCTCATTTCTCTTGAGAATGGGGGAAAGCAAGAAGAGAAGAGAAGGAAGAAGCTCCTTCTCGACCACTGCCTTTTGTTTCGCCGGACCTTCGCCGGACCACCACCTAAGGCCCTCGCCTTTGCCGGACCACCACTTGAGGCGCTCACCTCCACCGGACCACCACCTAATGTCATTGCTCTGCCAAACCACCACTTGAGGCCCTCAGCTCAGCCAGACCACTACCTAACGTCGTTGCTCCGCCAGACCACCACTTGAGGCCCTAACCTCCGTCGGACCACCGCCTGACGTCGTTGCTCCGCCGGACCACCACTTGAGGCCCTCACCTTCGCCAGACCACCGCTCGAGCTCCTCACCTCCGCCAGACCACCTAAGGCCCTCGTCTTCACGGGACCACCACTTGAGGCCCACACCTCCGCCGGACAACCGCCTAATGTCGTTGCTCCGCCGGACCACCCTTGAGGCCCTCACTTATGTCGGACCACCGCATGACGCCGTTGCTCCGCCAGACCACCACTTCAGGCCCTCACCTCCGCCGGACCACCGCTTGACGCTGTTTCTCCTCCGGACCATCACTTGAGGCCCTCACCTTCGCCAGACCACCACTTGAGGTTCTCACCTCCGCTGGAGCACCGCCTGATGTCGTTGCTCCGCCGGACCACCACTTGAGGCCCTCACCTCCGCCGGACCACCGCCTGACGCTGTTGCTCCGCCGGACCACCACTTGAGGCCCTCATCTTCGCCGGACCACCTCACCTCCACCAGACCACAGCCTGACGTCATTGCTCCGCCGAACCACCATTTGAGACCATGAGCTCCACCAGGCCACCACCTGACGCCCGGACTTCTACTGAAGTATCGCCCTCCTACTAAAGTCTTTCAGACCCTGGTCTCCTGCCACCTTCGGTCTTTCTGACCCCTGCCACCTGTCGACTACGGTCCTTTCGACCTTTGTCACCTATAATGGTCCTTCTGACCTCCATCACCAGACAACAGTCTTTCAGACCCGTCTCCTACCGACTATGGTCCTTCCGACCTGTATCACTTATTATGGCACTTCCGACCTCCATCACCATACAACGGTCTTTCTGACCTCCAACCTATCGACTATGGTCCTGCCGACCAAACAAACATGTATATGTAACTCCCACCATGTAATGTGCTCTATATGATGTAGATTTGTGACATCAAGCCAAGGCCTTCTCCTAAGGAAGGACCTTATTTGTAATCGACTGCAAATACTAGTGGATTTATTCAAACTGGGCCAGGCTCCGTTGTTTTTCCGCCTTTTCAGGTGTTTCTATGTAAAAAATACTGGTGTCTCTTATGAATGCTTCACCCTATCTCTTATCTGCTTGTGTGTTGGATCTTCATATAATGCTAAGACGTTAAACTACATATTTATCTACCGCCGCGAATATTTCAGGACGCAATAAGTATAAAATTTTTAATTTTTGTATTAAAAAGGTGCTTTAATAAGTAATAAGAAACAGTCCCAAGATAAATTTTAAATTTCATTTAGGACACATTTTTATCATTTTTTAAGACAAAATTTTAATTAAAAATTAAATTCAAAACCTCTTATTTAATATATAAAATTCCAATCATCACAATATGAGATACCGAGCAAGCATTTGCTCGTTTGGATAAATAAAAAAAAACGTGTAAGGGATAACGATGAGCAGAAAGGCGGTCAAAGGGAAGGGAACCAGATGGGACAGGTCGTTTTCGATTTGTTCTTTCAACAAAAGAGAAGACTAAAGCTTTCTGTATTTCCTCTACCTGCTACCTTAAATTTACCTGTTCATATCTCTCAAGATTCGTTGAAAGAATACACCCAAATATTAATCATGCATTGCACGAATAATAAGACAGATCGAACGATCATGATACATTTGCACTGTTAATTGTACAGTTGAAAGGCATGGGATTCTTCCACCAAGGAGAAGGAGGGCTTGACGACATGAAGCTGATACAGAATTAAACTGAGAAGATGGTAAGTTACAGAGATTTTATAGTGGCTGAGCTCCTTTCCTTTTGGAGAAAGCCTTTTCTGCTTCTGTCAGTCTGAAAGCTGTTGGGAAGGACAAAAAATGTCGGATTCGGATCCTATAAGAGTAACTGTCTGTAGATCCTTCAAGAAAAACTCTCCATTGGCATAGTTTTTTTCACTGTTTTACTTTTCAGATAATAGTTTTCTCTCTATTTGAAGTTTTGGACAGCAAATGTAGGGGTGTCAATTTCGAACAATTATTAAGTCCTCTGACCGGATGCAGAGGAACATCCGGTTGTAGGCAAAATCCCATCTATACCGAGGTGTACCGAAAACTCGGTAGGTATAGGCGGGATTTTGCCTACAACCGGATGTTCCTCTGCATCCGGTCTACCGGACCAAATAAAAAGTCGTCAATTTCGGTTTAGGGGTCCTATTTTGAAATTGATCTGGTACTATTCGGGTTCGGGTCGACCTGACCCGGTTTTGCAAATGGGTCGATTTTATGGACTAGAATCTGACCCGCTTCGGGTTCGAGTCAAATCGACCCGACCCGCAGACGCCGCGGACGCGACATGGCCTCGGGATGCCGGCAACGCGGAACTGCTGGACGCGGACGCCGAACGCAGGACGCGGCACAGAACTGCTACGGGCGCCGGCGAGGCTGCGACTGACGCAGGACGCGACTGCCTCGGGATGTGATGCGACCTAGCCTCAGGACGCAACGCGATGTGACGCGACCAGGCTGGCAGGGCAGCCGGGAAGCGGGGCAGGGGTTTGTGTGCATTCCGGGTCATTTCGGGTTATTCTCGGGTTCTCGGGTCAACCCGAACCCGAAAAACGGGTCATTTTTCAGGACCCGAACCCGACCCTCTTCGGGTTCGGGTCAACCCAAACTCGAAATTTTCGGTTCGGGTCGGGTTTTCGGGTGGGATCCAATATTGACAGGTCTAAACAAATGTAATTTTGTTTCATCATTGTTTTATTTATATTTTATTAATTATTTTTTTAGAAATTTCTATCATAATTTTTTTTTTCAATCAAAATAGTTAGAGCTTCATTTGGGACCGCATTTTGTCAAATTTTTTTTATAATGTTTTCAATAAATTTTTTGCAAGAAAAAAATTATAAAAATCAATATGAAAACAATAATCCCACAATGATAAGTTTTATAAAACACTACAATTCCAAACAAACCTTACATCTCTAATTATGTTTGGATGGGATAATTTTCTGTATGAGCTGTTTGGTTGTATGAAAAAAGAATACAGTATAAAAAGAATTAATGTGATGTAAAAAGAATATTGTGTAAAAGGAATACTTTATAATTGTTTGGATGAGTGTAAAAGGATCGGAATGCACGATTTTTGTTTTTTAATTTTGATTTGAAGTAAAGTGAATGCAATGTAACTGCAAGAAAATTGTGGTCAGAATGGCTGGCTCTGACGGAGGAAGGCGGCTGGGTGTGGCGGCCAATGAAGGAGGGAAGTGGCCGGCGGTAGAGGCAAGGTGACGATGGCAAAGGCTAATGGTGGTGGCTGGTTCCTCTAAATTTATATTTTATAATTATAAACTGAAATGATTTATTTTTCAATTATAAATAAATAAATTAAAATGTTATTTATTTATTTTAAATAAATATTATGTATATAACTGCCCTTTCTCTTTTATCAAATAACCTCTAACCTCTTGAAGATGCTGTGGCAGTGGCCCTTGTCGTATATGAGAAAAGGTTGAGTCAACGAGCAGTTGGCTGCAGGGATAAGAGATATGCCAAAGAGAATTCACTGTAACTTGATTTAATGAGTTGGGTCTACTTGGGTCGGGTCGGGTCAGGTCGGGTCGGGTCCACTTCAAAAAAAGCTCGACACAAATATGATAAATTTTTATTAGATTTGTTTTTATAATGAGTTGAAAATTTCAAACTAAGCTCGCTTGACCAAATATGGAGAATTTACATACATACCATTTTATTTTATGCAATTTACATACCTAACACTCATAACGTTAATATTACTTGCATATCATCCATAGAACAAATATGGGTGCATGCAGGGGCAGAACCATCCTTAATTTCCAGGGGGCGGACTTTATAAGTAAAGGTGTAGAGATTTCATACATATGTTGGGGGTCCAAGGGGGCATTGCTCCCTGACATGGTTCGAACCTAACAATAACAGGTTGTAAGGATATTTTTTTAATTATCTTTACTATTGGTTCTTCGTTCCGTAACAATAACACGTTTATACAATGTGTTTAATTATGTTGGCGACAATTGCATAAAGATCATAGTATTTTAAAACTTTTAGGGGGGGGGGGGGGGGGGGGAGCAATTATATAAAAAACCTGGTAATAAAGACTGAAAAATACACTGTGATGGTCAAATTATCTAAAAAATTTTGCAATTGCCTATGTTGCCCCCCTCATGGGCTTTAGGTAGATCCGCCCCTGTGTGCATGAAATGAAATATTAAAGAATGTAGGGTGGTATTTGTGGTAGGAATAAAACATAGGAGTGATATATTTGACATTAATGTTGTATATGGGCGCCGGTAAGCATGTAATATTAATGTTTTGATTCCTTTGATATTAGACATGTAAATAACATGGAATAAAATGGTATGTATGTAAATCCTCAAATACGAGAGTTTAGCTATCTCATTGAAATTTATTTTACACACATAAAAGATGAATATTACACCGGGTGACATGTACTAGAATTTTTCACATATGGATCAACATAGCTCACCTTGATATTTTGATTATTAAAATTTGAGAGGTGGCATATTCGTTGATTTTACTAATTTTAGGGTCATTAACCTTTTTTTTTTATATAAATTTCATGTTTCAAAATAAATATATATTTATTATTTATTAAGCTACATTATTACATTTTGCTTATTTTGTTTCACCCAATAATATTATGGTAGGATTTTATAATCATTTATTACATTATGCCTACCACATAGAATATGGAAATAATAATGTGGAATTATTGGATCACATCGTATATTAATTTTGTAATAAATTGTCTTGTGACAATGTATCCTTTAATTACCCCCATTAAATTTAAATCCTGCTTATTTTAGTCATCTAATTATGAACTTCAATAATGAGTGAGGCTGTCATTTCAAGTAAAACATTATTAATTAGTATGCCATATCAATTTTTCAAATTTAATATTTTTAAATAACAGGCTTTTATGCTTTTATATATATTTGATTCAATGAAAATTTTCAATGAAGGGTCTATTTAGGATGATCTTGATATTTTATAAAGTTAATTGTATAGTTGTTATATAAATAATAACTTAATTTTTATAGTTGTGGAAAATAGTTTTTCTTCATAAAAATTTTTAAAAATCTGTATGAAAATGATAAGAAAGTAATAGCTAAATGAAATTGTGGTTATTGTTTGAAAATAAAGCCGCTAGAAAACTATCTGCAATATATCATAAGTTATTATTAAGCACACAGATCTAAGTGGCGCAATATTATATTGGTTATTCCGTTGCCAATGACTTGAAAGATTATTATGTGCGAAGTTCGGACATAATCATTCGGTTTTGTGACTGTGAATAGTAAAAATGCATGGGTGAACGGTAAAAGCACGTTGGTGAACACTAATTGTGCTTTTATTATTTACAGTCACAAAATCAGACGGTTCTTTATGTCCAGACTCTGCACGTAATAATCTCTCCAATAGCTAATATAAGTTTCGTTTTGAACGAGTTTCTTATTGTTTCTTAAAGCAACTTTTTAGTAAAATTTTAATTTGATTTAACTTAAAAGCTGCTTTAAGAAGCACCAGGAAAGCCGTGCCAAACGAAGCCATAGTTATATTCATGATTTCATTGAATGACTTTTTATTTGGAACAATATTTATTTTTTATGTTATTTTGTTTTTATAATAATATGAAATAAAATACATTTTGTATTGGTTGTATAATGATTTAAATAGAAGGGGGAAGCATTTGGAAGCACTTTGGTTCAATAATATAGGCTTCGTTTGTGATAGCTTTTTAACTACTTTCTAAATCTTTTTTTTTCTTCATTTAAAAAAAATTATTTCAATAATTCAGATTATCACAATATTCTTATCTTAGAAAAATATTATCTCCAATATTTTTCATCAGGATTCATATACAAAATCATATAAATTTTTTTTTTTTGTATGATCAAAACTCAAATGTCAAATCTAATTTAAATCAAAACATGAATCCAAACTTGTCGAACTCAATCAAGTTTTGTCATACACTCATACAATTCATTCAATCTCATAGCATTCACTTATGCAATCAATTATGGATGAAAAATAATGCACTTTAATCTACCCAATCTATGTGACTCACAATCAATTTTCTATAGCTCTTATAACAATTCAACAATTCTTTCAACAATTATTCTGATATCAAGTTTGTAATGCCCCAAATTTTAACTTGGAATATTTTTTTTAATCTTTTATTAGACAACAATTAGAACTACCTATTTTTTATCGACATAAATATTAACAAAAATAAAATTATTGATCCAAACATCAATATATACACATATATTCATTTCTCAAACATCATATATAATACATATGAATCATACAAAAATAATCTATCATTTTAGTCATGCGTACAAAAGAATAACTACATGAAAAAATAAATGATTAATAATAAACTTATAGAAACCTGACCAGCCTCGCACTTATGATCCTCTAGCTTGATCTATAATCATTTAAATCATATATAATAAGTTAAATAACTTGAAAAAAAGCAATATTCATGTCTAATTAGTTTAATAACAATAACAATCATTTGATCATGAATCGGTATATAAACAATTAAACTCACATAAAATAGCAACAAAATTAATAAACATTAAAAAAGTATGGTATAAAAACCACTAAACCAATACATGTGTCAAAACCATAAAATAACCATCGTATTAGTACTATCAATTAGTGACAATCAGTAAATGAATCACGTACATCGGTAAAACCAAAGCATTGGTAAAGACTATCAAAAATCATATTAATGCATTAAACCATGAACAACAATTAGGGGTGTCAAATGGGTTGTTAGGTCATGTTTGAGATTGATGGGGGATGTGGCGTGAACTTTGAATTGTATTATAAACTTGAGCTAGTTCCATGAAAACGACGAAGCGATTCGAAGTCTAAAATTAGCTTTCTATTTTTTTTGTCATCTCTTTCATTTCCTTCATCCTCTTCTTTGATAAGACACAATACTAAAATTTAGATTTTTCATTTAAAAAAAATATTTCAGAAATTCAGATTATCATAAAATGTATAATAAATAAAATGTTAAACCTACAAAAATGAAACTAGCTAAAAGTCATAAATACAACATAATTCAGAATATCATACATAAATCGAATAATTAGACGGAATCAAATAATCGATATAGAAGAACTGAACCGGATTCATATAACAGAATTATTCAAATCACATTTCAGATCACATTTTAAATCAGATTTCAAATCACATATCCCTGACCCAGATAGAATCTAAAAGGATTATAACCCCTTATGCCTCTCTTCCCTGACAAAGACAGAATATCAAAGGATTCTGGCCCCTTATGCCTCCTTTTGTGCTAACAACACCAGAATATATCAGATATACATAATTATCAGATCATAATTCATTTTCATATTTCTAGACCCAAATATAATCTCAAAGGATTCTGGCCCAATATGCATCCCTTCCTTGACCAGACAAAATCTCAAAGGATTCTGACCCCTTATAACTCCCTTCTGACATCATTCAAATCAAATCATATCATATTCAAAGAAATCATACATATATCAAAATGTCGTCATAATGTATAACGACAAACAACAAAAAAATCCAATGGATCAAAATTCACAGTTTTAAAAAATTTCGAAATTACTAGAGATTATATAAAACAACATTTCAAAGTTTTTATTGTACTGAAGCAACATTTTTCAATATCACAATAATTTTCTATATAAAAACCCCACAGATTTCAAAATACTTGGTGAAAATTTTTTAGAAAATATTCAAAATGTGCAAAATCATAATCTATAAAACAAACCAAAAGTTACGCGATAAAAATTTTACCGGTGCAAAGTTATACCAATTTTTCGCTAACGGAAACAAGACTTTAATCGGAATATTCGTCAAAACTCACATTTCTGAAAATTGAGACAGGCATAATGTGCCTTACCTCGAGTTTATCAACTTTTTTTTACTGCGTCGTCGAACAAAAACGGACTGAAGACGCCCAAAACTTGACTTTTAATCGTTAAATTCATATAATAGATTTTTATAATAAAATAACTAAATGACATACAAGTAATTATTCTAATTGTTAAGATTTTAATCGTTAAATTCATATAAATTTTTTTATATATTCAAATTTAGGGATACAAAAATTATGAAAAAAATCATAAGGTAGATAAGCATGTTTAGAATACTCTGATGAAATCGATTTGTAAAACGAACACCTAATTGTTCTAAAAAACCCACTTGTATTGATATTTTTTAATTTATTAATGAAGTGCAACAATACCTATACAATTAGGGGAAAGTTTTTTCTAATTATAACACAACAATATCTATGTTATGGTGAAAAAAGTTTGTAATTTTAACTTATAATGTCTCATGAAATAATTTTTTACTGTTACAGATCAAAAAATATATATTAAAATTTAAAGATTATTACAATGCATGCACAGATACCAACTCAGACGCTGTGTAATCATTTTAACTGATTCTGACCTTATGATTTTTTTTCATTTATATGTTTTTCTCGTATAACTCTGGTATCTCTTATAACTATTCTCGTATCCATAGATTGTTGGATCTGTAAAACATCTTCTCATACTTATAATGAATATTTCAGCATGAAACATTAATAATATTTTTAATATGATTTCGATATTTGATATTGTATATTTATAGAAATTTAAGTGTTATATAAATAAATATAAAAAATAGTTATTATAAATGTAAATACATAAGATTTTATGATTTAAATCTCATGTAAAAATTGATTTACATAGATAACACAAAATTTTTATATGATATTTATTACATAAATATTATATTATTCTAATATCTACAATGGCATGCATAAAAATTATATTTACATTAATACTATTCAAATGCGTCATTTCAAAATTTTAATTAGTCGATCTGAACTCATGAGACATTTTATAATTTATATCATCAACCCCAAAAACAACAATGAAAATGTTAGCCCAATATAAATAATTAAATATAATATAAATTAATTATATATTCTAATTATTTCAAAATAGAATTAAAGAATTTAAAAAAATCAGTTTTTTTTTTTGGAAAAATAACAAAAAATTTTAAACCAACCCTAAAGGCCTAAACTTTATAAAATTTTTTCCATCCAAAATTTACCGGAGAAAGAAAAGGGCAGCCTTCGGGCCATTGATCATAGAAATTCTTTCTGCGGCAGAAGGCGATCTCTCTGCTTCGACATTCCATTATTTTCTGCGGCCGTAGGGAGGAGGTATTCTATACAGCCTCTCTCTATAATCTTTAAGTTCAGCTCTCTATCATCTTTCTCCGGAATTCTTCTTGCTAGTTTTTTTGTCAAAATTTTTCAGAATCTAGGGTTTTTTATCACATTGATATTCTGATTTATTCTCACAATTTTATATATAAAGTTTTTTGTTATATTTTTAGCTTATTTATTATAAATTTCGGCTAGATTATTCTCCTTTCTACGTGCGTCGACGGTGAGTTTGATGTAATTGTGTGGACTGCGTTGTGTTTAGGTGTTCCTGCGGTTTTGATCGATTGGTGAAAGGGTGGCTAACATTTAAATTATTTTAATTTGAACTTGAGAGTAGATGACATCGAAGTTGCTCCAGCTGAAGGTCAAGGCTGCGCAAGCATCGCAATTTGTTGCTAAACATGGAGCTGCCTACTACAATCAGTTACTGGAGCAGAACAAAGAGTATATCGTCCAGCCACCTACATTAGAGACATGTCATGAGCTTTCGAAGAAGCTGCTTTACACACGAATGGCAAGGTTAGTTTTCTGGTTGGGCGTTTTCCGCTTTAATTTGTATTTTGCTATTCTAATTTTAAGTTAACCTGTCACTCAGTCATCAATGAGAGTAATGGATTTTAGGTAAGTTTACTGAAGTATTTCTTGCTTAAAGAAGGCCTTTTTCTTTAATACAGGCCTGGACAAAGGAGAGTAAAATTTGGGAAATTTTAGCATGCACTTTCTTTTCGGTTTTGTTTGAAATTTAGGGGTTTGTATTTGATCAGTTTGGATAGTTTGAGTCAATAATTAGATAAGCCGATTAATCTCGGTTGAAAATTGAGAAAATCGATTAGGCAAAATTATTCTTTAAACCAAAGTAAGCGGAATAAAGCTTTAGTTTGGTCAGTTCAGCTTGAACCAAAATATAATTAATTGTAATAATAAACACAATTATTTTTTGCTTTAATAACATATATTAAGAATAATACTAGTAATATTTCTTAAAATTTATGATTTTGACATGTGAAATAAATAATATTCACATTAATATTTAGGTTACTTGTTTATTTAAACGACTTTATTGATTCATTATTTGAAAAACTTAATATAGTTCAACTATTGATTGGATTGGTTTTACTAATGTAAAAACTGCATTAATAACAAAAAAACTAATGAAACTCAATATTACAACCATGATCTAATCGATACTTTAACGACCAAATCAAAGCAACAAATTAGATCGGTTTAGTTTATTTTTTTCGTTTTATCCAAGCAATACACACCCTATGTACATCTATTAAATTGCTTGCATGTGTAATGGCGTTTGTTAGTGTTGAAGCATGCATCAAAATGACAAACAAAAGACATGTGAAAAACTTTTTTTTTGTTTTATCAGGATGTATAATTGAATAATCTTAATAAGTTATCTATTAAGAAAAATGCTCATTACTTAAATTTGGTATGCATCATGAAAAGGTGCCATATAATTACTCATATATTTATTAGGAATAAATCTCCAATGTTTAGTTTAATCTCGAGCTGTTGACAAGAGTATGTTGAGCTCCTTCAAAGCTCTTAAAGCTCCTAATTGGGCTGACCTGCACGATTGCAAATTCTTGAACAATTTTGTGCAGAAGTTTTGTGTGAATATGATATTGATAAATGTAGAACGTGGGAAGAGCAATATGATACTATAATTAAACTGTAACAAAAGAAACTCACTTGATTGGTATTCCTCATGTTTGAAGAAATTGCTTGCAAGTGCGACTACATCTGATAATGTTGAATAATGCATCAGAAGGACAAACAAAAGATGCATGAAAGAGCGTTTTTATCAACTTAAGATGTATAATTCTATAATGTCAGTATGTTCCCTATTAAAAAAAAAAAAACGCTACTCATTGAAGGTAGGATGGACATTGCCATATAACATATTATGTAATTTTTAAGATGTATAATTCTATAACGTGAGCATGTTCCTCCAAACTCTTGCCAAAAATATTAATGCACGTCATTGCTTATAAAAGTTTATGCAGGTCAACACTACTCCCCTACATACTCCTCTAGCTATCTCCATCTTTCCCATTCCCATCATCACCCCGTAGCCCCCATTATCCACTAATTTCACCCCTAACAGATCCACAATCTGATTGGAGATGAAATTGTGGGTTATCCCACTATCGATCAGCACCACCGACTCACGATCAGCTATTTCTCTCTTCACTTTCATGGTGTGATTCGGGGTGAATCCAACCATTGAGTTTAGAGAGACTTCTGCCACATCTAAATGCAACTTCTCCTCTTCCTCCATTTGCCCGCTCTCTCATCCCTCTTTAGTTTCCTCGTCATTACAGACGGTGAGAATCTGAAGAGTTCGATATTTACACCATGCCCTGACATGTACTTCTCATCACATCTGAAGCACAACCCCCTTGCTCGCTTCTCCTGCAACTCCTTCTCAGTAAGCTTCTTGAAATTTCCCCCGAATCCCCCTCCTCCAGTGGTTCTCATCCTATATGAGACCCCCCCCCCCCCCCCCGAGCTGCTGCCTCTAGCCCCCCTATCCAGATGCTTTTGGTCGTCAACCATCTGTGCCAACTCCATGGTTTCCTCCAAGTCATGCAGCCTCATCACTCTCATAGTTGCTCTGATCTCTGGTTTGAGTCCCTTCATGAATTTCCCCTCTAACACAGACTCAGATAGCTAATCTAGCCTACTAGCTAGGTATTCAAACCGATCATGGTACTCTGCCACGGTCCCCTCTTACGTCAGGGCAAAGAACTGCTCATAGAAGTCCCCTCCCCTACTGGTTCAGAAATGTTCTAGTAAGCAATCCTTGAACTCTCTCCAACTCCGGATGGGTTGCCTCATGTCCCTCCACTGATGCCATGCCAACCCTTTTCCTTCCAAGCACAATCCATCTGCTGTCAATTTCTCCTCTTCAGTCAACCCATTGATTGCAAAGTACTGCTCCACCTTGTAGATCTAGCTATGTGCATCCTCGCCCTCAAAGATGGACATCTTCAGTTTCCTCACCCTCAGGTCACGGGTCACCCCCGTTTCCCCTAACCCCTCAATAACCTCCTATTCATCGAAGAGGAGGTGTTCCCCAATGGTCACGATATTTCCTTTGGCGATAATACCCGAGCCCTTCCTCATATTCCCCTCTTCTACTTTCATATACAGCAACCCGGCAGTAAAATTCATCCCTTCTCCCAACAAAATTAGCACCCCTCCTTTCATAGCTCATACTCGTCTCCTCCCTAGAAAGCGGTTCTAGAGGAGGCATTCCATCATTTCCCTCAAGGATCTCCACTTCCGAATTCCCCTTCTCCCTAAATGGGTTTGGATTTCCGCACCTCCCGTTATCACCAGTGGTCTTCCTTGCTTTCGATGTTGCCGGATTTTGCTTGCCTTCAAGTATCTTCTTCATCATGTCTTCCAAGGCGGCAAACCTTCCATCCATCTTTTCATAGATGGAAACAAATTGATTATGACAAAATCGGTCTTTAGTTGACCTATTTCTCCCTCCAATACTTCAACTTTTCTTCCGTCCATTTTACTTCCCACGATTTACAAGAGAATCTTCTTGCGGATAAAAATTCATTGCTGAAATTTCTGGATTTCAGCCGCCAATGGTCCCAAGATAACGCTCTGATACCAATTTGATAGGAAGTACTTGAGTTCGCAAGTAACCCCAAGGGTAATACTTGAGTTCGCAAGAAAACCTAGCTAGATTGGGTGGAAAACAATGAAGAAAACTACTGTTTACAGCAGTCAAACAGAAAATAACAGTAGATTTTCTTAGGAAAACTGAGATAAACAATGAGGAAATCCACTAATAAATGAAAGAAAACAGCAAATGATACAAATTTCTTCAATTCAAGAGGAAGATACAACTCTCCAAATCTTTAGCCAAGCTTAGAGCCCAAGAACACAAACCCTAGATCTCAAATTGCTTTTCAAATTCAAGATGACCCTCGTCCTAGCCAAAAGGAGCATACTTAAAGCAAAATACAAATATTTAATGCTAAATCCCTAAACAGCCCTCCACATTTGAATTCCCCCCCCCCCCATCCCCCCCAAACCCAAGCTCCCATCAATGCATGCATTAATGCTTGGGCCCCACCATGTGCTGCCCTCCCTTCCCATTTCAGCCACCCTTAGGGCCCGCCTCCTATAGAAAATCAGTCCTAATGTTTCCGGGCCCTAACATAATTACATTGAAAATGTTATATATATATATATATATATTCTTGTAAAAATCAAGTTTGTAAAGAGAGGAAGTTAATTTGTGAAGAATATTTAGACCCATCATTTTAAAGTAAATGATTATGCACAAGGAATTAATGTCGCTACTTGGGATTTGGGGAGGTGGGGTTGTTGTAATTTTGGGATCTTGTGATTCTGTTTAGAGAAGTCAAAGATGGAGTTAGAAAAAGAGTATTTTAGCTTAAGGTGCAATTGATTGGAAGATTCAGATAAAGTGAAGAGGGAAGCAAGATGAGTGAATATAGCTTCGGGTATGGAATTGGATAATTGAAATCAGAAAAGTGAGTAAGGGTTGTCATTAGTAGTGAAGTTGGTGCTTAGTGAGTTTGGATATCTGATTTGATCTTGATGGGAAGAACTGTTTCTATGACTTTGGGGATCTCATAACTGAGATGTGGTGTTGGGGATGGGTGTTGCGACATAAATGATGTCACGATGGGGATCTAGTGTGAGACCTTATGAAGTTGGGAATTAGATATCATATTTGGAGTCTCTGTTGCGAGGATAGATTTGATGAAACTAGCAACTAATGATGTATGAATCTCGGTGTTAGTTATGAACATGATGAGATGGAGGCGGAACACAGCGGAAGGCTCAACAAGAGAACAATTGTTGCAAATCCGAGATGAAGAGGGATAAGCAACGATTTGAGAATGCCGGTAACTCTAAAAAATGTGAGATTTAGAAGTTGGAAGAAGAATCACATCACAAAGAAAATTAATTCATGTTTTCTTGATGCCTATTACTCCCCAAAGATAAGCATTTATACAAATATTGCTTTATTAAGTAAATTGTTAATGTAGAAAAGTTATTTGTTATTAAAGGATAATATAGTACCTTTTTTAAATGCACATCTGATTTTTTGTGAAAGGGCTATTGAATTATGGTGGAGGATGCATATAAATTTGTTTTTCAACATCCTCATCTAAGAAAGCATTTTTTTTTCATTATATTATTGTATGATCAACCAAGGTTGCAGAGATGAGGATGCTTAGGTGGATGAGTGGCTTTACCCTTAGAGATAGGATAAAAAATGAGCATATATGTGAAAAGGTTGGAGTAGCTCCGGTGGAAGATAAGATTAGAGAGAGTTGTCTTAGATGGTTTGGTCACATTAAACAGAGGCCTTCTAATGACCTGGTTAGGAAAGTTGAGGTTTTAGATTTGTCTTATGTTAAGAAAGGTAGAGATAGACGTAAAAAGACTTGGTTAGAAAAGATTAGAAATGATTTTTCTTTATCAGATTTAAATGAGAAATTGACTTTTAACATGACACAATGGCGAAAAAGGATTCATGTAGCCAACCCCACGTAGTGGACAAAGGCTTGATGTTGTTGTTCTTTTTGTATTAATCAACCAAGGTTTGCAACTAGAGATTCTAGGTTTCAAATTGTATTCATTTTAGCAATAGGAGCAAATGCTTCTTTGTAGTTTACTTTATAGAATCGAGTACATCATTTTGCTACTAACATTATTTTATACCGCTTGAGGCTTCTATTTTCTTTATAATTTAATGAGAAAATTCATTTGCATCCCTCATTTTTTCTCTTTTGGAAGCTCAATGCTCTCCTAGGTGTATTTTTTTTGGCTATTCATCTCTTTTCTTTTGGGATCTTTCCAATTTTAATTTTATAATATTTCAAGTAAAATTTGCAAAATTTTGATAGTGTTGGAGTTGATGTTTGTAAATAAGATTTTGTGTAGGAGAATTTTCTTGAAAAGACTTATATTTGGTTATAGAGTAAAGAGGAGAATGTGTTATAATTGGTTTATTGTCATTATGGAAAATTAATTGATAATGATTCCGAAGACTTTAGATGGTCTTTACCTGACTTGTGGGTCTGAAGAGATTTAGTGATAGTAGTAATATGTTGTTTTTGAGTTTGTATAGCTAGAATGTGAAACGAGAATATATTTAGTTCATCAAACTTTTCTTTTGAGTAGATCTAAACCCGAATACATGGAATGAAATTTTAGTAGTAATAGTTCTAATGAGGGGACAGTGACTTTGGATGATCAAGTTATTAATAAGAGTACCATTTTAGATATCTTAATTCTATTGTCCAGAGTGATGGTGAAATAGATGGGAATATTATTAGTAGAATTCAAGTTCGATGGTTAAAGTGGAGGAATGCATCATGCATGTTGTGTTGTGTGATAGCAAAGTTCCTCTCAAACTTAAGAGAAAATTCTATAAGATGGTGGTGAGACCTGCAATGTTTTATGACGCATAATGTTGGTCATTAAAATAAAAGCATACAATTAAGTTAAGTGTTGTTTAGATGAGCATGCTTAGGTGGATGAGTGGCTTTACTCTTAGAGATAGAATGCGAAATGAGAATATATGTGAAAACATTGGAGTTGTTCCAGTGGCAGATAAGAATAGAAAGAGTGGCCTTAGATGATTTGGTCACATAAAATGTCGGTCTTCTGATGACCTAGTTAGGAGAGTAAATGTATTAGGTTTGGCCTATATTAAGAGAGGTAAAAGTAGACCTTAAAAGACTTCGTTAGAAAATATTAGAAATGATATTTTTTTATTAGATTCAAATGAGAATTGACTCTTAATAGGATACAATAGAGAAAAATGATTCATGTAGCCGACACCACGTAGTGGGATAAATGCTTGATGTTGATGTTGTTGATGTTCTAAACTTTTCTTCCATTTTTTATTTTCGTCCAAAATAAATTTGGGTGAAGAAATTTTATTTTCATCAAAGTGATATTTTTTTGAAGTGAAAAATTTTGTGGTGGTTCGATAATTGCACTTATATCCTTTTTTTTATGTGGACAAATATCCTTTAAAAACACACTTTAATGCTCTAGGAGCAAGTTTACCCTTGTGTTATTTATAGATGTGAATATATGACAACCAAACATCTTCAGACGGAGTTTTGAGAAAAAAAATGCTTTTGAAATTAATCACTTTTGAGCGTATTCTATGAATTAGATATATGAAGGTTAGCCTAAATTCTCCTTAATATTTTTTTGGAACTTAATTTTGAAAGAGAAGATTCATTGTGACTTACAGGAGGTGTTAATTTTTTTCTGCCATCTCATTTTGTTGTGGGATGTTAGAATAGGAGGATTGTTGAATTATATTTTCTTTGAGGACGATCAAGTCTGATTAAAATAATATCAAGCATTATCGGTCCTGATTTTTTTAGTCCTACTAATTTGATTTTTTATCATAACAATGAATATTGGCAAAATATAACTGACATCAAATGTTTATTTTCTAAGATATACCCATTTTATTAGAGTGCAATTATCAATTAGAGAATTTTGAAGGCCCCAAATAGTTAGAGTGAATTATCTTGAAATGAGTAGATGATCTAGTTTAGTTTTTATGAAAAAAATTGTTATATTCTTTGGCAAATTTTCAAATCTTGCAATGAAAAATTTTAATTCTTATATTTATAAAAATGAGAGGAAAATATATGTTGTATAGTTTTAAAGCAGAGATGCCCATTTAGAGTAGATATGAATTAACAACATATGTGGTTCAATTTGGATTCATGCTGGGTAGGTCTACTATGGAAGCCATACATTTATTGAGAGGTTTGATGGAGAAATATAGAGAGAATAAGGAAGATCTACATATTATATTTATTGATTTAGAGAAAGCATATAATAAAGTTCCAAGAGAAGTGCCATGAAGAGTTCTTGAAAAAAAGGATTTAATAATGCTTATATTCAAATCATTAAAGATATGTATGCAGGAGCTATTACTTGTGTTCAAACACATGGCGGTTTGACCAAGTATTTTTCTATTTCGGTTGGATTACATCAAGGATCAGCCTTAAGTCCATATCTTTTGCTTTAGTCATGCATGTTCTCACTAGACATTTGCAAGAGGATGTATCTTGGTGTATGTTTTTTGCTTATGATATTCTTCTTGTTGATAAGACTAGAGAGGGAGTTGAAGGTATACTTGAATTATGGAGGTCAACTTTAGAGTCTAAAAGTTTTCGCTTGAGTAGATCTAAAATTGAATATATATAGTGTAATTTTAGTAGCAATAGACCTAGTGAAGGGATTGTGACTGTGGGCGATCAAGTCATTAATAAGATATTTTAAATATCTTGGATCCATTGTTCAGAGTGATGGTGAAATTGATGGGGATGTTATCAGCAGAATTCAAGTTGGATGGTTGAAGTGAAGGAATGCATCGGGCTTATTGTGCGATAGAAAAGTCCCCCTCGAACTTAAAGGAAAATTCTATAAGATGGTGGTGAGACCTGCAATGTTTTATGGTGCCGAATGTTGGCCATTAAAAGAGAAGCATAATACTAAGTTAAGTGTTGCTGAGATGAGGATGCTTAGGTGAATGAGTGGCTTGACCCTTAGAGATAGGATACGAAATGAGCATATATGTGAAAAGGTTGGAGTAGCTGAAGTGGAAGATAAGATCAGAGAGAGTAGCCTTAGATGGTTTGGTCACATTAAACGGAGGCCTTCCAATGACCCAGTTAGGAAAGTTGAGGTATTAGATTTAACTTATGTTAAGAAAGATAGAGGTAAACCTAAAAAGACTTTGTTAGAAAATATTAGAAATGATCTTTCTTTATTAGATTTAAATGAGAATTTGACTTTTAACCGGACACAATGGCGAAAAAGGATTCATGTAGCCGACCCCACGTAGTGACTAGTGGGACAAAGGCTTGATGTTGTTGTTGTTGTTGTTGTGGTTATTGTCTTCAAGTCGGTATAGCCGCTTCTATTATCTAGCTTACCCATTTATCTTTCTCATGATGAGATCCTAAAATATAGAATTATTAATAAAAAATATCATCTTGTTGTTGTGGTTTTGGGTGAGTTTATATATAGACAAAATATGTAAGGCTAGGTTGATAACATATATCACAAAACTTTGGTGAGCTCTTTTAGTTTAACCAGATAAACTTGCCCTTTTAATTGACCTTCTTTATTTCCACAATAATCCTGGGACTTTCTGTGGAGCTTTCGATATGTTTCTTTTGATATGCTCTTTTTTCTTGTAGTAATTGTTCCAGAGGTTGCTTTTGGAAAAAAAATGTTCTTTTTGAGATGAGTAGGTGGCTGTCTCTTATCTTGAGTTTCTATGGTTTTCATGGCCAATGTTTCAGAGTTTGGGATGTCAAACATTAATATTCTTCGTACTTCTTCAATTTATATGAGTGATAAGACTTCATTTAGGGATGTTAAATTTTCTTTGCTCAAGCTTTGAATATGAATTTAGTTTAATTCATTATTGAGTCCTATTACAAACTCAAACAGCTTTTTTCTTCCTTCAAATTGTTCAAGAACCATAGTATCATCACTTCATTTTATCTTGTGATCTTCATAGAACTGTAATTTTAGCCAATAGAACTTCATTGTATTGAAATATTTAATGGCAGAAATGTCATCTTGCTTTGTTGTTGATAACTTTGTCTTAATCTCATAAATGAGAGCAACTTCTTTAACTTTTAAATTTGTTTGACAACTTTCCAAACATCTTTTACGGTTGTTAGGAATATGTATGATCCATGAATTTTAGGCTTCATATGGTTCCAGGACCATGTCATGATCATGGAACGCATTTCATCTCAAAGTGTAAACTTTGGGTCTTCTAGATTCGGAGGAGGATCAATCAAATGGATTTTTATATTTCCTTTTGAAAAGATCTTCACAATTTGAGGCCACTTCAAGTATCCTCTTCTATTCAAAAGATTTGAGATTTATAGCTCTTAGAATTCTTCTTTAGTATGAATTTCACGAATTTTGGTGTTCGACTCTTTGGAAGAGAAGTCTAAAAAATCGTCATGATGACGAGAATAAAATGAAACAAAGAAAATACAAAGGTTGTGAAGAGGACCCTATCCTTGATCGGATCCCATATAAAATAGAGAATTGGCTGGAAGTTTGGATTGTTTATTTATCTCATTAGTATCTATACATAAATGTTGATTGTAATAATTAGGAAATTATACAATTTTCAAGTATAAAAATAATTACATTGAATTGCTGCCGGAAGCATATTATAAAATTTGTATACATATATTTTATTCTAGCACCAAATACCCATCCAAGTTCCCAATTGGTTGGAGCGGGCCTTTCTTTCTTGTTTCAGCCACTTGTAAGAGTATTATAATGAAATAAACGGCCAATCAATTACTTCATTAATGTTTGAGTTGGCTACACTGATTTCTTTATTGTTTCTGCCTGTCATCAATCTATGGAATTTTTTATTCTCAACCGAAAATATCAACAAGATGATAGGCCTTGGAAGTAAAAACAACATGCTAACAAGAGAAAATCTGTAGGAATACCCAAGACAATGGCTGATTTTGTAGTATTTCTTCAACACGAAAGCAAGATACAAATGATCTATAATTTGAGAGATAGATCGTCTCTCTCACAAACCCTAGATGCTACTACGAACTCTCTATAAAAGAAACTACAACAAGAAAAAATCACACAATGAAAAGAAACCCTAGAATCAGCCCTAAATAATCTCTCCTAATTCCCCACAAAACATCCTCCTTCCTTAATTTCCTCCCCTATTTTGAATTCAAACTCGTTAAATCCGTCCTTAATCCCTCTTTCAATCTTTTCTTAATCCTTCTCCTTACATAAGGAATTACCCGCTGCTAGACCTCACATGGGTGATTGAAAATCCTGCTGTCTCTGCCCCGTCCGCCCAATTCTGTTGGTCCAAGTCTTGCTGGACCGGCTGGTGGCTGAGCCGACCCCCTCCCATATCAATACTCCCCTCCCCAAAATGCACCTTGTCCTCAAGGTGGAAGGTTGAGAACTGTCTTCTGATCGTCTTATATGGTTCCTATGTGGCATCGTGCACTTGCACCACTTGATTAACACCTCTTGCGCCCCTGTTTCTCCTTTGCGCACACCTGCTACTTCTAGAGATTCCAAAATAACCTTCATGTCTTATGTCAAAGTCGGGGGTTGTGATGATGGCGTGTGCATTCTTCGGCTATTGCATTCTTCGGCTATGAGACGTGAAAGACTGGATGCAAAGCTGATGAGGGTGGTAGCCTCAATCGATATGCTACCGCTCTAATATGGTCCAAGATCTCATAAGGCCTTAAGTATCGTGGGGATAATTTCTCATGGTTAGTATGCTTTATCCGTAGGGTCTCAATTTTAAGTAAACCATATCATCTAGCTCGATGTTTACTTATCTTATGTGCTCATCGACCTTCATTTTCATGATCTGTTGTGCTCTCAACAAACATCCCTTGAGCTGAGATAATACCCTATTTTCTCTTCTAAGTACTGCTCTACACCAGACACTGGTGTAGTGCTCTACCCATGATGAATCAAATGACGCGGATCTCTTCCATAGATAATCCTGAAGGGGGTTGTCATTGCTGCTGAATGATACGAGGTGTTGTACCAATATTCTGCCCAAGCAATCAACCTTGTCGAGCTCTTCGATGTGTCTGATACAAAGCATCTCATATAGGTGCTTATACTTATATTTGACCATCTGTCTGGGGGTGGTAGTTTGTACTTCGCTTCAAGACTATCCCTTATAAATGAAATAATTCCCTCCGGAAGTGGCTAAGTAATACCTTGTCTCTATCTGACACAATAGTTTCTGAGAATCCATGCAAGCTCACCACTTCTCGTATGAAAACAATAGCCACAGTGATTGCTGTATAAGGGTGCTTCAAAGGGATTAAGTGTGCATATTTGCTCAGATGATCCACTACTACCAATATCATTAAAAACCCCTCCGATCATGGCAACCCTTTGATGAAATCCATTGTGACCTCCTCCCACATCATCTTTGGTAAGGCCAGGGGTTGTAGTAACCTACTGGTATCATGACTAAGTACTTTTGCCTTTGGCACACATCGCATCTAGCTACCCAACCCTCTATATCGCTGCGCATCCCTACCCAGTTTAATTTTGCTGACAACCGACTGTAGTTTTTTCGACCTCCTGAGTGTCCTCCAACTGCACTGCCATGAAACTCCTGTAGCAGCTTGGGGATGTATCCCGATTCTCTCGGTAGAACGAATCTCTCTTGTTGGGTAGCTGGGCTCCTCTCAGTGTGTAATTGGGATGAATATCCGGGTTCTACTACAAATGAACCTTGATATTCTCCAATCCTTCATCCTGTTCACTCTCCCATTTTAAAGCTTCCCAATCTAGGATCATGGGCACTAACAAGGCTGCTAACTGGGCCTCTTCGACTCTCCTGGACAAGGCGTCTGCTTCTTTGTTTTCTAAGCCCGGTCGATATTGGATCTCGAAATCATATCCAAGCAACTTGGATAACCATCACTAATGCTCCTCTGTGAAAATTTGTTGTTCTAATAAATACTTCAGGCTCCTCTGATCTGGGTTGACTAGGACATGTCTCCCTAATAAATATATTCGCCACTTCTAAATAGCCAAGACAATAGCCATTAGGCATTAGCTCTTTCTCTCGTACACCGACTTGAGTCTTGCCCTGACTGAATTAGGCAATAGGCCTTTGACCCTGCATGAGCACTGCCCCCAGTCTGTAGCCAGACATATCTGTCTCCACTACAAATGGTCTTTTGAAGTTAGGAAGTGCTAGCACTGGTACACTGGTTATTAATTTCCCCAACTGCTTGAAAGCATGTGTAGCCGCCTACCCCACTTGAAATTGTCCTTCTTCAGTTGCTCAGTCAATGACCTTGTTATCATGTCATACCCTTGCACAAACTTTTGGTAGTATTCGATGAGGTTTAAGAACCCTCTCAACACTCTCAAGTTCTTAGATAAAGGCCAATCCAATATAGCCTCAATCTTGGACTAATTCTGCTACCTCTGCTATGCTCACCACATGTCTCAAGTACTCCACCTGTGGTTGTGCAAACGAACATTTCTTTAGGTTGGCATACAGCTGGAGCACCCTCAATGTTTCTAGCATCATCCTTAGGTGACCCATATGCTTTGCCTCTATACTACTATAGATCAAGATGTCATCAAAAATACCAAGACAAACTTTATGAGGTAGGGTTTAAACCTGATTCAGTGCTCGGGGCATTTGTAAGGCTGAAAGGCATCCCCAAAAACTCGTAGTGACCTTCATGAGTCCTGAAAGCTGTCTTGTGCTGATTCCCTAGCTTCATCTGATCTGGTGGTATCCTGATTTTTGATCAATTTTTTATAAAATGACCTTCCCAAACAGTTTTTTCAGCAGCTTATCAATCAGGGGATAGGAAACTTGTCCAACATAGTTTTCTTATTAAGGGCCCTATAATCCACACAAAACCTCCAACCCCATCCTTCTTTTTCACTAATAATACTAGGTTGGAAAGGAGCTACACTGGGTCTGATAATCCCTACCTCCAGCATCTCTCGGATGTGCCTCTCTATCTCATCATTCTGAATTTGCGGGTACTGGTACTGTCAGACACTGATAGGAGAGCACCCTCCTTCAAAGTGATAGTGTGCTCGTGTTCCTGGGGTGGGGGTAACCCATTAATCTGTTGAAAAACCTTAGGAAATTGCTACAGAAGCTGATGTATACACTCAGGGACCTTGTCTACCGGTGAATCCCGAGTTAGCCCAGCCCTATTTCCTATATTGCCTTAACCATGCTTTTGAGTGAAATTATAGTTCTGCATAGGCTGGCATCCTCTCATACCACCACCTTCTTCCCCTCCACTTGAATCTCCATGGTTAAGGACTTCCAATCCACATTGGTCTCCCCGATCATTTGTGACCACTTTATCCCTAGAATCACATCAATGATCCCCAAATCTAAGGGTAGGAAATCCTCCACTATATGTATGCCCTGGAGTGCCAGCACCAACCTTCTGCAAATTCCCCCACTCCTCCCCATCTTTCCGATTCCCATCATTGCTCCAAAGCTTTATGTATCCATCAACTTCAATCCCAACTGGTCCACGATCCGGTTGTAGATGGAAGTTATGAGTAGCTTCACTATCCACCAAGACTACCATTGGCTGCTCCCCGATCAATCCCCTCACCTTTATGGTGCGATTTGGAGTAATTCCCACCACATAATTTAGGGATACTTCATCCACACCAAGATGTAGGTGCTCTCTTTCTTCTTCTGCTTCCTCCACTAGGTCCTCATTGTTAGTCTCTTCCTCCTCACAAACTAGAAGGACCTGGAGTATCCGGTCTTTGCATCGATGGCCTAGTGCATATTTCTTACTATAGAGATAGCACAAACCTTTAGCTCTCTTGTCCTGTACCTTTGCCTCTGTGAGGTGCTTGAAATTGGCCCCGGGGCGAACTCCCCCACTCTTCTCCTATGGTTCCTACCGCTGAAATGATATTATTTGGGTGCTCGGTGCCAATGAAGTTGAAATACTTATGTAAGAGCCTCCCACATCCACGCTCTTACTGCTTCTCTCCATTTGCCTCCAATCTTATGCTATCTGTGCTAGCTCCATCGTCTCCTTCAACTCTCTCGGCCTCAGCAATCAAAGGTCCGCTCGTATGTCAAGGTTGAGGCCCTCTAGAGAAATTTTCCTCCAGTATTGCTTCTGAAATTCCCCTCAGCCGTCCCGATAGCAACTCGAATTGCTCTCTGTATTCCATGAGGGTCCCCTCTTGAGTCAAGGCAAGGAATTGCTTGTGTAGATCTCCTTCCCGAATGACTCGGAAACGTTTCAACAAGCAATCCTTAAACTCCTCCCATGAGCGGTTCTAGTATCTAGACTCCATCCATTGGAACCAAGCGAGGGCTTTCCCCTCTAGACATAACCCTGGGGCTATAAGCTTCTCCTCCTCTCTCAATCCGTTCACCTCAATACATCTCCACCCGGTATACCCACCCATGGGCATCCTCCCCTTCAAACACCGACATATTCAACTTCCTCACCTTCGCTTCTCTATCCCAACTCCCTCTCCCACTGATAGTTTCCCTCTTGTATCGAGGGTGGGCATCCCACCTTTCTTCCATCCAGCCTCCCGTGACCCGATTCACATGGCTCGGCTCATCCACCTCCCTGTCCAGTTGTCCACCCTCTTTGCCCAAACGGCCTCCCATAGTGGTCGGTCGCCCTACAACTTTCTTCATAAATCCCACCATAGAACCCTCTTCCCCCCTCCCCTCCACCCCCTCTTCTTCAAAACCCCTATTCCACCCTTTATCGGAGCCCTAGGAGGTTGCTCTTGATGAAATGAATTTTCCTCGTTGACCCTCCAGATTTATTTTCCCTTCGATTCAGCTAAAACCCTTGGTCAAATCGTGGTGAGGATTCATATTCAGAACCGCCAGTGGGGCTTGAGATTGCAGCTCCATGAGCTTCTTTATCATCTCTTCTATCTCTCATAATTTGGTCTCCATCCGATTTTTTAAAGTTAAAAATCTTTCCTCCATCCCGGATTTGATTTGCTTCACTTCCCCTTCCAACGCATCCACCTTCGTTACTGCCATCTCTCCCAGAAACCCCGCTCTGATACCAATTTGATAGGCCTTGGATGTAAAAACAACGAGGAAACAAGAGAAAACCTTAGGAATACCCAAGACAATGGCTGATTTTGTAGTATTTCTTCAACACGAATGCAAGGTACCAATGATCTACAATTTCAGAGGTAGATCGTCCCTCCCACAAATCCCAGACGTTGCTAGAAACTCTCTACGAAAGAAACTACAGCAAGAACAAATCACACATAATCAAATGAGACCACAGAATCAGCCCTAAATAATCTCTTCTAATTCCACCCAAAATGTACTCCTTCCTTCCTTAACTTCCCTATTTTAAGTTAAAACTCCTCATTAAATCTTTCCTTTATCCCTCTTTAATTTTCTCCTTAATCCTTCTCCTTACATACGAAATTACAAGTTTATTGGGCCTCACAAAGGGGGCCGAAAATCCTGCTGTCTCCACCCCTTCCGCCAGGTTCTGTTGGTCAGGCTCCTGCTGGACTGACTGGTGGCTGAGCCAGCTTCCTCCCGTATCATAAGACTCATAAAATTTTCAAAATTATTACATTTAGTATTGGACAATTAATACTTTTAGCTAGAATGAGTATGGCAAACAAGGCATTAAAAAACGAGTGCTAGATTATGATTGATATGGTGAGAATTATTATATCAAAAAGATGAAGGGATAAATATCTATTCAGGATTAAAATAGTAGAATATACAGTTTAATTTATTTGGGCATCTAAAATAGAATTAGAAGATGCTAATGCGTGAGAACTAAGAAATGAATGGATAAACAAAAGTAAATTAGTAAAGTTAAAAATTTCATAAACTAGATTTAACATTTATGTAGCCATCATGACCGGATGAGAAATTCATATAGCTGATAAAAAATAGTTAAGATTAAAGCTAATGGTTAAGATAATAGTCTTTTGAACTGCTTAGATTATTATGTGTGGAGTTCAGATCCAGTGAACCGTTCGGCTCTATTACTGTGAACAGTAAAAGCGCAGCAGTGAACAATACCTGTGCTTTTACTGTTCACAGTCACAAAACTGAACGGTTCTCTAGGTCCGGACTCCGCACGTAATAATCTCTCTTTGAACTGTTAAGCTAATGAATCGTCCTCTCCGACATGTTTAATGTGCGGCGTATATTTTTAGTTCAATGGAAAAAAAAACATATTTGTATTAACTTAAACACTTTATTTTGCAGTATTCCTGTCCGGCATGAATCGTTTTGGAAAGAAGTTGAGGGCGTGAAGCACATGTGGAGGAACAGACAAGACTTGACGGTGGAGCAATTAGGCATTGCTGCTGTTTTTGGTCTGGAATTGTTTGGCTGGTTCTGTGTGGGGGAGATTGCAGGTAGAGGATTCACCTTCACAGGCTACTATGTTTGATGAAGTTACTCAGGAAATCGAGTATGGCTTGCAATTTGTATTTGAATCCACTGTTTTTTTTACTTGATCCCTAATTTCTAACGTTATGTCATGCAATTTTTTCTTTCACATAACATTTTTTTAAAGCTGGCAAATCTGCAAGAAAAGCATCATTCTTAGACCCTAAACCCTATTGGACAAGCATCATGCTCAATTTAATTTCAGAGTTTCGCATTGTATCAATTTGGTCTCTCGACTATTAAAGATTGATCTAGTCTAGTCCTAGAGCATAAAATAAGAGTTAAATATGAGGATATTTTAGATAGTACAAGTATATGTGAGATTATGCTGTTTATATTGTTCTATTTTATCATTTATAATACATAATTAATATATCAAATAAGGAAGATAAATAAATCTAGCATTAATTGTCTCTATGTCCTTGTGGATGCCGCACATAATTGTTGTTTTCATTTATGGATGTGGAAGTTTATTGTGCTTGCTCGCAGTAGCACAGGCCATACCTGCGGTTTCTAGCATCTCGCCCACATTGTGTCGTCTTTGGCCTCGCCAGTCAAACTGTGTCATCGCGATCATGGCCTTGGCCATTGAAGTGCGTCGTCTTGCTCGCCGCATCACTTGTTTTGCTTGTCCGCCTCCTGCGTCGAAGCACATCACACTTGTAGTGGTGTGGAACCAGAAATACCTGTAAAAAGACAACAAGAAAGCAGAGAACAAGTAGAGAATAGGAAGAAATGCAGAGGAATAGAATTCAGAAGGCGAAGCAGATGAAGAACATAGCAGGGAGATGAAATCCTTTTTGGAAAATTTGTATTCAATATTCTACCTCTAGAGCAGCTCTCCTTTTCCTATCTATACTAAAGTAATTTTGCTAAAATAAAAAGGATAAAGCCGTACTCGGCATACTGACTAAAAACGGTAAAAAGGATATCAGGTGGTAGTGGAGGCTGCAGGTTTGTTAGGACGTGGCATGTGGTAGTCTGCTGGACTAGGATAGACCACATCAGGTCTCCCCCTCTTCAAGAGATTCCTCACCTGAGGAAACAGTTTGAGCAATACCGGCATCGATCGATTTGTAGGCCACAATGTCGGCAACATTGAAAGTAGCCGGTGTTAGGAATCCAGGTGGTAGATCAACGATATAGGCGTTGTTGTTGATACGCCGAATAATGGGTACAGGACCGATTTTCCGAGGACTCAGCTTGGAGTATGTTCTAGGTTGGAACCGCTCTCTGCGTAATCGAACCATCACTAACTCGCCAGGTTCGAAGACCTGTTCTCGCCTGTGAGCATCCGCGTGCTGCTTGTAGCTTGCATTTGAAGCAGAGAGTTTATCCCGGACATCACTTAACATCTTGGTAAACTGTTTAGTAGTTTCCACAGCAGATTTACTCCTGCATTTAGGCAAAACAACAAGATCTACAACATGATTAGGCATTTTAGTGTACACAATGCTGAACGGACACTTGCCCGTTGATCGGTTGGCCATAGAATTATATGCGAATTCAGCTTGTCCCAAATAATCATCCCATTGTTTGGGATGTTCATGAGCAATGCATCGTAGCATGTTGCCTAAAGAACGATTGACGACTTCTGTTTGTCCGTCAGTTTGCGGGTGATAAGCTGAGCTGAGTTTGATTTCGGTCCGCAACCTCTTCCACAGCTCTCGCCAAAAATGGCTAACGAACTTTACATCCCTATCTGACGTGATGCTACGAGGCAAGCCGTGTAGGCGGACCACTTCTTTGAAGAATAAAATGGCGACATTCAATGCATCAAAAGTCTTCTTGCAGGCTAGAAAATGCGCCATCTTTGAAAATCTGTCAACAACAACCATTATCGAATCTGCGCCCCGCTTTGTTCTTGGCAATCCCAGCACGAAATCCATACTCAAATCCTCCCAGATTGAATTGGGTACCGGCAAGGGCGTGTACAATCCGGTATTTTGAGCGTTGCCTTTGTACAATTGGCACACTGGACACCGTTCCACAAACTTAACAACATTGCGTCGTAGGTGTGGCCAATAGAAACGGCTTTGCATTTGCTCCAGAGTCTTTGTTCGGCCGGCGTGAGCTGCAAGTCCTCCAGCATGCATTTCTTGGATCAAGTATTCCCTCCATGAGGATTGTGGTATGCAGAGTAGGTTACCTTTGAATAGGTAATCATGCCTCAAAGAGAAGTCATGGAACGTAGCAGCAGTGGTCTTCGACAAGGCATTCCATGCTTCTGCAAAATCGTTATCTAAGGAATAGAGTTCCTTGAGGCAGTAAAGACCTTGTAGATCGGTATGAAGTTTGGTGATCAAGGCGGACCGCCTACTGAGAGCATCGGCGACTCTATTCTGTTTGCCAGATTTATGTTTCAAAACGAAACTAAAACGTTGTAGGAACGCCACCCATCTGGCGTGCATTCTATTAATAGTCTTTTGACTATTAATGAATTGCAATGCATGATTATCACTGCTCAATACAAAATCTTGATGTATTAGATAGTGTTCCCATTGTTTTAAGGCTCGTACGACGGCGTACAATTCTTGTTCATATGCAGACCAATTCTGTCTTGTGGAACTCAGCTTTTCACTGAAGAATTCCAACGGCCTGTCCTCCTGTGATAAAACCGCTCCGATGCCGATTGCCGACGCATCCGTATCAACGCTGAACGGTTTGTTGAAATCAGGAATTGCAAGAACTGGAGCGGAGGTTAAAGCAGTTTTGACATTGTCGAAACTAGTCTGCTGATTTTGCTCCCATCGGAACACTTTGTTTTTGAGACAATCGGTGAGAGGCGCCACCAAGATACTGAAGCCGCCAACGAATCTCCGGTAAAAATTTGCTAGGCCAATGAAACTACGAACATCGGAGACAGTTTGAGGAACTGGCCAATCTCGGATTGCTGTCACCTTCTGTGGATCCATGTGTACACCCGTGCCGGAAATTATAAACCCAAGGAAATGTACTGAATATGTAGCAAATTCACATTTAGGGAAATTCAAGTAAAGTGTATTAGCTCGCAGTATATCAAAAATAGACATAAGATGAGTCAGATGTTCTTTCGGCGAGGAGCTATAGACTAGGATGTCGTCGAAATAGACGACACAGCATTTCCCGAGCACTGGCTTCAGAATTTCGTTCATAAGCCTCATGAAGGTGGCTGGAGCGTTGCACAATCCGAATGGCATAACACGCCATTCGTAGAGCCCGTCACGAGTTTTAAAAGCCGTCTTCCACTCATCTCCGGGACGAATGCGGATTTGATGATATCCACTCCTCAGGTCAAGTTTGGAGAAGGTGGTGGCACCGGCTAATTTGTCTAACATATCTTCTAGGCGCGGCACCGGGAATCTATATTTCACCGTAATCTTGTTGATTGCTCTGCTATCGACGCACATTCGTCAGCTTCCATCTTTCTTTGGGACTAGTAGTGCGGGGACGGCGCAGGGACTTAGACTTGGCTGTACTAAGCTCTTCTGTATGAGCTCATCCACTATGCCTTGTAACGCCTCATGTTCTTGCGGGCTGAGTCTATAGTGCGGTAAGTTAGGAAGTGTAGCTCCAGGATGCAGTTCTATTTGATGTTGCAGATTGCGTAGGGGCGGTAATGAGTCCGGTAATTCGTCTGGCCTGATGTCAGTATATCGTTGCAACCTTCAGTCGACCTTCAAAAAAAGGAATATCTAGTTTGATACGAAACTCACCTTGCTGCCGATGTGAGAAAGGATGTCGCCGTGGTGGTTCGTAAAAATTTTGACGCTCGTCTTCCTCTGAGTCTGATGCTCCCAGTTGTTGTAATTCAGTTTCATGCTCAGAGTCAGACCCAATAGGGACAGCAGTAACTGGTCGCCGTTGATTTGGTTGTCGATAGGGTGGAACTTGCGCCGGCGTCACCGTTCGTGCCCCCATGGGTAATGCCCGATGAATCTTCAGCGAACGAATCTCCGTCCGCATTTCATTTGAGAACCGAGTGAACTCATTGGTGAGTAGTTCAAGTTGCCGCACTATGCCCGACTTGGCATTCCACAAAGCGTCCAAGCTTCGGTCGTCTTCCAGGGTACTGCGTTTACTCCCTTCCGCCATTACTGCTCTGAGCCGAGCTCTGATACCAATATGGTGTGGAACCAGAAATACCTGTAAAAAGACAACAAGAAAGCAGAGAACAAGTAGAGAATAGGAAGAAATGCAGAGGAATAGAATTCAGAAGGCGAAGCAGATGAAGAACATAGCAGGGAGATGAAATCCTTTTTGGAAAATTTGTATTCAATATTCTACCTCTAGAGCAGCTCTCCTTTTCCTATCTATACTAAAGTAATTTTGCTAAAATAAAAAGGATAAAGCCGTACTCGGCATACTGACTAAAAACGGTAAAAAGGATATCAGGTGGTAGTGGAGGCTGCAGGTTTGTTAGGACGTGGCATGTGGTAGTCTGCTGGACTAGGATAGACCACATCATGTAGTCTCTGTCTGTTGAAGCATGTCTCCATGCTTGTAGCTACATGTCTTCTCCCTCGCACCATTTGGTCTCCAGTGTCATCTCTAGAGAATTATAACGAGAAGGCGAGAGATTATGTAAGCAGCATTTTTTCGAAAATACTCGCAAAGAAACAAACCCTGGCGGCTTCTTTCGTTAATTCAAATGAAAAGTTTAACAGAAGGATTGAATCGGATAATTTTTAGTAGTTGATATATTAAAATGGAACAATGTGAAACTCTGAGATTAAATTGAGTATTTATTAATAATCGGAGAATTAACTTTGTTACCGGCAATATTACCTGTTTTTTGCAATAATTCGTCATTAATTTCGATCATGAAGACATCAACTATTTGACCATGACACTTTCCTGTAAGAGTATTCCAGTCGTTTGGATTCCAGCTACCCTCTTCTACTTGATTGTGCACTACATAATCACTTTCTTTCTTAGGCTATTTGATAAGCCCTATACAAATTTATATTAACAGATCAAGTATTCATACCACTAATAAATTTAATATTTTTAAAAATTTATTTTAAAATTTTTTTTTTAATAATTCTAGAACATTCACTTGCAGAGCCCTGCATTTGATACTCATACCCGCACTCACCTAAGTAGGGTATGGGTAGGCCCATGGCCGCGTTGGTGGGTATGGGTTGGTACTCAACATCGGGGGATAAATCGATTTACATTGCTAACTATTATATGTCGTATATTATCACAATCCTCACTATACAGTATCTAACACTGAACAATACTGCGATCACGATAAATTCTGATATGTAGCTTGAAAGTTTGCTGTCAGAGCAAAGGGCAACAAGTCTGAAGGCCATTAGTTCGTGAAAAACTGTATTTAAAAAACATGAAAAGTTGACGGATATGAGTGGGTGCAACATCTCAAAAGTCAGAATACTTTAGAAGAACAAAATAGTTATTGAGATAGCTACTTTGCTCTCTGATTACAATGGAGAATACTATTTTGAAGTTGAGGTTTTTTGTCCTAAGCGGATAAGCATTAACTCGCTGAACTATCCTAATTAATTAATCACTCATGATTGGTGAGGGTAAGTAATTATATTTTCTTAGAAAAAAAATTCAGTTGATCAAATTAATGGGATGAATACTCATAATCATTTCAATCAAATTATTTAAAATAATAAATAAATATAAATAAATAAATAATGACACATATATAGATAGATATGTCATAAATTAAGTTAAATAATAATGTGAAAAATAAAAAAAAGTCTGGTGAATAAAAAATCAATTACTAATAAGATGTTTTTTTTTCTTTTTAATAATGATAATTGAAATGTGCATTTAAAACATAATTTTATTTAAAATGTTTTGAAAAATTATTTTTTGTAATTTGTTAAATAATAAAATTAAAAGCTACATGAATTATTATATGTTTTTATATTTATTTAATTTATAAGATGGTGAACTTGAATTATGGAGGTAAATCTCAAAGTTTAAAGGTTTTCGCTTGAGCAGATCTAAAATTAAATATATAGAGTGTAATTTTAGTAGCAATAGACTTAGTGAGGGGATTGTGACTTTGGGCGATCAAGTCATTAATAAGAGTACACGTTTTAGATATATTGGATCTATTGTTCAGAGTGATGGTGAAATAGATAGGGATATTATCAACAAAATTTAAGTTGGATGTTTGAAGTGGAGGAATGCATCGGGCTTATTGTGCGATAGAAAAGTCCCTCTCAAACTTAAGGGAAAATTCTATAAGATGTGGTAAGACCTGCAATGCTTTATGGTGCCGAATGTTGGCCATTAAAATAGAAGTATAATACTAAGTTAAGTGTTGTAGAGATGAGGATGCTCAAGTGGATGAGTGGCTTTACCCTTAGAGACAGGATACGAAATGAGCATATACATGAAAATGTTTGAGTAGCTCCAGTGGAAGATGATATTAGAGAGAGTCACGTTAGATGGTTTGGTCGCATAAAATGACGGCCTTCCGATGACTCAGTTAACAGTAGATGTATTAGATTTGATTTATGTTAAGAAAAATAGAGGTAGATCTAAAAAGACTTGGTTATAAAATATCGGAAATGATATTTTCTTATTAGATTTAAACGAAAATTTAAAAAGATTCGTGTAGCCAATCCCTTGTTGTTGTATATTTATTATATTATATATATATTTTTTGAAAATTTATATTTTATTGTCGGCTCCAATATTTATGCGTATTTTATATTTTTTTAATAAATAACTTGTATGTGTAGCTTGTTATCTGTGTAGTTTTTTATCGGTATCCAAATATCCAAATTATTTTTTATTTTTACTTTGACTGTGATCACCCGTCCATTTCGCAGCCATCTACCTTCCCGTCCGTCGATCGCTGTTCTCTCGGTCGCGCGTTATCTTTTTCCCCGTGTTCCTTCTTTCTTGTTCTACGTCTTCTTAAGCGGGCGATTACGAGAGCAAGCGGCAGATGCGTTAGATCTCCACTTACTCCTTGACTGTGGCTATTTCGAAGGAAGTAGGAAGAGAAGGGAAAGAGTACTGTGTGTTTGTCTATCTCTTCAGCTTTCGTGGAAGGTCAGTTTGAATCTTGCTCTGAGTTCTCGCAGTTCAAAACCCTAGAAAAAGATCGATCTATGCACGCACCCTTTAATTATTCTTTAATTGTCTTTAATGCGAGATCATAAAACGGCGAGTGTTTAATTTGTTTTTATCGCTCGGCTTGTGGTTTTTATCGAGCCGGAGATTTTACTTTTATTTTTTATAATTTGGTTTTGGTGTTTTGTATCTCTAGGGTTGAGATGGAGGGCGGGGTTGGGAACGTTGGAGATAGAAAGGTGGAGGCGGAAGATGGGGATGTGCCGATGGAGACGGCGCCAGAAGATTTTTCTGATTCCCAAGTCTCTAATGGTCTGACTAAGGATTCTTCTGAGAATGAAGTATTTGAGGACGCTATCGAAGATGCGGAGAGCTTAAGCACACCGCAATATGTTGAGAGTGGGGTGTTTTTGGAAGGAAATAGTGGCGACTCTAGTTTCGGGGAGGGGTTGGAGAGCATTCATGGGTCCACTGATGTTGAGTTTAATGATCAGAGCCCTGACGAAGACAAGATTGTTTCTTCTGAGGTTGTTGATTCAATCACCAGGTCTCAGGCCAATGATGCCAGCTTTGGACAGCTTGAGACAGCTACAGCTAAGGTGGAGGTAGGTAGTCAATCTGAGGAGCAAGAAGGTTCTTATTTAGCAATCCCTGCTTTTAATAAAGATGATAGCCATGGTGATCTTGAAGACTTGAATGCCGATGTATTTACAGAGGGTGAATATTTGTCGTGTCAGAATTTGGCTGAACCACATGGAAAAGAAACAGCTGATGAGTCTGAGAATTCTGATCAAGCTGAAGGAAGAGAAGGAAAGGAGTTGATCAATTTGAATGGTGGTGAATCAGATGGTACAGTAGGGGAAACTTACTGTGTCCCAGGTGATGATGGGGAAATAGTTTCTGAGTCTGATAATGAAAATTTAGGTCTTGAGAAGACTCAGAATGGCGTGATTGGAGATGAGACTTCTTTTAGTAATCAGAGTGTAGATGGCATTGAATATGAGGAAGATATTTCAAATAAGCATGAAATTGAGGAAATAGAAAGTAAAGGCGTTGATGATATCAGGGAAGGTGATGGAATAAAAGCAGAGGCAGATTCTTTGTTGGTGGAAGAAGGATCTGCATATTCTGATGTTACAAGTGAAAATGAAGAGTCCTTGACTCAAAGTGGCGGGTCTATATGTCAAAGTAAGATGCCAAAAGAATCTGTTTTTGTAGAAAATATTGGTGAGTCGAGCTCCACTGATGATGACGAAAATAATGCTTTTACTCAGCAAGTTTCTGCAACCCGTTCACTCCCTGAGCCTTCATTAACACCTTCGTTGCCTTCTCGTCCGGCTGGCCTAGGATCTTCTGCACCCTTATTGGAACCTACTCGTTCACTTCAGCCATCTAGGGTAAATGGGTCTGTTTCCCATCAGCAGACCCGGAATTCTGAAAATTCTGTCCCTGATGATACTGAGGAAGGTGATGAGATCCGGGAAAAACTTCAGATGATTCGAGTAAAGTTTCTGCGCCTTGCTCATAGGTTAGGCCAGACTCCACATAATGTAGTTGTTGCACAGGTCTTGTATAGGCTTGGGCTTGCAGAGCAGCTAAGGAGGAATACAAACCGGCAAGGGGTTTTCAGCTTTGACCGAGCTAGTGTTATGGCAGAGCAACTTGAGGCTGCCGGAAAGGAACCGCTTAACTTCACATGTACTATTATGGTTATTGGGAAGACAGGAGTTGGCAAGAGTGCTACAATCAATTCAATTTTTGATCATGCCAAAGTCCGCACGGATGCTTTCCAGTTAAGTACTAAGAAATTTCAGGATGTAGTGGGCACTGTTCAGGGTATACAAGTCAGGGTAATTGATACCCCAGGACTATCTTCTTGTCCATCAGATCAACGTCGCAATGAGAAAATTCTAAACTCTATCAAGAGTTTCATCAGTAAAACTCCTCCAGATATTGTCTTATACTTTGATCGTCTGGATATGCAGAGCAGGGATTTTGGTGATGTGCCTCTTTTGCGAACAATCACTGATGTATTTGGTGCATCCATTTGGTTTAATGCAATTGTGGTTCTGACCCATGCTGCCTCTGCTCCACCTGATGGCCCCAATGGCAGTCCTCTGAGCTATGAGATGTTTGTGACCCAACGTTCTCATGTTGTTCAACAGGCAATACGCCAAGCTGCCGGCGACGTGCGGCTCATGAATCCAGTGTCCTTAGTTGAGAACCATACTGCTTGTAGAATGAACAGAGCAGGCCAGAGGGTATTGCCTAATGGACAAGTTTGGAAACCACAGTTATTGCTGTTATCTTTTGCTTCAAAGATTTTGCAAGAAGCAAACATGCTTCTTAAATTAGAAGATAGCCCAACAGGTAGGCCATTTGGATCTCGTACAAAAGCTCCACCATTACCTTTTCTCTTGTCTTCTCTTCTTCAGACAAGGTCCCATCTCAAGCTTCCAGAGGACCAGATGGATGATGAGGATAGCATGTTTGATGATCTAGAGGAGGCATCTGATGAAGATGACGGGTCTGATTATGATGAGCTACCACCATTCAAATCTCTTACACGGTCACAGCTAGCTAAGTTGAGTAAAGCACAGAGGAATGCGTACTATGAAGAGTTGGATTACAGGGAAAAGCTCTTCATCAAGAAGCAAATGAAGGAAGAAAAAAAACGTTGGAAGCTCCTGAAGAAGATGAACGAATCAGTCCCTGACGTGCCCATTGATCACGGTGTTGAGAATATAGAAGATGAAACTGGCCGTCCCGGATCTGTTCCTGTTCCCATGCCGGATTTGGTGCTACCAAATTCTTTTGATTCTGACTATCCTACTCATCGCTATCGCTTTCTTGATTCTTCCAACAAATGGCTTGTTAGGCCTGTTCTTGAGACTCAGGGTTGGGATCATGATGTTGGTTATGAAGGCCTGAATGTTGAAAGGTTGTTTGCAGTTAAAGATAAGATTCCTATATCTATTTCTGGGCAGATAACAAAGGATAAGAAGGACTGCTCTCTTCAAATGGAAGTGGCCAGTTCACTAAAGCACAGTCAAGGCACAGTTAGTTCAGTAGGTTTGGATTTGCAGACCGTTGGGAAAGATATGGCTTACACTCTACGAGGCGAGACAAAGTTCCAAAATTTTAGATGCAATAACACCGCTACTGGCCTTTCCGTTACCATCTTGGGGGATACAATGTCCGCTGGTGCCAAGATTGAAGACAAGTTGATTATAAACAAAAGGCTTAGCATGCTAATAAGTGGTGGCGCTATGGCTGGTCGAGGTGATGTAGCTTATGGAGGTCGTCTTGAGGCCACCTTGAGAGAGAAAAACTATCCCATTGGGCGCGCTCTTTCAACCATTGCTCTTTCTGTTGTGGACTGGCATGGCGATTTGGCTGTGGGTTGCAATATTCAAACTCAGCACTCCTTGGGAAGGGGAACCAACGCCATTTTTCATGGAAATTTGAGCAACAAGGGAAGTGGCCAAGTTGGTATTCGCTTGAACACTTCTGATCAGGTTCAGATAGCTTTGGTTGCTCTTTTGCCCATATTTAGAAGTATTATCAGGATGTTTTCTGTTTCATCTGAGCCTTTCTGAGAATTCAACATATATGATTAGCCAATGGAGGCTGCTACTCAGTCTGATTAAAGGATATGATATAAGGCAGCGCTTACAGGTGAGTAAACCTCAATTGCTGGGTGGTATTTGTCTCTTTAGTTAGGCTTTGGAATTCGATGTCGCATTTTATGGTAGGTATTTTGAAATATTTTAGAGTCAGGAGTGTGGAGATTTTGAAATGAAGTTATTTCTTTGATGCTTAATGAAGGATAAATTGCATTGCCTATGGCTGCTAATTCATCCTAGATTTCTTCATTTTTCATTGTTTGTCTTTTCAAATAAATTTGATTTAAAAATTGTTCATTTTTTTAGTAATTTGTGTGACACCTACAGGTTCAACATTCAATTCTGCTAGTTCCGATCTGATTGGAAAAAGGTAAGGGTTTGAACTTTTGAGTTTTTCAACTATTTACATGACTTTGGGAGTATTTTAATGCATGAAAATTGATTGGGTGTGCTCTAGAATGTGTCATAAGTATTGCGTGTGAATTTTGACAAAATTTGAGGATGTCACTTTTGGAGCGGCCGCGCCCCAATGTCGCATGTTCGAGTGCCGCGGCGTTGCACTCAGCCAAGGCGTCAGAATGTGACATTGTAATGCTAGCTCTCAGGTTGTTGTAGATTTTTGAGCAATGCAACGCTTCAGTTTGAGCATTGTGAAAATTCGCTCAGTAGGAAATTCAATTGTCTGCCATTATACAATACTGTGAAATTCTAACATATGTTTAAATTTTATTTTAATTACTGCATAATGATGAAATATATGGCTATGTGATAAGATATATGTTTATATGATTGAAAAATATATGCTGAGAGTTATAAGAGGCCAAATTTTTTTGAGATTCTATCTGTATTAGGGAATATTCTAGTGCCTATAAGGCATATTCCTGATGGATATAAGTCATATTTTGGTGCCTATGGGCTTGTTCTAATGCTATGAGTACAAAAGGGAGACATAAGGGGCCAAAATCTTTTGAGATTGTGTTTGGGATCAGGATATGAAATGGAAATGCTATATGATATAAAATGTTCTATTCTTTATTTATTTGGTATGTTCACTTATTTAGTATTATTAATTGCGAATAATTGTTATGCTTTATTTATCTGCTTTTAAGCAAAATGTTTAATTACTAAAATAAAAGAATTTGAAAATGTAGATTGACTTGTGTGATTTGCTGAGTTGTTGTAGCTCATTGTTGGTTGTTTGTGATTTTCAGGATTTGGGAAAAGAAAGGACGCTATTGATTAATAGTTCGGGATCAGATTTGACTTGATTTGTATTTTGCTATTTTGATTTTTGTATACTCATGATTAGTTTATTTTTTAAGTTATGTAGTTTCTGTCTGTAGCTATGTGCTGTAGTATATATATGATGAAAAAATCATTATGGATGGATTACTTTCAGATTTGGATGTTTTAGTAGCTTTGTTATGTGTAGTTTTATTTGAAATGAAATTGGAAGAGTTTATGAACATTTCAAAACTAGATCTTGAAATTGTCTATCACAGCTCAACACGATGGGATCTATTTTGGTCGGATTGGAGTGGGACAATTTATGCCATTCACCTATCTTGTTTGCTGAGTGTTTCTGTCAAGTCTAAGTAGGGCTGCAAACGAACCGAGCCGAGCCGAGTATGTGAGTGTTCATGTTTGAGTTCGTTTATTATTAGCTTGTTCAAGTTTAGTTCGTGTTTGATTCGAGCTTTATTGTTTGTGTTCATGTTTGGTTCGTTTAATTCAAGGGTGTTCATGTTTGATTCATGTTCGGTTTATTTAATGCTTATCGAGCTTTAAACAAACAAGCCTTAACGAGCTATGTTCATGAACATATTTAACGAATAATCTATTGAACAAAACAAACATTAAATTTGTTCATGAACATCTTAAACAAACAATCTAGCAAACATGGACAAATGTGAAATATCTTTTGTTCAGAAAATTAAATTTATAATAAAAGCAGTTGTCTATTTAAAATGAAAATATGATTAATTTATATGAATATATTTTTAATGAAGCTTAATGTCGAGCTTGTTCACGAACTTCAAATAATATTGTTTGTGAACATAAATGAACCAAACACATTAGTGTTCAAGCTTGTTTATTTAAGGATCGAGCATTTAAAATGTTGTTCAAGTTTGTTTGTTTAGTTAGTTAAACGATCACAAATGAGTTTTAATCGAACCGAGCATCGAGTAGCTCACCGAACGCTTGGTTCGCTTGCAAGCTCACATAAGCTAGTAGGGATCTTAGACGAGCGCACTATATAAATTATGTTCAATTAATGATGTGAGCCAATTATTCAGAAACCACATGACAGCAAACCTGACATCTTATATGTTGTAAGTGATGGCAAAATTGTTATAATAATAAAATAAAATCAAAGTTGGAAATATTTCTAACAATTTATCAAATATGAAATTTCTTATGAATTTAATAATGTTTTTAATAACTATTATAATGTTTTGTATTAAAGTTGTATAAAAAATTAATATTAATAATAGTGTAATGTGATGATTATTTAATGTCATGAGACTTATTTTTTCTGTATTTAGAAAGAAAGCCTTATCTCCTCATGATCTATAAACCTTCAATAGGTTTAACATCTTCATAAGTCTTTGTAATTGTTGACTTTAACATCTATAAACATTGATGAATCTATCATGGAGCCTCTTTAATAAAAGAAAATTATATAAAAAAGTTGTTTTAAGAAACAGTAAAAAAGCTGCACCAAACGAAGCCAAACAGCTGCAACCAAAGATGGGCGACTTCAGCTTGCCTTACGGGCGCTCTTTGTGGAGCAATTATTAGGTCCTTTCACTGGATGTAGAGGAAGGTTCGGTTTTAGGCAAAAATAGGTCAAAAAGTGCAAATACCGAGTTTTTTGAAAAACTCGGTATTTTTTCAAAAAACTCGGTATTTGCACTTTTTTAGGCAAAACCGAACCTTCCTCTAGGTCCTTGCACCGGACCAAATAAAAGTTCCTCTTTGTGGCATCTAAGGCAGTAGAAAGATGACGAATATTAATAGGTTAATTTTTCCGTTTCCTACACTGCATTCAATCGCAATCTTTATTGTATTTACGTTTCACTTAAGATTGTAATATTTAAGCTGCTTCCTTAATGCACTACCGTTTCTTTTTTCTTATCACCGAAGACTTTGTATTCTTATGTATAAATGACCGTAACAATTGCGATATACTTTCTAAACTTTGGACAATATTTCTTCATACTCTTTGAATAAATACATGACTCTAAATCTATATACACACACAACAATAACAAATAATAATAATAAAAAAAACAATAACAATAACAAGCTTTTATCTCTCTCTCTCTCTCTCTCTGTGAAAATCTTGGTAAGACGAACCCAATGACATCAAAGGTTGTTCTATTTGACTTTTAATGCTCCCAAATCAACTAAATTTGAAAACTTTAGGATATTAATTGAGGGGTCAAATAATCTTTAAATCTTGTATGTTTATAATCAAATCAAGATAAGTGTATGACCATTTAATTCTAAGATAATTAGAACTTTAAAGTGCTGAATAAGTGGGATATGATCGAATTATTTAATATGAGATGTTTGATGAAATGTTTTAAAATTTTGGTCAAATTTGCTCAAATGTCACTTTCAAAATAGAATCCAATTCTCCAGAAGTATCTATAGTTCGTTGCGACCGGAGAGAATTTAAATATATGAAGAACTCTAAAGCTCAATTCAATGTTTAATACTAGGGATCACCATTAGCCACTGTCATCCAATAATCATTATTTTACCATCACCACTCAATTGTCATAATTCATGTCCCATTATACGATTGTCCTCGTCCATTGGTCAACATTATTCATATCTTGTCATCACCTTTCTACTATTTCTTTCATAATATCTATTGTAACTATATGAGACTAAACAAGTTTTCTTCATTTACTAATCCCGTATTCTTTCTTTGTGGAGAAGATATTTTTAAAACTTAGAATATATAATGTATTATTTCAACTAGGTCAAACCTTGTGTTTTTCTTCTCTTGATTTTTCACATAAAGACTATAATACTATCTATACATTCTTCTCTTTTATTTGTGTATGTGATGAATATTCATGAAAAATTATAACATAAAACTCTCTTTATTATTATATGCTTATGAATCATATGAACTTTGATTTCAACAAACTTATACTTAAATTGAATGTCTCCAAAAATCAAACCCAACGACACCAAATTTGACACAATCCGAGGCCAAATGGGTTCAAATTAAGGACCCGAAGAGCGTTTAGAAGGTTTAAACCATAAATTGGGTAATCAAATGATTTTCAAAATGACATGCTTATGGTCAAATCATCGAGCACGACAAGAAGAATCTAACAAGCCCAAGATTGTCGAATTATAACATCATTAAGGCACTTAAATTTGTGATAAACAGCCCACGATCAAAGGAGTTGATATCGGCCGTCTATTAGAAATACTCGCAACATGCCCCTTATATTCTTCCTATTTACCGGTCATGTCACTCCCAAAAACTATAAATAAACTTCTCATTCTATATTGATGGAGGAGGAAGCAAAAAAGAGAGGAAGGAAAGAGCGAGAAAGGGGAGGAATTTAAAAAAGAGAGGAGAGGAAGAGAAATATGATATCTCTCTGGACACCAAACTTCTCCTCGACCACTGCCGACCACCGACTATCGAGAAACTTTCGTTAGGCCACCAAATGTCGCCGAATTTACTCCGGCTGCCAATTATCACCGGATTTCCTCCCAGCCACCGAATAACGCCCAATTTTCACCAAACCATCGATAGTCTATGATTTTTCGCCTGACTTATGCCGCGAACACTGATTGTCGCAGGATATCCACTCGGCCACCGTCGCCGACTATAATTTTTTTTTACCTCCATTGCCATCCAACTACGGTCTCTCTGACCTCCATCACCCGACTGCGATGTTTTTGACCTTTGTTGCTCAATTACGGTCCTTCAGAACACTTTTGCTCGACGGAGAGGTCTTTCTGACCTCCGTCGTCCGACTATGGTCTTTCTGACCTGTCTCTCGCCGACTACAGTTCTTCTTACATCCGCCATAAAACAACGATCTTACCGACCTTTGTCGTCCGTCGACTACGATCATTTTGACCACTGTCATTGGCTACAATTTTTTTGACCTTCGTTACCCGCCGAATTTGGTCATTCCTACCAATGTCACCTTACTATGATCTTTTCGACCTCAGTCGCCTGCCAAGTACAATCCTTCCGACCTCCATCACCTTAGTACTATGGTCTTTCCGACCTCTGTCGCCCACCGATTACAATCTCTCTAACCACCATATGCTGACTACGGTCTCCCCAATCGTCGTCGCCCAACTACTAGCCTTCCAACCACCGTTGTCTGACTACGATCATTCCAACCTATATGACTCCCCGACTATGATCCTGTCGACCAAACGAACATGTCAACACTTTTTCTTACAACTGCCACCATGTAATGCACACTATATGATGTATATTTGTCATATCGAGGCCTTCCCCCAAAGGAAGGGTCTCATTTGTAATCAACTGCAAACACAAATAGATTAATTTAAATTAAGCAAAGCCTCATGATTTTCTCCTTTTCGAGGATTTCTTCTTAAAAACTCTAGTATCCCTTATGAATAATACACTCCAATTGTTTATTTATTTATTTGCTAGATCTTCCTATAGAATTATGACGTTAAAATTTTTATCTCTCTACCGCGGCCAATATTCCAGGATGTAACAAACATAGAACTCACTATATGCATGCCGTAATGATGGTATTATTTTATTAAATAAAAATTTGAGCGAGAAACTCGGGTCACAGTGCTCCTCTTCTCACTCACGTAACGATCACGATCACATAGCAGTACAACGCGAGAGTTATTTATTTCCTTGCAAGAACTTGCAATTTACTCATCGATTTTAGGCGGCTTTCGAACTTTGGTAGCCTGTTCGAAGGCATAAGCAATCTCGATCAGTTTGGGCTCTGAGCCTCGCAACCCACCAAAGCTAATTCCGAAAGGAACATCGTCGGTACCATAGCCGGCCGGTACGGTGATTCCCGGATAGCCACCAATGGCGAGAACGGACGATGCCGATGCATCAGGGAACACGATAGCATCCAAGCCTTTCTTCTTCACCTTTTTCTCCAATCCCTTCTCAGAAAGCTGAGCCAGTCCCTTAATGGCCGCTTTCTCCGCCGCACCCAACCCGGTGGTGTTTTCAGCGGCCAAGAAGATTGCTTGGCCATACTCTGCTAACCTCTCCTGCATGCACGCGCGCGTCCATTCAATTCTTTCATAAAAAAAATTATCTTTAAAATTATATAATCATGAAAACAAGCATCTGATCATGGCTGCAGTTCGTGTTCAATCGTCTTCTGTTGATAATTAATTTGAGTTCGATAACTTTTTATAAATTTTAGGGGTTTTTACATACATACCACTTTATTTTATACTATTTACATATCTAACACCTAAAACATTAATATTACATGACTACCACTCATAGAACAAATTTAGGTGCATGGAATGAAGTATTAAGGTTTATAGGAAGGTATGAATGTAGAAAATGAATTATAAAAGTGTTATATTTGATATTAAAGTTGTATATGAGTGGTAGACATGTAATATTAATATTTTAGGTGTTAGATATGTAAATAGCATGAAATAAAGTGGTATGTATGTAAATTTCCCTAAATTGGTATTATTTAGAACAACAGCAACACCAATCATTTCGACTATATGAATCCTTTTCCTCTACTATCATGTTAAGGAGAAATTATTACGTTCGGAGTGTAATTCTACATTTGGATTGCGAGTATATACAATCTGTACACCTGTGTTCAAAAGTACACTATATACTTTTGTACACAAGTGTACACATTATGTACACTCATATGTACAAAGGTAACTCTACATCAGGACTCCGAACATAATAATTTCTCCCTATTAAGACTCAAAATTCTCATTTTAATTTAATAAAAAAATAATTTCTAATATTTTCTAGTCAAATCACTACATTAAAATAGTTCATTACCGACGGGTTTTTCCCTATTAAGAATCCCACGGTGGTCACGTGGGCTGGCGGGTAGCTGGGCAGGCGGCGAGCAGTGTGGGCGGGTGGCCGGGTAGCGCGAGAATCAGTGGGGTAGTTGGATAGTGATGGGCGGGCAGCAGGGCAGGTAGCCGGGCAACGCGGGAGGGCAAGGCAGGCAGCACGGGAGTGAGCTGGGCAAGTGGGCAGCAGCTGCTAATGGTTCTTTTTTTATTTTATTTTTTTTTCAAATTATTCCAGCAAACAAATTCCGCAGGAAATTTTTTCATGCACTTTTTTTATTGCCGAAAATTTTTTCAGACCAAAATATTTCCGCCAAAAACTTCCAAATCCGCCGGAAAATGAACAAATTTCTGCCTGAAAATTCACCGGTAATACGTGATTTTTCTGTAGTGAATCTTTTTATGCTTATATTTATCTTTTTTAACATATGTCAAATCCAATTACATCTACTCTCCTAATTAGGTCATCGGAAGACCGACATTTTATATTTATTATGAGTTTTTTTAAGTTCATTATCATAAATTTTGCATGATTATTCCAATAATTTTTTTTTTACATGAGAATTACGAGAATTTGTGTTAGAATTCGGTACCTCAACAGGTTGATTGTTGTTGAAAGCGATGACATCTGAGAGTGACCTAACCGGGGAAGATACGAGATTTTTAAGATAAGTGTTCAGTGAGAGCTTGAACTCGGCCAATAATGCGACAGCTTCGCCACTTTGGAGCGGATTTACTATTGTGTCCACGTCTGCTATTTCAATATTATCCACTAAGATAGCTCCATATTGCCTGCAAAAATTACAAAGAAAGCTTAGCACTCTTTAAAAATTCATATACGCAAAATTTTCTAGTACTCTTATTATGATGGTTACATATAAATATTTTTTTTCAGTAATTTTGAATTAAAATAAAATAAGATAGCTAGCTGATAGCTTTTTTTTTATTAGGGAGATAATAGTATACCAAAAAAATGATAGTTTTTTTCATTTAAATATAGTTTTTAAGATAATATATTAAATATTTTAATCCTATTAAATTTATATTATATTAATATTCTTATTGGAATGAGATATTTTCACCCAATATTTATAAAATCCTAAAATGTTGATATAACCAATTGGAGTTATATCTTTTGATCTGCAAATCACTTACGTTATAATAAGTCTTTGACTGAAAATGAATTTTAAATTATAAAATAATTTAATAACATAATTAGACTTCCTAAAAGAAATTATTTTTTTTTTCTCAAAAAAATAATAAGCGTGGGGATGGAACAATTATTACGTCCTCTGACCGGACGTAGAGCTATGTTCTGCCGCCAATAACATGTCGCCACGTGCTCTTACTCTTTACCGCGCGGCCCGACGACTTGACCCGGAGCGGAACCCGGAATGCTATGTTCGCGATTTTCTCGATATTGCTCGGTATTTGCTCGGTATTTGCTAGGTATTGCTTTGCAAAAATGAGAAATACCGCTCTGTGAAGACTAATACCATGCAAATACCGAGTTGTACCGAGTTTTTTTACAACTCGGTACAACTCAGTATTTGCTAGGGATTTGCTCGATATTGCTAGGGATTTGCTCGGTTTTGCTAGAAAAAACTTGGTACAACTCGGTATTTGCTTGGTATTGCTAGGTATTTGCTCGGTATTGTTCGGTATTGGTTATTGCCGAGCAAAATCGACCAATACCTAGCAATACCGAGAAATCTTGGGTCCGTTCCGGGTCGGGTTGTCGGGGCGCGCGGTAAATAATAAAAACGTGTGGCGCGATTCTACTGGCGGCCGAATATAGAGGACCAAATAAAAGTTCGTGGGGATGACCTTAGAGTGCGAAAGTGAGCTTCGAAGGTACTGTTTTCCACTGAGCCACTCGAATAGTCGAAAAAACCCCGACGCAAAATCCCTATCCTCTTCCCCTTCAAACCCTCCACCTTCAAAAACCTCCTATACCCACCCGCCGGAATAAATCTTGCGGCGGCCGCCGCCGCCGCCGTCGACTCCGCGTCATACCGATCAAATCCCACGATCGCATCCAGAACCGCCACCGCATCCTCCACCGTCCTCGCCATCGTCCCCACCGTATCCTGCCTACTCGAAATCGGCACAACCCCTGCCCTACTCGTCAATCCCACCGTCGGCTTTATCCCCACCACCGAATTCCTCGCTGCTGGACAAAGAATCGACCCGTCAGTTTCTGTCCCCAGTGCCACCGTTACCATATTCGCCGCCACCGCAATCGCCGATCCGCTGCTTGACCCGCAGGGCCCGGCCGTTAGGTTATACGGATTCCTCCCCTGCCCGCCGCGAGCGCTCCACCCGTCGGGAGCATTTATTGAGCGGAAGTTGGCCCATTCGCTCAGGCTGGCTTTACCGAGGATGATGGCACCGGCGCGGCGGAGGCGCCTGACGACGGTAGCATCGCGGGGTACGACGGAGCCGAGTAGGGCGAAGGAGCCGGCGGTAGTGTTCAGGCGGTCGCGGGTGGCAATGTTGTCTTTGAGAAGAATGGGGATGCCATCCAGTGGGGTGAGGGGGCGGTGGAGTGGGCAGCGGTGGCGTCGATCGTCGGCTTTGGTAGCGGCCGAGAGGGCATCGGGGTTGATTTCGATGACGGCGTGGAGTTGGGGGTTGAGGGAGCGGATTTGGGCGAGGTAGAGGATAACTAGTTCGCGGGAGGTTAATTGCTTTTTAGCGAAGGCAGATTGGATTTGGGAGATTGTGGCTTCTTTGAAGTTGAAGGCGGCGGCGGTGGTGAGGTGGAGGAGGAGGAGGAGGAGGAGAAGGGATAAGGGGATGGAAGAAACCATTTGGTGCAGAGCAGAAGTTTTGGTACGTTTGTCCTTGCTAGTTGCTTCGCAGTGTGGCTCAATTTATAAGATTTTTTTTTGGGACCTAATTTATTATATTTATAAAAATAACTATTATTTTTTTATTTATAATAAAAAAAATTTAGATTATGATTGACTCTTGATATTTCTATTATATGTTATTTTATTTTTGTATCTAAATTTAATTATAATGAAAATATTCGACATAAAAAGTATTAGAAATTAATAAAAAATTTACATATTTTTATATAATTAACTCGAAAGATTTTTTTTTTTGGTTGAAAATTGGTATCAGATTATCTCTACCATTTTTTTATTTTTATAATAATTTCAAAATATTTAATAAAAATTAAAATTTCAACTTGCATTCGAATTTTTATTAAAATTTTAAATTTTGATGAATTGTTTTTAATTTTTCTTAGGGTGTTTAAGCAAAAAAAAAAAAAAGGTTGATCATTAGTTTGCTATTTTAATAAAAAAGTAAGAATACAAAAAATAAAACCTGTGGTTTTTAAAATATAAATTTATATAAAACACATTGTAGGTGATATTTCGTAAGGTGACTTAGTAGAATTTTTTTAAGCAAAAAATGGATAACATTTTTAATTTAATTAATTAAATTATAAATAAAAATTAGATTCAAATAATTTTTAATATTTTCTTTTCTTAGAAGTGTAGCATTACTCTATAATTTAATAATTTGTCACATTATTTATTTATTAAAATATTTCTTCTTGTATTAATGGCAGAGATGATTAATTGACTTTATAATATTTATTAGGGTTTATGAATAAGTTTTGAGTTGCTTGCATGATTTCTGCCCAAAACAAGAAATAGAGTTGCTTCCATGTTTGGGGCATTAATCTTATTATAGAAAAATTTACATCTTTTTTTATTTTCAGATTTCTATTTTTGCAATACAAATAAATTATGAATGTAAATTTCAATTATAATAATTTTAGATTAAGATAAGTAAAAAAAGTTACATTCTGATTAAAATATGAAATAAATGCAATAAATTTTAATTGATTCTTAATTAGGTGTTATACTGATCTTAAAAAATAAATAAATTTGAGATTTATTATTATTAAAATTTTGTTAGAATATTTTTTATTTAGTTTTTTTATTTGTACTATATTTAATTAGAGAGATGAAATTTGAGATTTTTTTTAATGATGAACAAATACTCAAATAGATTATAAATTGTGATTTAAACCAATAATCTATGAGAACTATGGATCATTTCACAAGACAAGTTTTTAGTTGCTTGTAAGTTTGAAACTGTAAATCTTATCATGAAAATTTTTAGTAATATTTTTCATAGGGAAAGTTGTCTTTATGTGTGTCATAACATATGTAATTAATCAAATATTCTCTCTTTGTATTTAATCTATGAGTTATCACATTCCTTTCGTTGATTCTATGAGAAATTTCACTCACTCTAAATAATTCATGGCTACGATGATTTGTCCTCTATTATATGATATTTATCTCGTGGGAGTGAGATTTCCTTAATGACTTGTAGGCATACTTGTACTAAATTATCCTCTAATCTTATCATGTTGAAATAGGTTATCAAAGATGATTTTTTTTTTCTCCACCACTAAAGAAAAATGACTTATTACAGGGTATTTTTACCGGCACATTTAAATACGCCGGAATGTTCGACGGTAATAGAAGATTTTTCTGTCGTGCACACTCTCACCTGCTTATCAAAAGAGTTCATTCCTCTTTTATAGTTGAAATTATTCTGTGCGGATGCCGAAAGTTGTCTGGAGACCAACCAGAATGCGCCACGTCACCTTTGCTTGGTACCCGGCTCGGTACTGTTCGGTACAGCGGCTCGGTAGCACTTGGTACCAGGCTCGATACTGTTGACGTAGTGCATTCTAGTTGGTCTCCGGACGAATGAATTGCATTTAGCGTCCGCACAAAATAATATCTCCTTTTACAGAGATTCCATTCATTCCTCAACAGAGTTCTTGTCTCCTAAGGGGTAGCTGGAGGAATGATAACTCAAGAGAGATTCAAACATGCATGATGTACTATCATGGACTGCGACTCGAATATGGGCCACTAAGATGTTATATGAAGTCCTGTCAGTGTGGCCCGACACAGTGCAAGAACTATAGAAAGGCTTTTTCAACGTCCAACGGGATCTGGCAGAGTGAGCTAAGTGCTTGTTTGCTTATGGTGGGAAGGCAACCAAGGCTTTTGGAGGAGTTAGCTAGGGTGGCTGCCCTGAAAGATTAGATGTGGAGCAGGTTACTTGAGATTTTTTAGAGGCTGACAGTTCTTTAAAATAGTGTACACATCGCTAGTATGACAAGTTGGAATATCTCAAGACTGGGTTGAGACAATTTGGAAGATCTAAAGACATTCGGCCTTACCGGCGACGTGCGAAGCACTCATTGAATAAGGTTTGGTTTGAGACAGCTTTGTTACTGTTTCTTAAAGCAGTTTTTTAGTACAAAAATTAAATTTTTATACTAAAAAGTAGCTTTAAGAAGCAACAAAAAAAGTCTGTCTCAAACGAAGCGTAAGGCTTGGTTTGGGATGGCTTTGGTACTACTTAAAATGCTTTCTATTATACATTTTTAAAACTTTATACTATAAAGCTGCTTTAAGAAGAGTAAGAAAGCTATCCCAAATGAACCCTAAGTTGTAATAAGATGTTATGAAGTAGCAACTATATATATATATATATATATATATATATATATATATATATATATATATATATATATATATATATATATATATAATGCTATATAAAGGATTGAATGGTTTGCAAATAAATATGAATGTTTGTAGGTTATATTATAGATATGATAGTTTTAAATAATATTTATGTAAAAACCCCTGAGATGAAATATTAGGATAAACTCTTATAAAAGATATTCAAATTAATTCTATTTTATAGTAACATTAAAATTAAAACATGATTAAAAAATTCATTATATTTTAATATCAATGAGAATTTAATTATTTTTATAAAAAATATCAAATATGTGATATCAAAGTATAGCATATTAAATATTGATGAAAATAAGTAAAATGATGTAATTATAGATAAATAAAATTAACATTATATTTCAAATAGAACATACAACATGATTTATAGAACATAAGCCAAATTATGATTTTATAATTTATTAATTATATTATCTTTTATTCTTTATTATTGAGGGCTAAATATATATGATAGTAGAGTGAGAATTTTATGTCTCAGCATTGTATGAATATTCAACACATAAACAGAGAACACAAGATTTTTTATATGGAAAATTGTGAAAAGGGGAAAAACCACGGGATCACGCTCAGTTGAAATGATTTAACTAGTGTTTCAGTATATTACAATTGACTGAATCGTCCTTGAGGGCGATTAGATTACAATAATCAATTGTCTGATTGAAATCTAGTGACAAATTGAAGTCAGGTGTAGGTCTGTCGACGTTTGGTCGGGCAGAAGTTCGGCGCCAGTTGGTGGTCTGGCGGAGTTTGGCATCAGGCATTGGTCCGACAAAATTCTGGGTGTCAGTTGGTGGTCCGACAGAAGTTCAACGTCAGTAATGATCCGATAGAAGTCTAGTGTCAAGCAGTGGTCCGACATAAGTCTGGTGTCAGGCGGTGGTTAAGCAGAAGTCAGGGTGTCAGTTAGTGGTTAGACGGAAGTCTGACGTCAGGCGGTGGTCTGGTAGAAGTCTAGCATCAAGCAATGGTCCGACATAAGTTCGACGTCAGGCGGTGGTCCAGCAGAAGTCATGTGTCAGGCAATGGTCCGGCAAAAGTCCGGACCGTGGTCGAGAAGGAGCTAGGTGGCAAGAGTGATCTCTGATCTCTCTCTTGTTTCATTGCTTCGAGCTACCTTCCATGAGTAGTGAGGGGTCTATTTTAGATTTTTGAGACTTACATGGCTAGTAAATATGAGGAAGATCAAGAGTAGATTGGGAGTGGTTTGAATGGACGGCTGATGTTGATTCCCTTGATTATGAATCGTTTACCGAACATTTGATTGCCTTAGTGATACCAAAATTATTGATCTTGGGCTCGTTGGATTCATCTCGTTTAGCCGCTCGATTTGACTATAAGGATGTCACGTTTGAAAACCGCTTGATAATCCAAATTTTGGTTTGAACCTTTCAACAGTGCTTTGGGTCTTTGATTTGAACCTCTTTGGGCTTGAATTGAGTAGAATTTGGTGTTGTCTGGTTCGTTTTTTTCGAGACGTTCAGTTTGACTATAAGTTTGCTGAAATTAGAGTTTGAATGGTCTCAATTTTAATTTCGGAAGTTTCCAACTTTATTTTTCCTTGAGGTTCGTGCTCGATCAAGATGATTTTTTGATAATATATCATTTATAAATAAGTAATATGGTATATTGTATCATCATATTTTTAATATTTTTATAAAACTAATTAAATTATCATAAAAATTTTAAAACTAAAATAATTTTTCATCATTTTTAAAGTTAATATATAATAGAGTAAAATTAGATAATATATTATTTTTATATTACTTTATTATTTGATAGTTGACACGATCACCGGTACATTCAATAAACTTTGTTCTAGATTTTTATTCCATAGCAACTTAAATGAGAAGAAATTGCACCTTATCGCTTGGTCTCAGGTTACCTTACCTAAATGTTTTGAAGGCCTTGGTGTTGCATCAACATGCTCTTTCTCATGGTGTTAATTACTCTATCATCTGCAGATTTTATATGTTTCAATCCTTTTTTAGCACATGGTATAAAGCTAAATTTGACTCACCTTGAAAATCTCCACCTCCTCATGCCTCCAAATTTTGGAAAAGAATTTGTGCTACTGCTCTAAAGATTAAAGACTGTATCTCCTTTTCTGTGTCTCAAGATAGCGCATTTTCTATGATTTGGGACCCGTGGCTGCATGGAAACTTGATTTCTGAATTTTACAACGTCCCTTTGTTTGCTGATAAATCGGTGAAGGATTTTATTCATGATGGTCAATGGCAACTTCCTGTTTGCATTCCTTTTGCTCTCTCTGTTGCGATATTTGACATAAATATTAATGAGAAATCTGAATTTTTATGGAAAGGCTCTTCCAAGCCAGCATTCAGAGATTTTATCTCTCATTTCTTCTCTCATTTGACGGTTGTTAACTGGTTTAATCTCATTTGGCACAAAAAATATGCCCTTAGATATGCCTGTTTTGCATGGATGACAATGATTGGGAAACTCAAAACTGCTGATAATTTATTGCATAAGGGGATTCAGGTTTCTCATGAATGCTCCTTTTGTTTTAACAATCCTGAAAATCACTTACACTTATTTTTTGCTTGTGATTTCTCTTTTAATATCCTCACGGCTATGTTGCCTGATCTAAACAGCTTTTTACTGTGGCTTAGTATCTCTCAGATTTATGATTTCATTGAGAACACGCAGCTATATAGCAGGTTAGAAAGGAATTTTTGTTACTTATCTATTAGCTGCATCATCTATCATCTTTGGAGGTAGAGAAACAAACGTCGTTTCTCTAATTTGAGGGTTGCTTCAGTTAAAATTATATGCACTATTTCCACTGCTATCCGTTTCAAACTTACAAAGTGGAAAAACAAAGATTATTTGCTTCAATGGTTTACTGGTATATAATGTTTGGTGTGCTGCCTTCCATATCTGGTTTTGGGTTGTTGGTATTTTGGCTGTGATGAATCTGCTAATGTGTTATATCTTTATTGGGTGGTCTCCTTGGCTTTCATGGGAGAGGTGGAACTTCATTTCTACTACAGTTTTGGATGATGGGTTGCTAATATTTATTGGTGGGACGGAAGTTTTTGGATTAGCCATGATTCGGTTCTTACCATTTAGTTTTGTTCGGCTTCAAGGCTGTTGTGGTTTCTATTATTTGAATATCTGTTATGGAAATTTTTTGTTAGATGACTGTTTCAGGTGTTGAATTTTTGACAATCAGACGATGATGAGCAAGACCGAACCCATCCATTCTAGCCATGGATGGCCTATGTGGCAACCTGGCCGTGGGACTGAAAGGAGTTTTGATGTCTGGAGCTGGAGGTTATGTGATGGCCATACAATCATCTTAAGTGTTATGCTGCTCGCTCCTTTTGCCTTCTGTTATCTTTGGCAACCTAAGCCTTCTCCGTTGTTATGATGGCTATCTTCTGATAGATTTTAATGACTGGGTTCTGGTCTTATATCTCTGAGTCTTCTGATTGTAATTTTTGATCCCTTACCGTTGTTTTTCTAGGCGGTTTGATGGATTTTGTTGTTGTCATTTCTTTTTATTCCTTATAGGCTACCTGTAATTGATTTTTCTTTAATACATTAGCTTATGCCTCAGATTTTCCCCAAAAAAAAGAGTTTTTTTGAAGGTATTACTCAAAGAGGCACTCACATCAAGAACTTTCTGACCTGCACTTGATTTGACCCCACTTAGGAGGTGCTGCCACTCGAGAGGAATTGAGCACAGGTCGCCCCGCAACCACGCTAATTAAGGGTGGGTCATTGCGCATTTAACAATCGAGTAAGAAACCACATAAATTTTCATGGGATCTTAATTTGTACCTCCGTTACTTTTAAATATTTAGCAAAAGCAAAATTTTGATGAAAAATCAACATATTTGTTTATTGCGCGAATTTTTTAGTGGGAACACCACCAAGATAATTATGGTTTACTATTTTATCCTAATCATGTTAGAATCCTTTGAATGTGTAATTAAATTAAGCTTTGAAGTAACCAATTATAAAATAAAAATATTAATATGTTAGAAGACAAAATCAAAGCTCAATAATACCACATCAGCTATTACATTGTCTTAACCTATCTCTACTATTCGAAAAATTATTAGGTGCTGAGTGTGGACCGTCCGCACACCGTCCCCACAAGTACAGGGTACCAAGCGGTACCGAGTGGTGCCTAGCTGGATATCCTATACTTGTGTGCGGATGGTTCTTCCCGTCCGCACTCCGCACCTAATAATCTCTCCTACTATGCACGTGTACATACAGTTATATTATGATCTATATATAGCTGGCTACGGTAATGTAAATAGAAACAAGAATTCTTTTGATTACTCTATTATCCTATCTCTTTCTTGCGTTTCTTCACACACAATAATTTAAAAAAAAAATTACGGTTTATCTTTTAGTTGGCTACAAATACCAATATGAAAGGATATTGATAAAGGATGACGCATTTAGTCATTATAGTGATTAAATATAGAGACATTAATTATAAGTGATTACATTTTCATTTTAGCCCAATTTTCAAATAGCTAAATTATATGAACTTTATGTAACTAATTATTCAGAAAACTCGGTTTAAGCCAAGTTGATCTAATTCAAGTTGAGGCAAATTGGTTTCGGATCAAAAGGAATTCGTCAAGTCTATGTATGGAATTTTTATTTGGTCTGGTCACAGGACGTAGCTCTACGTTCGGCCGCCAGTAGAATCGCGTCACGCGTTCTCACTATTTACCGCGCGCCCCGACAAGCCGACCCGGAACGGACCCAGGATGGCTCGGTATTTCTCGATTTTGCTAGGTATTGCTCGGTATTACTCGATATTGCTAGGTATTGGTCGATTTTGCTTGGCAATAACCAATACCGAGCAAATACCGAGTTTTTCTAGAATACCGAGTAATACCGAGCAAATACCGAGCTGTACCGAGTTTTTCTAGAAAAACTCGGTACAACTCGGTATTACTAGGTATTTGCTCGGTATTGGTCTTCACAGAGTGGTATTTCTCATTATTGTCATGCAATACCTAGCAATACCGAGTAATACCTCGCAATACGCGAACATAACATTCCCGGGTTCCGGTCCGGGTCAAGTCGTCGGGCTGCGCGGTAGAGAGTAAGAGCACGTGGCGACATGTTATTGGCGGCCAAACGTAGCTCTATGTCCGGTCAGAGGACGTAATAATTGTTCCTATGTAGGGGTGTCAACGGGTCGGGTTGAACCCGACTTGATCCGGTTGTAAATAGGTTGACACTAATATGGCCCAGTTTTGTAAACAAGTCGGGATTGTCAATTCGGATCCGACCCGTGCGGGTTACTGGGTTGGCCCAACTCGACTTGTGCTGTTAAATTAGCGCTCACGCGCTAGCTGCGTCACACTGCGCTTCTATCGGCTCCGACAGACTGGTTGTAATATCAGTTTTTGCTCCAGGTTCGTCCGGGACGAAGTTGGATCGTCCGGGACGATCGGTACAGGTTGTGCAGAAAATCAGTTTTGGCTGTATGGTTCGTCTGGACGAAAGTTGGATCGTCTGGACGAAATTTCTCCCGTGAACCCTTCGCCAGGGACGATATGTCATTTTTCGTCTGGACGAAATTCCTCTCTTCATGGATCGTCCGGTACGAAGCTCGATCGTCCGGGACGATCAGTCTGGATATATATAGAAATGAGATATTTTGAAGAGAGAGAAAAAGCTGAGGAGAGAGAAAAACGAAGGAAAAAGTGGAAAAGCGGATTTTCGGACGACGCGGAGCCGTTTTCGATCGAAGTGACTGTTGAGGAATTTGCTGTGCTCGAGGTAAGGCACATTCTACCTTTCTCAATTTTCAGAACCGTCGTGTTTGGCGGTATATTCTGTCCGGATTTTGTTTCCGTTAGCGATTTTCGTCCGTATCTTTTGATCGGTTCAGTTTTTACCGCGTAACTTTCTGTATATTGTTGACGTGCCGAGTGTGCACATTTTGGTTATTTTCTGAAGATTTTCGTCCGGGTATTTTTGATTCGACTGTGTTTTTAGTCGACCGGATTTTTCTGTGAAATTGGAATTTATCTGTGCAGTAGAATAAAGGTTCTGAAATGTGATTCTCTGTATTCTGTGCGAATTCGGTAAATTTTCTTTGCAGGAATTTTTGTGTAAATTCCGTATACTGCCGTTGTGCTGCCCGATTTTTGGGTAATTTCTGAATTGTCCGTATTTCTTCTGAATTGAAATGCTATGTGTATAAGCTATACAAAGGGAGTTATAAGGGGCCTGAATCCTATGAGATTCAGTTAGTGAAACGGGAAATCTGAAATGAGCTCAATCTGAAATCTGATATCTGTTCTGTTCCGGATCCGATGAATTCTGTTTTGGTGCTATAAGCACATCTGTTTTGGTGCCGTGAGCACAAAGGGAGCCATAAGGGGCCTGAATCCTATGAGATTCAGTCAGTGTCTGGGAAGGGAGGCATAAGGGGCCGGAATCCGTAGAGATTCCGTCAGTGTCAGGGCATTTAGCTATATGTATCTGTACTACTTGCTGTATCTGTTCTGTTCTGTACGAAATTGTGATTATGATATGATATGATCCGTACGATTCTGATTTCTGTTTCTGACTCTGTTGATTTGTTCTGTTCTGATACGATCTGTACGACTCTGATGTGATCTGATATCTGTCCGTAAGTTTTGATTTCCGATTCTGTTCCGACTTCTGATCTGATTTCTGTCTGATATGTTTGGTTTTGTTTTCTGAGGATTTAGATTGGTGGTTTGTTGCTTTGCTGAGCTGTTGAGCTCACCCTTGCTTTCTGGTGGTTTTCAGGTTCTGGGAAGGGCAAGGAAGTTCAGGACTAGGTTTCAGAGTCTGATCAGATTAGGTACTTTTGTACTTTTGATTTTTGTACAGTCATGGCTTTCCTGTTCTGTCTTTCTTTCTGTTGAAAGCCATGTATTGTTCTGTAGATGATTATTTTGAGGAAATGAAAAGATAGATGTTTTGTTCCGCTGCATTTGATGTTTTTAGTAGCTCTGTTGTTCTGTGCGCTTCTGTTGAGTTAAGAATTTGGAAGATCAGTTCAGTAACCTAATCCAAAGCCAGATCCTGGTTAGCTATTCCCCCGTCGCGATCCGGCGCGGGCGGGATCCGTCTCGTCTCGGGCCGGGTCGTGACACTGGTCATCTGGGACCTAGTTATCTTGACTCTCGAGACGACACGACGCTGGCATGACGAAGGATTTAGGTAGTGCGGCACGACTGCAGTAGAAAATAACATCAACCAGGCAGTACGGTGGCAACGGCCAGCAGTAATGAGGGCAGGAAGACTACAACAACATAGTATGATGTATTTTTGCTTCCAAACTTGATCAGGCTAAGACGGCGGTTGGCAGTGGCACGTGACGTGATTTCGGCCTCAACGGACAGCGACAGCGGCGCGCGGTCATTAGACACTATTATCGAGACATAAGACGCGACGACGCTGATGAGACAGATTACACATAGATTGTTACTAGGTCAACCCGAACCCGACCTGGTTTACAAAACGGGTTGGAATTATAAACTCGAATCCGACCCATACGAAAAATGAGTTGACCCGAAACCAAAATTTTCTGCATCGGGTTCAGATTGGGTTTTTGGTCATGTTTTGACACCCCTAAGTCTACAAATGAATTTATCACAAGAGTGTGAATTTGACCTATTAAGTTGGTCCAAGATAGTACTCAAGTAGATGACTTTCATCATCTGGTAAACAATTGTTAGGTGAATTGTTTACTTATGCACGTAAAGTTGGCCATTTGTAATTAGCTCGCTAGAAAACTTCCTTAAGTTGGGTATTCTATTGAATGAATATCCTCTCACATCAAATTATTAGATAATATACATACGAAATTGAGCAACACAAATATTGTATTTTGTTTTATTTTTTATAAAGTTATGTATATGAGCAATTATGTAATATTCAACCTCTTACACATACCTATAAATATTTCTCAAAGGGTTGAACTCATACTATGTTATTTTTTGTACTCGAGCCTACTTAAAAAAATCATAGAGCTTCTTATTCTAAAGTTCTTTCCTTCTCACTTTATTTTCTTATTTTCTATCAGTACTCTTAGGCTTCGTTTGGGACAGCTTTTTTATTGCTTCTTGAAGAAGCTTTTTAGTACAAAAAAATTTAATTTTTGTATTAAAAAGTTGCTTCAATAAGCAATAAAAAAGCCGTCCCAAACGGAGCCTTAGTTGTCCTGGCCGAGCTTGTTTAATGTGAAGTAGTCTTTTGCAGTATTCTTTAGAATAAAGGACACTAAGGAGTATTGACATATAAAGAGCTTGGCGAAAAAAAGAAGTTGAAAAGCTCAAGAAGAAGTGAAAGAAATGAAGGAAATGTCAAGGTTATGAAAATTTGACCTGACAACGAATTAGAAGTAGGAGATGTTAAAAGTTCGATTGATTCGACCAATCAGATTAGGGTTAAATTAGATGACATAATAAATAATAATATTATCAAGAAATAATGAGATAAACATTATAATAATGTTATTATTTCAAATATGAGATAAAAAATTAAATGAAATAAAAAATTATGAATTATAAAATTTACATAATTAATTAAAAGAATTATTTTTAAAATATCACAAAAGAGCAAAAAAATCCCAAATCTCACAATTCTAGAAATTTACATTATAATAATAGATTAGTAATTTATAATTTATATTACATATTTAATATAAATTTAATTCAAATATAAGTTTATGAATTTAATATAAATTATTATTAATTTATATTATATGTTTAAATATAATTTACATCTATATGTTATATACCAAATTTATTTTATAAATTTATATCTAAGAATATATATTACTTCATGCTAATTTAAATTAAATATTTAAATATAATTTAATTTTTTTTTATTTTATAAAAATATTTAATATGATCAATTTATTTATTAAAAAATATAGTAATTGAACTAGTTGTTTCAAAAGAACCGTGCCAGGTTCTCCGGTTGAATCAGTAGTTTTGATCAGTTTATTCAAGTTTGATGCATAAGCGATTTTCAAAATGGACCAAATCGGCCTAGTGATCGGTTCACGATTGAATCGGACGGACCGACCGGTCCAATCCATTTTTTAAAAGCTGGGGAAAAGCATTTAAATGAAAAACATTCATCCCATATTCATAGTTTAAGAATCTACTTAACACAAACGAAATGATAATATTAGAAGTCAAAATCAAATTGCTTGATAAATATTCATATTAAATAAAAAATTAAAAAATGTTATAAATATTTATTCAATAATATATTTATATATTTTTTGATTCCTTTTTAATAAATATCCAAAGATATATAAGAGAATAGAGGAACAAAATGTATAATCAATTTTCCAGAAATTTTGGTTCAGGTCAGGTCTACCCAATTCAAACTAAGTTAGCCTGATCTCAACTTTAAACGAATTCACCAAGTCTACCAAAGAATTCATGCCAATCAATCAAGTACAACATATCAATTCGACCATAGTGATTCCTAAAGTTGACAATTTCCTACATATGAGATATTTTTGATCGGCAACTCGTATTCTTATGCAACCTAAGTCAACGTTTTCTTATTAGCTCGACAAGCGCCTTTCTAAACCCGGATATTCTAATGACGTGACAGTACTTTGACTTCATCAAATTGCTAGCTAATACATACATAAATACATTATATATAAACACAAGTGATGCAATTTTTTGTACTCAACCCTATTTTAAAAAATCTAAGAGCCTCCCACTTAATTTTTCTTTTCCTCTTTATTTTCATATTTTGTTTTCATTCAATACTCTTAGTAAATTTTGGTGTGATTAATTACAAATTTGCATTCAACAAAGTGCTTATCCTAATCCCGCTTATAAGTAATAAACAACTAATTTAAGTTTTCTCACTAATCACAACTTGAAATTTGCTAAATTTTGATGATTATAAAGGATTGCAAAATATGATCATATAATCATTTAATAAAATATTTGGTTATAGATTGATGAAATAAATCAAAATTAGCTCATATTTGAAACATAAATTTAGAGCGAATGTATGCTCCTATATGCCTTCATAGGTATATAGCAGGTAGTTATCCAACAGGTCATGATTGAGGAGCTCACTCTTGAAGGTGGCAATGTGTGTTTGGAGACCATAAAAGGACTCGTTCAACTAAATTAATAGGTGTCTCTTGCCTAGGTCCCCAAGCAACTCGCCGCACATGGGATTACATGAAGTTTCCTCATCAAGTTTGAAATTCAACATATATTAAACAACTTAATCCCATTATCAATCACTCCCTCTCCCTCAAAGTAACACACCTCCATCCAAACTGAGCGGCAAGAAGAGTCTACCTTAGGTTTATAATCCACCCTATCAATGCCTACCTCAACTAAATCCATCAAACACCTCAGTTTGCTCGTCCGTTCCCTCACAACTCAGGGTTCATCATAGGTACCATACGATTTCCAATCAGCCTGATGTCATCAAATTCATCTGATACCATGGAGCTCGCCCCTTTCACATTCTCCTAATGCATACTTGACACCACCTCATTCGCCTAATGAAGTGATCTTCAGCTCCAACTATCCCTCATTGGATTAAAGGGCAACACGTGTTTAGAAGCGTTGTGTAGTGCTCTGCATGTAGATTGTGTTGAATTATATATATTTTTTCCTTTATGTAGTATTTCTTGTAGCTCCCCATAATACTATAAATAAGGGGTTATGAGGAACATTGCGGGTGACTTTTCCCTTATCTCAATAGTAAAAATTCAGGTAGTTTATAAGCTCCAATCCTTTAATCACTTTGTGTATCTCCTCATTCTTCCAAACTACATTATTGATTCCCATTTCTGATTCAAGTTCCTATGTATCTGCTTACATAGTCAGATTACAAGTTAAGTCGGGTGTGGTCCACTGACAAATTTGATTCAATAGGATTTCATCTTTATTATTTAATTATTTTATATTTTTTCTTACTCCCCTTGGTATTATTAAAAGAGGCTAAAAATAATGTTAATTATTAAGAAAGGCTAAAAATAACATTAAAAGACATCATGAGAATAAGAAGTATGTCTATATGTTTAAAAATTTATAAATAAAAAATTATGATTTTATAAATTTGTCCATCAGTATAATATGTGAGACCTCGTTCCCTTACTGTTCCTCTCTGATTTGGATTTTCCTCCTAGGATCGTCCAGGACGATAGTGAGATCGTCCAGGACGATCTACACTGTAGAAAATATCGTCCTGAGAATAGTCCTGGGAACCGTCCAGGACGATTATTTTAGTCTGATCGTCCCAGGACGATCTGGCGATCGGCCGGGCCGATCAGCTTAATGATATAAGAAAATCAGCTCGTTTTGAAGAGAGAGAAAATCTTTTAAAAATCAAAATATCTGATTTGAGGAGAGAGAAAGAGAAGGGAAAAGAGGAAAACCTGGTTTTGGAGGCCGCGGAGCGCTTTTTGTCCGACGCCATTGTTGGAGAAAGTGTAGATCTCGTGGTAAGGACTTCGAACCCTATTTCTGTTTTCAAAGATATTGAGTTTTGACCGAGTTGTGATCTGTTTTGTGTTTTCGTAGTCGAAATTTTGATCTGATTTGGGATTGACACAACTTTCACCGCACAACTTTTGGTATGTTATAGATATGATTATTGTACACGATTTGAGTGTTTTCTACGACAATTTTACCGGTCGGAATTGATTCTACGTGATTTTAATCGAATAGAAAAATATCAGGATTTGATTTGATTTGGATTCTATAGAATAATAGTCTTGTATTGATGTTGTGGATCTTCTATTGTAATTTGGAGAAATTTGGAATTTGTGCCTTTTTGCAGGATTTTTGTGTAAATTTGACCGACTGCCGTTACTCTGCCCGATTTTCGTACGATTTCTGATTTTCCTGAAATTGATAGATTGAATTGATATGTGTATGACTATTGATATGATTGTTCTAGATTTCTTTAATATTGCTTATTGCATCGATTATTGCATTGACTATTGATTGAATTGATTGATTGTTACTGAAAGACAAGTGGGAACCTGGTTGAACGTTGGTTGGAGATAGATATTGACCTGCACAGGATGGTGGGCCGACGGGCTTTCCTTTAAACATTGATTATGGATTTCTACAACAGCACTATTGATGGGAGTTATAAGCAGTTTTATATGCCGACGGGCGGCCAACGGGCAAAAAGAGTGACGACTCTTATTGATTGAAACCAACGTGCGGATATCTACAACAGCAATATGGATTCTACAACAGCACTATTGATAATAGCAGTTTAACCTGATTGATCATAGCTAGTGTTTGTGCTTGTCGAGTAAGACCATTGTATGGAATTATATGATCTTGCATCGTATGGATTTCCTGATATGCATTGATTTATTGATTTCCGATTGATTTATTGATTTGATGGATTTATAGAATTGATTTCTTATCGTACGGATTCATTGAGTTCATTGATTGATCATTGAGCATTGATACTATTGATTATTGATTATTGACATTGATATGGACATGGACAGCATAGATTTATTAATATTGTATAGACCCATTGATACTATTGATTCTGCATTGATTTGACTTGCTACGATTGACTTATTGATAGGATAGATTGAGATTTATCGTATTGCTTTTCCGATTGATTTTATCGACTTGATAGTATAGATTTGATTTGATTGATTGATTCGACCCGACCGATTTGACGGATTGATTGGTTTGGATTTATCGTATTAATTGATTTATTATTGTTTAATGATGGATTTATGGATCTACGGATTTATCATTTCGATTGTATGTTATTGACTCGTGGATACCGACACCGATATTGATATGGATTCTGTGTATTGATTCATAGATATTGACACCGACATTGATATAGATTATCGATTGATAGATACCGACATCGACATTGACATGGATATGATATTGACATATGGATACTATTGATACGACAGATCCTGACATGCTATTGATATACTGATACATTGATTCGTCGTGCCGATTATCGATTGATTGATTGAATGGATTATTGCCGTATGGATTTGATTTATCGTAGGATAGATTTCTTTATGAAACTGATTGTATTGATTTCTATTGACCTGATGATTTTATTGTATTGATTTGATTTCAATTGATCTTTCGCCGTATTGATTTGATTGTTTATTGGGATTTGAGCCGATTGATATAATTGACTGGAAAGTGCTCTATTGATTGAGATGATTTCCCTACTGTAGCATCGTACGTCGTCATTATTGAATCTGCCGTAGTGTCATTGAATATTGTATATTGACATCGAGTAAATCGTATTCAATAATTGGATTGACTGATTTGCAAGAGTATTGACTGATTTGATAGATGATATAGATACAACGAATTGACTAGACGACACGATTGATTGAACTGATAGTATTGATTGATAGACACTGCTACGATGGATAGATATTGGCTTCCAGTCACTTACTGATTTGATTGCTGTGGCGTATTGATTTATCGATGTTTTTACCGCTGTGATTATTGATTTCCGTACTGCATTGACTTTTGATTTGATTTCCGCTGCATCGACTATTGATTTCATTGACTATAGATTTCCGTATTGCATAGACTCATTGACCATTGACTGATATGGATTTGATTGACTGACATGCATATTGATAGCATCGCCGTGCTTTAATTTCAGTTGTAGGCTTTGGTGACCTGCTGGGCTTTGTAAAGCTCATTATATGTGGTTAAAATTTTAAGGTCCGAGCAAGGCAACTGGAATGGAGTTCGATCAGAATGTCAGACGAATCATTAAAACATATCATGAGAATAAGAAGTATATCTATATGTTTAAAAATTTATAAATAAAAAATTAAGATTTTATTAATTTTGTCCATCAGTATAATAATCTCATAAAAATTTAATAAAATTATTATGATACATGATTTTAAAATTTAAAATTTAGATTAAAATGAATATTTGAATTATATTAAATTTAATATAAATTTACAAAATTTAAAGTATATCTAAAGTATTTCACAATAATTTTATGCAATGTTTTGTACATAGACTCTCATTTCTCATTTCTTCCGCGAAAACAAAATCCGCAGGGACAACGTAAGCTTCCCGCATTCGGACGCCTGTGCGCTTGCGATTTTTAAATTTGCGGGAAGTCACTCTCGAACTCCGAGCCAGGCCGGCAGCTCGGCACTTTCTTCCCTCTTTCTCCACCTCCGCCCGGAACTCCGCAAGTCAACCTTCCCCTCGCCAACAATGCCCCGAAAGCAGAAGATTCCAGTAGAGGCGAAAGACCTAACCCGCTTCCTCAATTCCACTGTCGGCAGCTTCGTGCTAGACCGACTCCTCGACCGCGACCGCCGCCTCCGCCACAAAGAAGACTGCGCCGAGCGTCTCGCTGCCGCTGCCTCAGCCGGAAACGAGGTCGGATATGCCGATCAGGCAGTCCTTGCTAACCTTGATTGGGGCATCGATGCTCTCGAGGATGCCATCGCCACATCCAATCATGAGGCTAAGCTCGCTCGCCTCGACCACGCCGAGCGGATGCTTCAGGTCTGCGCCATGCTTGATCCCGTCGGCTCAACGGCCGGCGTTCCCAACTCCTATCTCTGTGCCTGGGCCCATCTTCATCTCGCCTGCCTCTCGCGCCTCCGTGATAACGCTGCCGTCTCGCGGGCTGCTACACTACACGCGCTCGAGATGTTCGATGTTGAACCCTTTTTCGCCCGCACGGATTTCGCGCCTGACCTTTGGGAGTCGATGTTCCTGCCGCACATGGCGTCTATCGTGGGATGGTACTCAGAAGCGCGACATCGGATCGTAATGGAGGTGATTCCGGACGCGGCGGATCTCTCGATGACGACGGCTGATTTCGGAGAGCAGCTGTTTAACGAGTCAGTGGTGGCGGCGGTGAGGCCTGACCAAGCGGAAAACCTGCGCGAGTTAGAGATGGAGTATGGGGAGTCGCTTGATCGGAGCACGAGGGTATACGCCAAGTATTACAAGGAGATTCTCAGCCATGAGTCGCCGGAGATGCAGACATCTACGGGTAGAAAGGGCATGCCGGCGCTGCCACCGATCGCCGAGCCACCAGTGACGCCGCAGCACGAGGTTAGCCGCTCGATCCCCGATTTCGTCAAATTCGGGCCCATCTTGCCGAAAAGCGCCGGCTTTGCGTTCGGGAAGAGAGACGCCGGGGGCAGGGTGGGCTCCAGTCATGATAGGTGAGTCGATTTCGTAATCAAGAAAATTGGAAACTTTTGAGTTTATTTGAAACTCCTAAAAGCACAGAAATCAAACGAAAATTGAAAATAGTTCTTGAAACCTCAACATACTTATTGCTCATGCATTGCGGTAATAAAGAAAATCGGATTTTGACGAGGCAATTTAATTAAACAATCATTCTGTTTTTCTATAGTTGAAAAATAAGTTGGTGTAGAATACTAGCGGTTTTGCCATTAGTATATTAGGCTTATCTTTCATCCCCTTTAGTTCACCTTCATGTCCGTCAACCATTATTGAGAAAAGTTCCAAATGCGAGTGATTCTCATGGAAGCTCTATATAATTGATCTTTTAGTGGAAGTCACATTATGCTAATTAAAGTCTTCCATTTGAGATGAATTTGGAAATAAGGAAATCAAGATTGACCGCTGAGAAGGTGAACACAATTAAGGAATAGCGTTATCCATGAAATGTTATCAAGGTTCAGAGCTTCATGGGAACATAACATGTGGGAGGTTCCCGCAAGGCCGCAACATTCAATTTGGAAAAAAGGAAATCTATCTAAGCCTTACCAAATTTGAAACAATCTTTTAAGATTGAAGTTGATTATTTCATATACTTTATTGTTATGATCTTTAAACAAGAGAGTTGGCACGTAGCCTGCTACTCTAAAATTTAATTAGGTGCGCATAAAAACTACCTAACATTTGTAGAGTTGTGAAAAGCTATGGTTCACATCAACTATACGCCTCTTCAATTCCATCACATGCTATTGAAGCTTTAACCAGAAGTGGTTGACTTACTTGCAACAATTTAAACTCCTCATCAAATACAAAAAAAAAAAAAAGAAAAGTGATGCAGTGCCAGTCATGCTTACAACTCTTCCGAGGGCCATCATTCCCTTATTTCAGCTTCCACTACTTACAGTACTATGTTAGTTATATATTAGTGCTACTATCCCTTTTTCCATGTTACACTTGTTTTAGAAACAAGTTAGTAACGGCTACAGGAATTAGAAACTAGTGGATATAGCTACAGGGTTTTAGAAACTTATTTAGAGAAGGAGACACCGGGAGGTATGCAGTTTTTGATCTATCTGCAACTCTTGAAATCCATTTTCAAGTAAATATACAGGCCATTGACACCTTTTACCTTAACTCTTCCCTGTTTTTCCTGTATTTGCTTGTCTGTTTCTCAATTGCAGGTCCTGGATTACCCCAGTATTTGGTATCAGAGCCATTGACAGCAATGACGGACAAAGGGAAGACGCCGGTCTCGGGCGACGGTCGGAGTATCGACGCTTTGTGGGAAAACAAGGCGACCATTATGCGCCAGCTGGTGTCGTTGGCCTCTGATGTTCAACGCCTCATGATCGACAGACGCCGCGAGTTCAATCTCCAAAGTCTGAGGATTCCACCCCATCAACCCCGTCGTGAAGCGACACCGGCTGCGACCCTTGTTCGTCGACGCGGAATGGGCCTTGATCGTTTTGGGCGCCGATTCCACCCCCAAATTCCTGAAGAGATTGATTCTGATGAGGACATTCTCACAACCCTTGAGGAGAATTTAACTGAGTCTGAAGACAATGCTGAAGGACCTGAATACGGTCCAGGTAATTGCGGAAGAAGACGACATCATTTCTCACAGAGGAATCAAGCTGAGTTTAAAATCAAGGTAGATATACCTTTCTTTGATGGCCATGTCCACATTGAGGACTACTTGGACTGGGACATTGGGGGCCGGAAAACGTACCAATCTATTCAAGAGCTGTTGAAATTTTTTTTGATTACTTGGAGATCGATCCTTCCAAGCAAGTGAAATATGTCGCTTGCCGTCTGAGAAGCGGAGCCAGTGCGTGGTGGAACCAATTACTACAAATGAGGCAGCGGGAAGGCAAGGGTCCTGTCTGCAATTGGGCTAGAATGAAACAACTTCTGCTTGCACAGTTCCTCCCCACGGATTATGAACAAATTCTGTATATGAAGTACCAACAGTGTATACAAGGCAATAGATCGGTAAGCGAATATACGGAAGAATTTCATAGACTCAGTGCACGCAACAATTTGAATGAGTCGGTGAACCAATTGGTGGCTCGGTACATCGGCGGGTTAAAATATACTATACAGGATAAATTGGAATTAAATTCCGTATGGTCTTTACCTCAGGCGATCAATTTCGCTTTGAAGGTTGAAATGCAGCTGAGCAGAGCTTCCCGTCCTCAATTTAGTCGTCGACCCCTCGTGGATTCGCTCACAGATTCTGGCAAGGGATTCAAAAAACCGACCTCTTCTCCATCGGGACCCAGCAGCGTGTCTCCAAAAACGACAGCAACTTCATCTGAAAATAAATCCCAATTCAAAGCTAAGCCACCAGTCTCAACTAATCCCTATGCTAAACCTGTGACTTTAAAACGCTTTCGTTGTTTCCAACCGGGCCATAAGTCCAACGAGTGTCCTCAACGACAACAACTTCATCTGCTAGAAAATGAACATGAAGCTTCACTTGATCAACTAGAGGAAGATAAAGAAAAATCCGCCGAAGACCTTGAAGGAGATGAGGGTGATCCGCTGATTTGCGTCATCGAAAAACTGTTGATTGCACCGCGCCAACAGGTTGATTCACAACGCAATGCCATCTTCAAAACGAGGTGCACCATCAATGGGAAGTTTGTGACCTTCTCATCGATAGTGGCTGCACCGAAAACATTATAGCACGCTCAGTGGTACAAGCTCTTCAATTAAAAATAACAAAGAATCCTCACCCATACAGGATCAGCTGGGTAAAGAAAGGCGTCGACATTCAAGTAACAGAAATGTGTCAAAGTGACTTTTTCAATAGGCCGTCAATATGTCTGTGATGTACTAGACATGGACGTGTGTCACTTAATCCTCGGTCGCCCGTGGCAATTTGACGCCGGCGTTCTGTTTGACGGACGAGCCAATGTCTATACGACTATACACTAGATTGGAAAGGCAAACGTCTTAGACTATTGCCAAAGACTCATGATGATAAGACCAAAGCCTCAAACAGGGCCAACACTCCAGCATTACAGATTGTTTCGGGCCCAAATTTGCTGCTGGCTGTGAACGAAGAATACCCCATCTGGGCCATGGTGCTCACAGATAGCCCTCCTCTTCAGCAATTATCGGTTCCGGAGGAGATTCGTCAACTACTAGAGCAGTTCAGTGATGTCTGTCCAAGTGACCTCCCTAGTTCACTACCTCCGTTGAGATCAATCCAGCATCAAATTGATCTACTGCCTAATGCATTCTACCGAATTTACCACATTATCAACTCAACCCCAAGGAACAAGAAATTTTAAAGTCCATTATTGAAGACCTGTTACAAAAGCAGCTGATCCAAACTAGTATTAGTCCATGTGCCGTCCCGGCATTGCTTGTTCCCAAGAAAAACAGCGAATGACGTCTTTGTGTTGACAACAAAGCTATTAATAAGATTACGGTTAAATACCGGTTTCCTGTACCGAGAATTGAAGAACTTCTGGATCACCTCAATGGGGCAGCTGTGTTCTCTAAATTAGACCTCCGCAGCGGATATCATCAAATCAGGATTCGTTCTGGCGACGAATGGAAAACAACTTTTAAGACACCTTTCGGCCTCTTTGAGTGGCGGGTCATGCCATTTGGCCTCTGCAACGCACCCTCAACTTTTATGAGGATGATTCAACTCATTCTCAAACCAATATGGGGCCAATTTTGCATCGCTTACTTCGATGACATTCTAGTATACAGCAGTACTACCGATCAGCATACCGGTCACTTAAAAGCAAATTTTTCTAATTCTACAAGAACATAGATTGTTCCTCAATCTTCCGAAATGCGAAATTGCCACACTCAAGGTGCAGTTTCTGGGATTCTTGCTCTCCAAAGAAGGCATACAAATGCATCCAGATAAAGTTTCCGCAATTCTCACTTGGCCAACACCGACGGCCTTCTTTGATGTTAGAAGTTTTCATGGCCTTGCGAACTTCTATCGCAAATTCATTAAAGACTTCAGCCTCATCATGAGTCCTATAACTGATTGTTTAAAATCAAAATCCTTCAATTGGGGCGAACCACAGCAGCATAGCTTCGATGCTATTAAACTGGCCCTTACTTCCGCTCTAGTGCTCGCTCTCCCTAATTTTGATAAACTCTTCACTGTTGAAACGGATGCTTCCGCCGTTGGTATTGGCGCAGTTTTATCTTAGGACGGACGGCCAATTGCATTCTTTAGTGAGAAACTTTACCCTTCTCGACAATGCTGGTCTGCATACGAACAAGAGTTATACTCGGTCATACGTGCTCTTAAACAGTGGGAACACTACCTACTGCACCAAGAATTGATGATCTGCACAGACAATAAAGCGCTTCAGTTCATCAACAGCCAAAAGCACGTCAATAGAATGCATGCCCGCTGGGTATCATTCCTTCAGAAATTCTGCTTCGTGCTTAAGCATCAATCGGGCAAGAACAATAAGGTAGCTAACGCACTTAGCCGTAAATCAATGCTCCTCACTCAACTACTAACTGAGCTCACTGGGTTGTCATCCTTAAAAGATCTTTATGCCACATATGCCGATTTTTCCGAAATATGGCGTAAGTCAAAACCAGGAAACTGTTCCTGAGTTCTTTATACGACATGGCTTTCTTTTTCACAACAACCTGTTGTGCGTCCCCATTTCCTCGTGGCGACATCACCTCATGCGGGAGGCACATTGTGGCGCACTGGCAGCTCATGCCGGCCGTGACAAGTCCTTGGCTCAACTGAAGCTCCATTTTTTCTGGCCACGCCTTCGCCGAGATGTTTTTCGGTTTGTGGACCGCTGTTCTGTATGTCAAACATATAAAGGTGTAGCCCAAAACACAGGACTATATTTGCCTCTACCAGTTCCGGACACCATTTGGGAAGACCTTAGCCTAGATTTCATCCTCGTCCTTCCTCGAACTCAAAAAGGGCATGATTCAATCATGGTGGTCGTCGACCGCTTCTCCAAAATGACCCATTTCATCGCCTGTAAAAAGACGTCGAATGCCCTTCACATCGCTCAGCTTTTCTTTCATCAAATCGTCGATTACATGGTGTACCGAGAAGCCTCACATCCGATAGAGACGTCAAATTCATAAGCCATTTTTGGCGGGAGTTGTGGAAACGTCTCGGCACGGACTTACGTCTTAGCTCCGCCTATCATCCACAGTGCGATGGGCAAACCGAAGTCGTCAATCGTACTTTGGGAAGTATGCTTCGCTGTTTAGTCCAAGACTATTCGAAAAAATGGGAGGAAGTATTAACTACAGCTGAGTTTGCTTACAACTCCATGGTGAACCGCTCCACTGGTAAATCTCCTTTCAGCATTGTTTTCACTAAACTCCCTAATTTAGCTCTGGATGTAGCAATTCTCCCTAAATGCAAGTCAATAGCTGCTTCCAACTTCACCGGCCAATACTCAAAGATGCTCGAGGATGTACACATCCAGCTTAATAATGCTAATCAGAAATACAAAGCAGCCGTTGATCTCCATAAATGTTAGGTACTGTTTAAGGTCGGTGATCTCGTCATGGTGCGACTGTGGCGCGAACGTTTTGCTCTGGGTACGTACACTAAACTTAGCCGCCGAAAGCTTGGCCCAGTTCCAATCATTGCCCAAATAAATGACAATGCGTACACCGTGGAACTCCCTAGTGGTTACAATACCTCACCGACTTTCAATGTATCCGATATTTGACCATTTCACCCTCCGGATGACACAGTTCATATAATCAGCTCGTCGGAGTCGAGCTCTTCCGCTGCTGGGGAGGACTGATGCAGTGCCAGTCATGCTTACAACTCTTCCGAGGGCCATCATACCCTTATTTCAGCTTCCACTACTTACAGTACTATGTTAGTTATATATTAGTGCTACTATCCCTTTTTCCATGTTACACTTGTTTTAGAAACAAGTTAGTTACGGCTACAGGAATTAGAAACTAGTGGATATAGCTACAGGGTTTCATAAACTTATTTAGAGAAGGAGATACCGGGAGGTATGCAGTTTTTGATCTATCTGCAACTCTTGAAATCCATTTTCAAGTGAATATACAGGCCATTGACGCCTTTTACCTTAACTCTTCCCTGTTTTTCCTGTATTTGCTTGTCTGTTTCTCAATTGCAGGTCCTAGATTACACCAAAAAGAATCCTAAACAAAGTGATGAATATGGTCTCTTGGTCATCGAGCATGGTTTCCTTCCCCATGATGATACAATTGGCTTTGTAGTAGGAATATGTTTGCTTATACAAAAAAGATGAGGACTTGAAAGATATCTTAGAAGAGACAAGTAAAGGGTTCAAAGATTCAATCTTAAAGAAGGACTATTGCTGTAGAATGAAAAGCAAGCCATGATTAAAAATTAGAAACATGAAATTAATTTCAGCAAATAGAAGATCTGTTAATTTTGGTGGGGGTGGGGGTGGGGGTGGGGGTGGGGGGAGCGTTCACATACAATATATGTGTCTAGGTGCAATGAATGTTGAAATTGGAATTAATCCCAATTTAATTTCAGATTGGAGGGGATTGGGGAGGCATTCTAAAATAGGTTTATTAATTAAAAAATGTTTTGAATTTCAAATTTAATTTGAAATTCAAATAAAAAAAAGAAAAAAAAAAGATACTTTCCAAATTAATAGTAAGACAAATTAGGAAGGTGTTTAAGAGGCCAATTGAATTTGAAACAAGGGCTTGGAGGAGGAGGGGCCGGCGGCTTAGGCTTGGGTTTGGTAGGCTGGCGGCTTGAGGAGAGAATTAAGGGATTGAGATAGATTGCCAATCAGTGTCAATCTAAATGGAGAAAGAGGCCTTAAATCAATTGACTCTCTAAATCAAATTTGAATTTAATTAGCCTTGATTGAAGGGACTTCCCTAATATGACTTCTCTTATTTTAGGAAAGAATTTTAAATTCGAAATGAATTAAAAGATGAAATTAAAACCTTCCTAATTTAAGATACATCACATATGGAAAGTAATCAATCAGGGATTTGAAATTATTTAATGTACATTAATTGGAAATGTAATTAGGAGCCTTAATGGAAATTGGATTTAGAGAGGAGAGAGGTAGGGCCGGCGGCTAAAGAAGGGAGGGAGGGGTTAGGAAGGATTTCAAATAGTTTCCAAGCAAAACCAATTTAATTAAAAGAGATTTAATGTCCATATCTCTTTTAATTTGAATTCAAATTCAAATTGATTTGATTGAGAAAATTTCCAAATATAACTCATGTTAAATTAGGAAAGAATTCAAATTTGAAATTTATTCAAGATTGAATTAATATCATTCCAAATTCGTCATGATCAATTTTAGGAAAGTAGTAAAACTGGAAAATTTGGAGGCAAAGGAGGGGAGATGTGGCTGGCAGCTAGGAGGGGATTAGGGTTAGGGCCGACGGCTAGGAAGGAGGAGAGGTGGAGGCTGGCGGTTAAAAGGAAGGGGAAGGCTTTGGGTTGGCGGCTAGGAGGAGGGGAGGTGGGTATTGGGTCGGCAATTAGGAGGAAGAGAGAGGGTGGCCGACGGCTAGGAAAAGGGTGGGACGATGGTGGAGATGGGGGTCGACAGCTTGGAGAAAGAGAGGGAGTCGGTGGAGAAGATAAACCACGAGCCCAGATGCTTTTTTGAAGGTATTATTCAAAGAGGCACTCACATCAAAAACTTTCTGACCTGCACTTGATTTGACCTCACTTAGGAGGTGCTGCCACTCGAGAGGAATTGAGCACAGGTCGCCCCGCAACCACGCTAATTAAGGGTGGGTCATTGCGCATTTAACAATCGAGTAAGAAACCACATAAATTTTCATGGGATCTTAATTTGTACCTCCGTTACTTTTAAATATTTAGCAAAAGCAAAATTTTGATGAAAAATCAACATATTTGTTTATTGCGCGAATTTTTTAGTGGGAACACCACCAAGATAATTATGGTTTACTATTTTATCCTAATCATGTTAGAATCCTTTGAATGTGTAATTAAATTAAGCTTTGAAGTAACCAATTATAAAATAAAAATATTAATATGTTAGAAGACAAAATCAAAGCTCAATAATACCACATCAGCTATTACATTGTCTTAACCTATCTCTACTATTCGAAAAATTATTAGGTGCTGAGTGTGGACCGTCCGCACACCGTCCCCACAAGTACAGGGTACCAAGCGGTACCGAGTGGTGCCTAGCTGGATATCCTATACTTGTGTGCGGATGGTTCTTCCCGTCCGCACTCCGCACCTAATAATCTCTCCTACTATGCACGTGTACATACAGTTATATTATGATCTATATATAGCTGGCTACGGTAATGTAAATAGAAACAAGAATTCTTTTGATTACTCTGTTATCCTATCTCTTTCTTGCGTTTCTTCACACACAATAATTTAAAAAAAAAATTACGGTTTATCTTTTAGTTGGCTACAAATACCAATATGAAAGGATATTGATAAAGGATGACGCATTTAGTCATTATAGTGATTAAATATATAGACATTAATTATAAGTGATTACATTTTCATTTTAGCCCAATTTTCAAATCGCTAAATTATATGAACTTTATGTAACTAATTATTAAGAAAACTCGGTTTAAGCCAAGTTGATCTAATTCAAGTTGAGGCAAATTGGTTTCGGATCAAAAGGAATTCGTCAAGTCTATGTATGGAATTTTTATTTGGTCTGGTCACAGGACGTAGCTCTACGTTCGGCTGCCAGTAGAATCGCGTCACGCGTTCTCACTATTTACCGCGCGCCCCGACAAGCCGACCCGGAACGGACCCAGGATGGCTCGGTATTTCTCGATTTTGCTAGGTATTGCTCGGTATTACTCGATATTGCTAGGTATTGGTCGATTTTGCTTGGCAATAACCAATACCGAGCAAATACCGAGTAATACCGAGTTGTACCGAGTTTTTCTAGAATACCGAGTAATACCTAGCAAATACCGAGCTGTACCGAGTTTTTCTAGAAAAACTCGGTACAACTCGGTATTACTAGGTATTTGCTAGGTATTGGTCTTCACAGAGTGGTATTTCTCATTATTGTCATGCAATACCTAGCAATACCGAGTAATACCTCGCAATACGCGAACATAACATTCCCGGGTTCCGGTCCGGGTCAAGTCGTCGGGCTGCGCGGTAGAGAGTAAGAGCACGTGGCGACATGTTATTGGCGGCCAAACGTAGCTCTATGTCCGGTCAGAGGACGCAATAATTGTTCCTATGTAGGGGTGTCAACGGGTCGGGTTGAACCCGACTTGATCCGGTTGTAAATAGGTTGACACTAATATGGCCCAGTTTTGTAAACAAGTCGGGATTGTCAATTCGGATCCGACCCGTGCGGGTTACTGGGTTGGCCCAACTCGACTTGTGCTGTTAAATTAGCGCTCACGCGCTAGCTGCGTCACACTGCGCTTCTATCGGCTCCGACAGACTGGTCATCTGGGACCTAGTTATCTTGACTCTCGAGACGACACGACGCTGGCATGACGAAGGATTTAGGTAGTGCGGCACGACTGCAGTAGAAAATAACATCAACCAGGCAGTACGGTGGCAACGGCCAGCAGTAATGAGGGCAGGAAGACTACAACAACATAGTATGATGTATTTTTGCTTCCAAACTTGATCAGGCTAAGACGGCGGTTGGCAGTGGCACGTGACGTGATTTCGGCCTCAACGGACAGCGACAGCGGCGCGCGGTCATTAGACACTATTATCGAGACATAAGACGCGACGACGCTGATGAGACAGATTACACATAGATTGTTACTAGGTCAACCCGAACCCGACCTGGTTTACAAAACGGGTCGGAATTATAAACTCGAATCCGACCCATATGGAAAATGAGTTGACCCGAAATCAAAATTTTCTGCATCGGGTTTAGATTGGGTTTTTGGTCATGTTTTGACACCCCTAAGTCTACAAATGAATTTATCACAAGAGTGTGAATTTGACCTATTAAGTTGGTCCAAGATAGTACTCAAGTAGATGACTTTCATCATCTGGTAAACAATTGTTAGGTGAATTGTTTACTTATGCACGTAAAGTTGGCCATTTGTAATTAGCTCGCTAGAAAACTTCCTTAAGTTGGGTATTCTATTGAATGAATAGCCTCTCACATCAAATTATTAGATAATATATATACGAAATTGAGCAACACAAATATTGTATTTTGTTTTATTTTTTATGAAGTTATGTATATGAGCAATTATGTAATATTCAACCTCTTAAACATACCTATAAATATTTCTCAAAGGGTATTGAACTCATACTATTCTATTTTTTGTACTCGAGCCTACTTCAAAAAATCATAGAGCTTCTTATTCTAAAATTCTTTCCTTCTCACTCTATTTTCTTGTTTTCTATCAGTACTCTTAGGATTCGTTTGGGACAGCTTTTTTATTGCTTCTTGAAGAAGCTTTTTAGTACAAAAAATTTTAATTTTTGTATTAAAAAGTTGCTTCAATAAGCAATAAAAAAGCCGTCCCAAACGGAGCCTTAGTTGTCCTGGTCGAGCTTGTTTAATGTGAAGTAGTCTTTTGCAGTATTCTTTAGAATAAAGGACACTAAGGAGTATTGACATATAAAGAGCTTGGCGAAAAAAAGAAGTTGAAAAGCTCAAGAATAAGTGAAAGAAATGAAGGAAATGTCAAGGTTGTGAAAATTTGACCTGACAACGAATTAGAAGTAGGAGATGTTAAAAGTTCGATTGATTCGGCCAATCAGATTAGGGTTAAATTAGATGACGTAATAAATAATAATATTATCAAGAAATAATGAGATAAACATTATAATAATGTTATTATTTCAAATATGAGATAAAAAATTAAATGAAATAAAAAAATATGAATTATAAAATTTACATAATTAATTAAAATAATTATTTTTAAAATATCACGAAAGAGCAAAAAAATCCCAAATCTCACAATTCTAGAAATTTACATTATAATAATAGATTAGTAATTTATAATTTATATTACATATTTAATATCAATTTAATTCAAATATAAGTTTACGAATTTAATATAAATTATTATTAATTTATATTATATGTTTAAATATATTTTACATCTATATGTTATATACCAAATTTATTTTATAAATTTATATCTAAGAATATATATTACTTCATGCTAATTTAAATTAAATATTTAAATATAATTTAAATTTTTTTATTTTATAAAATTATTTAATACGATCAATTTATTTATTAAAAAATATAGTAATTGAACTAGTTGTTTCAAAAGAACCGTGCTAGGTTCTCCAGTTGAACCAGTAGTTTTGATCAGTTTATTCAAGTTTGATGCATAAGCGATTTTCAAAATGGACCAGATCGGTCTAGTGATCGGTTCACGATTGAATCGGACGGACCGACCGGTCCAATCCATTTTTTAAAAGCTGGGGAAAGCATTTAAATGAAAAACATTCATCCCATATTCATAGTTTAAGAATCTACTTAACACAAACGAAATGATAATATTAGAAGTCAAAATCAAATTGCTTGATAAATATTCATATTAAATAAAAAATTAAAAAATGTTATAAATATTTATTCAATAATATATTTATATATTTTTTGATTCCTTTTTAATAAATATCCAAAGTTATATAAGAGAATAGAGGAACAAAATGTATAATCAATTTTCCAGAAATTTTGGTTCAGGTCAAGTCTACCCAATTCAAACTAAGTTAGCCTGATCTCAACTTTAAACGAATTCACCAAGTCTACCAAAGAATTCATGCCAATCAATCAAGTACAACATATCAATTCGACCATAGTGATTCCTCAAGTTGACAATTTCCTACATATGAGATATTTTTGATCGGCAACTCGTATTCTTATGCAACCTAAGTCAACGTTTTCTTATTAGCTCGACAAGCGCCTTTCTAAACCCGAATATTCTAATGACGTGACAGTTTGACTTCATCAAATTGCTAGCTAATACATACATAAATACATTATATATAAACACAAGTGATGCAATTTTTTGTACTCAACCCTATTTTAAAAAATCTAAGAGCCTCCCACTTAATTTTTCTTTTCCTCTTTATTTTCATATTTTGTTTTCATTCAATACTCTTAGTAAATTTTGGTGTGATTAATTACAAATTTGCATTCAACAAAGTGCTTATCCTAATCCCGCTTATAAGTAATAAACAACTAATTTAAGTTTTCTCACTAATCACAACTTGAAATTTGCTAAATTTTGATGATTTAAAGGATTGCAAAATATGATCATATTATCATTTAATAAAATATTTGGTTATAGATTGATGAAATAAATCAAAATTAGCTCATATTTGAAACATAAATTTAGAGCGAATGTATGCTCCTATATGCCTTCATAGGTATATAGCAGGTAGTTATTCAACAGGTCATGATTGAGGAGCTCACTCTTGAAGGTGGCAATGCGTGTGTTTGGAGACCATAAAAGGACTCGTTCAACTAAATTAATAGGTGTCTCTCGCCTAGGTCCCCAAGCAACTCGCCGCACATGGGACAACTTGAAGTTTCCTCATCAAGTTTGAAATTCAACATACATTAAACAACTTAATCCCATTATCAATCACTCCCTCTCCCTCAAAGTAACACACCTCCATCCAAAGTGAGCGGCAAGAAGAGTCTACCTTAGGTTTATAATCCACCCTATCAATGCCTACCTCAACTAAATCCATCAACCATGCACCTCAGCTTGCTCATCCGTTCCCTCACAACTCAGGGTTCATCATAGGTACCATACGATTTCCAATCAGCCTGATGTCATCAAATTCATCTGATACCATGGAGCTCGCCCCTTTCACATTCTCCTAATGCATACTCAACACCACCTCATTCGCCTAGTGAAGTGATCTTCAGCTCCAACGATCCCTCATTGGATTAAAGGGCAACACATATTTAGAAGCGTTGTGTAGTGCTCTGCATGTAGATTGTGTTGAATTATATATATTTTTTCCTTTATGTAGTATTTCTTGTAGCTCCCCATAATACTATAAATAAGGGGTTATGAGGAACATTGCAGATGACTTTTCCCTTATCTCAATAGTAAAAATTCAACTAGTTATAAGCTCCAATCCTTTAATCACTTTGTAAATCTCCTCCCTCTTCCAAACTTCATTATTTATTCCCATTTCTGATTCAAGTTCCTATATATCTGCTTACATAGTCGGATTACAAGTTAAGTCGGGTGTGGTCCACTAACAAATTTGATTCAATAGGATTTCATCTTTATTATTTAATTATTTTATAATTTTCCTCTCTCCTCTTGGTATTATTAAGAGAGCCTAAAAAAATATTAATTATTAGGAGAGGCTAAAAATAATATTAAAAGATATCATGAGAATAAGAAGTATATCTATATGTTTAAAAATTTATAAATAAAAAATTAAGATTTTATTAAATTTGTCCATCAGTATAATAATCTCATAAAAATTTAATAAAATTATTATGATACATGATTTTAAAATTTAAAATTTAGATTAAAATGAATATTGAATTATATTAAATTTAATATAAATTTACAAAATTTAAAGTATATCTAAAGTATTTCACAATAATTTTATGCAATGTTTTGTACATAGACCCTCATTTCTCATTTCTTCCGCGAAAACAAAATCCGCAGGGACAACGTAAGCTTCCCGCATTCGGACGCCTGTGCGCTTGCGATTTTTAAATTTGCGGGAAGTCACTCTCGAACTCCGAGCCAGGCCGGCAGCTCGGCACTTTCTTCCCTCTTTCTCCACCTCCGCCCGGAACTCCGGAAGTCAACCTTCCCCTCGCCAACAATGCCCCGAAAGCAGAAGATTCCAGTAGAGGCGAAAGACCTAACCCGCTTCCTCAATTCCACTGTCGGCAGCTTCGTGCTAGACCGACTCCTCGACCGCGACCGCCGCCTCCGCCACAAAGAAGACTGCGCCGAGCGTCTCGCTGCCGCTGCCTCAGCCGGAAACGAGGTCGGATATGCCGATCAGGCAGTCCTTGCTAACCTTGATTGGGGCATCGATGCTCTCGAGGATGCCATCGCCACATCCAATCATGAGGCTAAGCTCGCTCGCCTCGACCACGCCGAGCGGATGCTTCAGGTCTGCGCCATGCTTGATCCCGTCGGCTCAACGGCCGGCGTTCCCAACTCCTATCTCTGTGCCTGGGCCCATCTTCATCTCGCCTGCCTCTCGCGCCTCCGTGATAACGCTGCCGTCTCGCGGGCTGCTACACTACACGCGCTCGAGATGTTCGATGTTGAACCCTTTTTCGCCCGCACGGATTTCGCGCCTGACCTTTGGGAGTCGATGTTCCTGCCGCACATGGCGTCTATCGTGGGATGGTACTCAGAAGCGCGACATCGGATCGTAATGGAGGTGATTCCGGACGTGGCGGATCTCTCGATGACGACGGCTGATTTCGGAGAGCAGCTGTTTAACGAGTCGGTGGTGGCGGCGGTGAGGCCTGACCAAGCGGAAAACCTGCGCGAGTTAGAGATGGAGTATGGGGAGTCGCTTGATCGGAGCACGAGGGTATACGCCAAGTATTACAAGGAGATTCTCAGCCATGAGTCGCCGGAGATGCAGACATCTACGGGTAGAAAGGGCATGCCGGCGCTGCCACCGATCGCCGAGCCGCCAGTGACGCCGCAGCACGAGGTTAGCCGCTCGATCCCCGATTTCGTCAAATTCGGGCCCATCTTGCCGAAAAGCGCCGGCTTTGCGTTCGGGAAGAGAGACGCCGGGGGTGGGCTCCAGTCATGATAGGTGAGTCGATTTCGTAATCAAGAAAATTGGAAACTTTTGAGTTTATTTGAAACTCCTAAAAGCACAGAAATCAAACGAAATTTGAAAATAGTTCTTGAAACCTCAACATACTTATTGCTCATGCATTGCGGTAATAAAGAAAATCGGATTTTCACGAGGCAATTAAACAATCATTCTGTTTTTGGATAGTTGAAAAATGAGTTGGTGTAGAATACTAGCGGTTTTGCCATTAGTATATTAGGCTTATCTTTCATCCCCTTTAGTTCACCTTCATGTCCGTTAACGATTATTGAGAAAAGTTCCAAATGCGAGTGATTCTCATGGAAGCTCTATATAATTGAGCTTTTAGTGGAAGTCACATTATGCTAATTAAAGTCTTCCATTTGAGATGAATTTGGAAATAAGGAAATCAAGATTGACCGCTGAGAAGGTGAACACAATTAAGGAATAGCGTTATCCATGAAATGTTATCAAGGTTCAGAGCTTCATGGGAACATAACATGTGGGAGGTTCCCGCAAGGCCGCAACATTCAATTTGGAAAAAAGGAAATCTATCTAAGCCTTACCAAATTTTGAACAATCTTTTAAGATTGAAGTTGATTATTTCATATACTTTATTGTTATGATCTTTAAACAAGAGAGTTGGCACGTAGCCTGCTACTTTATTGTCCGTCAACATTCAATTTATAGGTGCGCATAAAAACTACCTAACATTTGTAGAGTTGTGAAAAGCTACGGTTCACATCAACTATATTGTCACGATCCAACCCGACCGGGACGAATCCCGCTCGCATCGGGTCGCGACGGGACTTGAAACATGAAATCCAGGATTTAATTTTGGGATTTGCTTCAGAACTTTCTTCCAAACACTTGAACAACAAAAACACAGAGCTGCTATAAACATTCAAATTTATAGAACAGTTCATCTATATTTCTTTCATCAAAATAATCATGTACAATACAGTTCATGGCTACAGACAGAAAGAACAGAATAGAAAAATCATGACTGTACAAAATCAAAAGTACAAAATACCTAATCACTGATCAGACACAGAACTTTTAGTCCAAGACTTCCTTCCCTTTCCCAGAACCTGAAAACCACGCAGAAAATAAGGATGAACTAACAGCTCAGCAAAACTACACTCACCAATCAAAATCTTCAGAAATTCACATCAGAAAATGCAACAAAAGCAGATATTCCAATAGCCGTACAGAAATCGTATAGAAATCATATAGTCATCAGAATACAGACACTTGCTCAAATAGAAGTCACATCATTGATATAGAAAAACAGAATTCACTTCATAAATAGAAATTGTACAGAGCGAACAGATTCTTATAGAACAAACAGAATTGTATAGAACAAACAGAATCGTACCGAACAGACAGAATCGTACAAAACAGATTTCAAATCAGATAAAAATCACATTTCAGATATCACATTTCACATATCACATATCATATATCCCTGACCCTGACAGAATCTCGACGGATTCTGGCCCCTTATGCCTCCCTTCACTGACACTGATAAAATCTCAGATTCTGGCCCCTTATGCCTCCCTTCCCTGACACTGACAGAATCTCAACGGATTCTGACCCCTTATGTCTCCCTTTGTGCTTGAAGCATCAGAACAGAACAGATATACAGAATTTTCAGAATAGAACTTGTTTTCAGATTTTTAGATTTCCCGGACCCAGACAACAGAATCACAAAGGATTTCGGCCCCTTATAACTCCCTTCTGATATCATTGCACATCAAAACATTCAAATCAGAAAAATTGAATACTTCAGAAAATTCGTCAGCGGCATAACGACAGTATATGAAATTTTCACAAAATTCAAAGATTCAAAAATTTACCAAATTATCATAGATAGTACACAATATTATTCTAAGACTTTCATTGTATTGAGACAGTAAATTCAGACATCTAGATAAATTGTTATTCGATCAAAACTCCGCAGAATTCAAAATATCCGATAAAAATATTTCAGAAAATATTCAAAACGTGCACAATTATCATCTCAAAAACATACCAAAAGTTACGCGGCAAAACCTTTATCAGTACAAAACGGAATCAATTATTCGCTAACGGAAACAAAATTCGAGACAGAAAAGTCGTCGAAATTCTCGTTTCTGAAAATTGAGAAAGACGGAATGTGCTTTACCTCGAGTCGGTCAACTTTTCCAACTATCGTGACTGACGAAAACGGACAGAAGTCGTCCAAAAATCCACTTTTCTTCTTTTTCCTTCGAATTTCTCTCTCATGAGCTTTTCTCTCTCTTCAAAAAGATCTCGATCCATATATATCCAGTCTGATCGTCCCGGGACGATTTGACCTCTAGACGAATTTCGTTCAGATGAAATTAAATATCGTACCTAGACGACTTGCTCTCTATATGATTTTCGTATAGACTGTAAAACCCTTAAAAAGCTGATTTTTTTAGTGCAGTTCGTTTGTACGAACTGGATTTAGTACTGAACGAACTGAAGAAATTTGTGAAGAAATCTGTCATTTTCGTCTGTACGAACCTGGAGCGTCGGGACGATCCGTTAGTACGAAATTTTGCCAGAGGGCAAATCGTCCCGGGACAAATTTTGGATCGTCCGGGACGATCAGTGTTAATAAATATCGGATTCGAGATATTTTGGATTCATTTGAAGAGAGAGAAAGAGAAGGCAGGAGAGAGAAAGAGAAGGAAGAGAAGGAAAAGCTTGGTTTTGGAGCCCGCAGAGCGCTTTTCGTCCGACGACGCAGTTGGAAGATTTGTTTATCTCGCGGTAAGGACTCCGAATCCTATTTCTGTTTTCAGAGATATTGAGTTTTGATCGTATTGTGCACTGTTTTGTGTTTTTGTGATCGAAAAACGGACCCGGTTTTGTATTGACACAACTTTCACCGCACAACTTTTAGAATGTTATAGATATGAATATTGTACACGATTTGAGTATTTTCTACGATGATTTTACCGGTCGGAATTGGTTCTACGCGATTTTAATTGAATAGAAAATATCAGGATGTTATTTGGTATGGATTCAGTAGAACAATAGTCTTATATTGTTGTCGTGAACATTCTACTATAATTTGGTGTAATTTGGTGAATTGTGATTTTGTAGGATTTTTGTGTAAATTTGATAGACTGCTGTTACTCTGCCGAATTTTCGTAGGATTTCTGATTTGTCTGAAATTGATAGATTGTATTGTTATGTATATGAATATTGATATGATTGTTCTAGATTGCTTTAATATTGACTATTGAATTGATTTTTGATTGATTATTGATACTGAAACACAAGTGGAACCTGGTTGAACGTTGGTTGGAGATTGATTGACCTGTACAGGATGGTGGGCCGACGGGCTTTCCTTTAAACATTGATTATGGATATATGGATGGGAGTCATAAGAAGTTCTTATAGATATGCCGACGGGCGGCCGACGGACAATAGAGTGACGACTCTTTTTATTGAAACCAACGTATGGATATCTACAACAGCAATATGGATTCTACAACAGCAACATAGCCAGTTGATTGTACTTGTTCAGTATTATTGTATTGAATGCATGTTTACTGTATTGGCATACGGATTTATTGCTTTATTGATTTCTGCTTTATTGATTTGATCGGATTTACTGTATTGTACGATTTCATCGATTTCATTGATTGATCGCTGAGCATTGATACTACTGAGCATAGATATTGATATGGATGGATATAGATATTGTATAGATTCCTTGATGCTATGGATATGGATATTATAGATTTATTGATATTGCTTATAGACTCATTGATACTATTGATTCTGCATTGTATTGACTTGCTACATTTGATTTATTGATAGGATAGATTGAGATTTATCGTATTGCTTTTCCGATTGATTTTATTGACTAGATAGCATTGATTTGATTTGATTTGATTGATTGATTCGACACGACTGATTTGACTGATCGATTGATTTTCTTCTGTGTACGGATTTCTTCGAGATTGACGTGTATTGATTGAACTTGATTTATCGATTTGCCTGCTGCTGCATCGACTGGTTTCATTGACTATGAATTTCCGTATTGCATAGACTCATTGATCATTGACTGTTATGGATTTGATTGACTGACATGCATATTGTTTCCAGTGCCGTGCTTTGATTTCAGTTATAGGCATTAGGTGACCTGCTGGGCTTTTTGAAGCTCATTATATGTGGTTAACAATTTCAGGTCAGAGCACGGGAGCAGGAATGGTGATTGATCAAGTCTGTCGACGAATCCTTTCACTATGGATGTCTGGGGCGTCACACAGACGAACCCTAGTTTGTCCTGGGACAAACCTTCCAGCCAGAAATTTTGTTCACAACCTGTATCGATCGTCCCAAGACGATCCAACTTCGTCCTGGACGATCCTAAAAGAAAAATATGAAGAAATGAGCTTTCACAATCTTCCCAACTTCAAAAAAATGTCGTCCTCGACATCTCCAATACCAGACTGAGTCAGAACAGGTTCGGATACAACTGTCTCATATCCAACTCCTTCTCCCAAGTTGCCTCACGTGTTGTTCTATGTTTCCACTGAATTTTAACCATCGGAATCTGTTTATTTCTTAACTTACGCATATCATAAGCCAAAATCAGCTCAGGCTCTTCTTTGTACTGCAGATTCTCCTGAATCTCCACATCATCAACAAAAAGTTTCTTTTCAGAGTCAGAGATCCACTTTCTCAAAGAGGATACGTGAAACACATTATGTACATCAGACATTTAATCAGATAATAACAGCCTATAAGTATACTTTCCAATCCTTTCGAGGATTTCAAAATGTCCGACATAACTTGGACTAAGCTTGCTTACCCTTCCAAATCTGCTAACATCTTTCATCGGACTGACTTTGACATACACAAAGTCACCAACTTGAAATTCAACCAGTCTATGTTTTTGATTATAATACTTCTGTTGTCTGTCTTGTGCAGCTTTCAATCTTTCTTTAATCAGATTGATTTTCAGATCAGTTTCATCCACAAAAGTTGAACCCATCACTTATCTATCTCCCACCTCAGTCAGAGTCAAAGGGGTTCTACACTTTCGGCCATACAGAGCTTCGTAAGGTGTCATACCAATACTGGACTGAAAACTGTTATTATAAGCAAACTCTATCAAAGGAATGTGATCCTCCCAACTACCTCCAAAATCTAGAACACATAGCCTCAGAAGATCTTCCAGTACCTGAATAGTCCTTTCAGACTGTCCATCAGTCTGCGAATGAAAAGCCGTACTGAAATGCAACTTCGTATACAGACCTTGCTGAATACCCTTCCAAAGTCTAGAAGTGAATCGACCATCTCGATCAGATACAATCACTTTAGGCATACCATGCAATCTGACAATTTTTTTTAATATATATTTGAGCTAACTTGTCCACCGGATCCGTCTGTCTGATCGGAAGAAAATGAGTAGATTTCATCAATCGATCAACAATCACCCAAATAGCATCATGTCTTTGCCTTGATCGAGGAAAGCCCATAGCAAAATCCATCGTTACCTCCTCCCACTTCCACTCAGGGATAGACAACGACTGTAAAAGACCTCCTGGTCGCTGATGCTCTGCCTTCACTAACTGACAGACTTCACATTTCGAAACAAACTCCGATACATCCTTTTTCATTCTAGGCCACCAAAACAAACTCTTCATATCTCCGTACATCTTACCACTTCCTGGATGAATGGTATAGCCTGAATAATGAGATTCGTGTAAAATCTCCTTCCTCAGATCTCCAAACACAGGAATTCACAGTCTGTTCTTACAGAAAATAGCACCAGAATCAGAAATTCATAGTTCAGGTTTCTTACCAGATTCAATCTGAACAATCAGCTTCGTATATTCAGAGTCTGACTTCTGAGCTTCAATAATCCTCTCTGCCAAAGAAAACTGAATGTCTATCTGAGTCAACACACCAGAATCCGGACTAGTAGAGGAAATCACCTCTAACTGTAGTCTTTCCATCTCTCGTATCAGATACACATCAGAAGTAAGCTGAATACCTGATAATCCAGAAGATTTCCTGCTTAGAGCGTCTGCTACCACATTAGCCTTATCAGGCTGATACTGAATCGTCAGATCGTAATCCTTGATCAAGTCAAGCCATCTTCTTTGTCTCAAATTCAGATCCTTCTGAGTGAAGATGCACTTCAAACTCTTGTGATCTGTAAAGATCTCACACCTAACGCCATACAAGTAATGACGCCAAATCTTCAAAGCAAATATAACTGCAGCCAATTCCAAATCATGCGTTGGGTAATTCTTTTCATGTAGTTTCAACTGTCTTGAGGCATAAGCAATTACCTGACCTTGCTGCATCAAGACACAATCCAAATCTTTCAGTGAAGCATCACTGAAAACCTGAAATCCTTCCGTACCTGACTGAAGTGTTAATACCAGAGCAGATGTCAAACAATCTTTCAATCGCTGAAAACTAATTTCACACTCCGGTGTCCAAACAAAAGCTACTGACTTCTGAGTCAATCTCGTCAGAGGTGTAGAAATCTGAGAAAAAACTTTTTACAAACTTTCTATAATAACCAGTCATGCCCAAGAAACTTCGTACCTCAAATATCGTAGTAGGCCTTGGCCAAGTAGCAACAGCTTGAACTTTCTGGGGATCCACAGAAATACCTTCTCCACTCACTATATGACTCAGAAAAAAATATTCTTCAACCAGAATTCACACTTGAAGAATTTAACATACAACTGATGCTACCTCAAAGTCTCCAACACCATCCTCAAATGTCTGGCATGGTCTTCTTCAGAAGCAGAATATACTAGAATATCGTCGATGAAGACGATCACAAATTGATTTAGATACTCCTTGAACACTCTGTTCATCAAATCCATAAAAACAGCAGGTGCGTTGGTTACCCCAAAAGGCATAACCAAAAACTCGTAGTGTCCGTACCGAGTACTGAAAGCTGTCTTCATCACATCAGCTTCCCTTACATTCACTTGATAGTATCCAGATCTCAAATCAATCTTTGAAAATACAGAAGATCCTGTTAGCTGATCAAACAAATCATCAATCCATGACAATAGATATTTATTCTTGATTGTGACTTTATTCAGATCTCTGTAATCAACACACATGCGTATTGTCCCGTCCTTCTTCTTTACAAACAGAACAGGTGCTCCCCAAGGAGAAACACTAGGACGAACAAATGCTCTATCACTTTCAACTCTGAAAGTTCCTTCGGTACTATCTTATACGGAGCTTTCGATATTGGAGCTGTACCCGGAAACACATCAATACATAACTCAACATCTCTATCCGGAGGTAAACCAACCAACTCCTCAGGAAATACATCGAAAAACTCTCGTACCACTGGGATATCAGAAACAGAACCCGCATCCATGTTCATATCTCGTACTGAGGCCAAAAATACCATACAACCTGTCTTCCACATTCTTCTAACTTCTAAAACAGAAATCAAACAGGAGAGAACGCCTCTTAATCCTTGGAATACATATCTCTCACCCTCCATAAGCAAGCTCACTTGCTTCCTCAAACAGTCAATCTGAGCCTCATACAGACTCAGCCAATCCATGCCCAAAATCACATCATACGAAGAAATCGGCTATAAAATCAAACTAGATTTTCATTTCTTACCAGAAATTTCAATCTCACAGAAACAAAACTTACGAGCAATCAAATTATTTCTAGCCGGCAAAAGAACGGAAAGTGAAACCGGTAGCAAAACAGCATCCATATGCAAAGCATCAAAACAACGCTCGGAAAGAAATGAGTGACTGGCTCCAAAATCAAATAAAACACGACATGGATGATCAGAAATATAAATTGTACCTGTCACCACATCCGGAGCATCACGAGCCTCTTGCTGATTCAAACTATATACACATGGCTGAACTGAAGCTGGGGCCACAGAACCACTAGACTCCCTCTGAGTACCGCCAGGTGATCTCCTCGCCACAGAACTGATCCACAAGGTCTACCAGATGATCCCTCAAAAATAGTACGTGAAGGAGCTATCCTCGGCCTTCCTCCTGGTCTAATAAAACTATCAGATTTGGACTCAGCTCGTCGATCAAATCTAGCTTGTGGACACTCTGCAATCCGATGTCCTGTCTGACCACATCTAAAATACTGACCAGTCGTCCTGTAGCACTGGCCAAAATGTCATCGTCCACAAGTTTGGCACACAGGTGCACCACTGACTGACCCAGAACTGGTCACACTACCACTAACAGAAACTGTAGTGGACACAGACTGTTCACTCCTGGAATCTCCAGAAGCAAATCTCTTCTTGCCAAATTCAGAAAAACCACTACCAGAAGCATCACCATTGAACCTCTTCCTACTAGCAGTCCACCGCTGCTGAGTAGCTATCAGATCGTTCTCTATCAGACGAGCTCTCTCTACAAGCTTAGAGAAATCAGAAATGTGAAATGGTACCAGGGGCTGCCTCAGACAATCTCGTAATCCCCTCAGAAATCTGTAGCACTTCTCAGCAGAAGTACTCACCAATTATGGAGCATATCATGCCAAAGCAGTAAACTCTGCCTCGTACTGCATAACCGTCCTGCTCCCCTGAACTAATCTCAGAAAAGTCTCCTGCATTTGCTTGTGGACCTCCGAAATTCGTGGGTACGAACGCAGAGGGTACGGCCGCACTATCCCGTAGGACAAAACGATCGTAGGCCTCTACACTCGACACGAACAGGTCAATAGAAGGGCAGATTGGATCGTGCATACGACTAACCATTAAGGATAGAGGCTTTTACCAACACACCTCGATGGATAGCAATATACACGACCTAGTCACGGGTTTCCCCCATTCGATACAGCAGTTCGAATGAGGTTTAGTAGATGTGGGACCGAGTTTCCCATGGGCGCAAGCCCCCGTGGTTAATTACATCCCAGGCCGGAGCTCGAGAAAACTCTCGATTAAGGATCCTACATTATCATTCTTAAGAGTGGGATTGGCACAAGGGTGTAGACTAAGAAGTCCTATCCAAAAGGAAGAAATGTCCGAAGGGCCGAATCAACATGCATGGTTCATACCAGCATTCGGAGGCTCTAGGGTACTAAAGAGAAAACTGGAGAAAAGAAATCAAGCACTTGATCACATGTATGAGAGAAAAGATGGAGGTGGCGTCATCCTGTGACGTGGATAAGTAGGATTTATAGTCTCAGAAAGGAAGGGACCTACCTACTATTTAAGGCATACTACGAGACCATTTGTAGTAGCCTCGAATCCTAAATCTAATTTGGGCTTAGTATTCTACGAAACACTAAGACCCGTGTCCTGACTAATGTAGTGCAAAACCTGAACTTACCCCGGCCTGGATTGGGGAGCCAGCTAACCACCTAATCGCTTTAAAACCATGCTATCAGGTCAATTATGAAAGATGGGTGAGTGGTACAGTTATTGGAAATATGACCGACATCTAGAGAGTTTCTTAATTGGTCCTAAACTTATGTGGGGTGGATGCTCCTAGCTAATGCAATTAAATTTTATTTAGTTGGTTACTAATACAATGCATGCTAGTTAAAATATCAGCTCATGAATGCTATAGAATTTTAAAAAATAGGCTTATAAAAAATAAATTTTTAGAAAAGACTGAGTCTCCCTAGGTCCGGCACTTCATCCTCATAGGCCAGATTATCCAGACTCTACCCGTAGGCAGGGAGATGTCTTATAACAAGGAAAGAAGGATGCAGTAATATGCATATGACCCCGGACGGTTCCGGCAATTCCCTAGGTTCGTTAGATTTCTATGTTATTTAGAACTTAGAATTTTAAAATTTAGTTGTGAGTTGAAAAAATTTTATAGTCCTTAGAGAGCCTAACGGAATCCAGGCGAAAGCAAAAACGACATATAAGAAAGAAACCTAGAAAAAAAAATAGGTAATTCTACTGCGCAATCAGGTAAACACATCAATATAAATTTAGAATAATCAACTAAATGACCATAGGCAAATTGCCCTTATTACAACCCAGATATACAAAAAACAAAGTGGCTGGGCACCACTGCCAACAACCCGGATTTCTAAGCCTATGACAGACGCAAATGACTTTGAGTGAGATATTGATCTTCAGTCTTTTGGGTGTCTTCTTCTCCTTGGACTCCTTGGATCCGTCGTGACTTGAATATCCAAATGAAGAGACAATTCTCCTCTATGGGGATGATTGCCTTTTCTCTTTGGATATCTAAAGCCATCCAACTCGATCTTTCAAATGGAAGAAGACTCTCCCCTTTAGGGATGCCTTCTTCTTTTGAAATTCTAGTTGGATAAGAATATCCCACTCATAGTGCATTTTTACAACTCTTAACTATTATTACAAATATTGCATTTAAATGAAAAACAGAAAAGAAATCTAAAGAATCTGCAGGGTTATCCTAAGAAAACTCCCAAGCAGTTATATATGGAAATGAAAATAACTCAAACCATTGACCCTGTGCCAAGCCATGCTCTTAATCATGAGGGCTAAGCAGCTCCACCTGTAACAGTTATAATTATTTAATGATTTTAGCCCTCATTATATCAGGGGGGCTGAGCAAGCACCTGCATAAGACAGTATTAGAAATCATAACGGTGCCCCCCTTTATTAACTTGAGCATGACCACCTGCACGGAAGAACAGTATATATATATATATGTCGTTCCTAACATCAGAGTAAATCTAGCGCTCATTACATCATTCACAGAGTACAGAAAGAATACAGAAAAAGTAAGCAAATATACCAATCATTTTCAAACAGCATGCAATGAAATCCACGGAAAGCTCCGGAACACAGCAGAAAAATAAAACCCAGCGGCCTAACCTAGATCTAGAAGTGGTGCCCTAGCAAACAATTCAGTTTTTTTTTTTTTAAGAATTTCTATATATCAAAAAATTTGGAAACATTCTGTCAGTTCCAACATATAAAAATGAGACAAAAACATTAAAACAAGAAAATGTTATTTGAGAGAATCATCTCATTAGATGAATTGCACCACAAAATATTTTTGTAGCTTTCTGTCATCTCTTGAAATATTTTCTGGATTTATAATATTTTGAAAATGTTGGGAATTTTGAATTTCTTCCATTCCACTTCTCTTTCATAAGTGCTAAATCAGCCTCCTTATGATAGCTTCCGTGATGTGGGATTAATCCCAAGGGTGAAAATGTAAAGTTGAAGCTGTAGGTTATGTTAGGATTAGGTTGCCAAAGAAGATCGTCATTTATGAATAGCTTGCGTTCGGCTTGTTAAGGTACTTGTGTCTGATTTATTCGGCTTGTGAAGGTACTTGTGTCTGATTTATTCGTTAAGTGAGCGAATCATACACAAGCAAAATTTCGAGCTCGATATTTAAATGAGTAAAACACAAACAAACTCTTGTTTGATTGTTTTTGGCTCATTCTTATCTTGAAATAAATAAAAGAGTATATACTTCTTTTAAGATTATTTAGTTAGTGGAATTATAAAACTTTTAAAACTTATCTTAGTAATTATTTTAAAAAATTCTATGCATGTTTTGCTAACAAAAAATATGAATTTTTTTCCATTAAATTCAAGCCTAAACAAGTCAATCGAGCTCGTTATGATTAATATGAATTGAATTCAAACATCATATTAACAAACAATTTCGAACTTGAGCAAACCAATTTGAACTAGCCAAACATGAATAGACAGGGATTTTCATGGGGTATAGGATCCTATGAATTTCCTCATGGAGTCTCATCAAACTTGAGAAAGACCCAAGCTTGGGTTGCCTTCGACTTCTATTTTATGTTCTTTTGGTGGTGTCAGGGGATCATGGTACACCTGGTGACTCATTAGATCACAACCATACTTGAGAGTGTCAATATGGGTCCCCCTTGGGGAACATAAGCTGAGATGACTGAGCTAAGCCTGATTTCTTTTCCAAATGTTGAGACTGAACTGGAGCATAAGACAACAAACATTCCTATCCAAATTCTATTAGCATTCAAGATTGTTCTTACTATTCCACCACATATGCCAAAACCATATCTTTTCAAATTTAAAAAAAAAAGGGATTCATTTACTTACCGCATAATCCAAGTATAGCATGAAGTTTCCATGAACATAAATTTATCTAGATAACTATGATATTAGATTACTTCAGGTCCGAGGTCTTGTTTAGCTGGCTTCGGATTTCTCTTCATCTCGTATATTTATACATAGATATTTAGGGCACGTACTTGAAACTTTTTTTTCAAGCAGAGGCTATTTGGTTGGCAGGAATGTAGTGGTTAGTAAATTGTTTGCATGTACTTTCGAGTAGTTATCTTAATTAAAAGCGTTCTAGTATAAAGCAAATGTAGTTACTTTTCACTAAATCAAATTGTTGAAAAGTGCTAATACCCTCAAGAAATTTACTTCACACGTGTGATGCAGACAACTAACTCATAAAAAGCAAAGTTCACGAGCTTTGCATTTATTTTTTTAACATATCGTGTGACATGTAAACAAGCAGGATGGGTGCGGTGCCAGATTCTTCACAGGAACATAATAACTTCAATAGACAGACCTTGAAGGTACGATCTTATTCTCTAATATTTATCAGATAAGAATGTTTTCTACTCTTTGGGAATTACATATTAAATTTCCCTTTTTTGATTGACTAGGAGGACTTCCCTGAGGAGAATTATGATACTAGTGATTTTGATGGCAGTTTTGCTAATGTGGATTTTGATTTTCCTACTCTAAAAAAACTGTCTTCTGAAAATATGATATCAATGGCAGACAAGGGAAGCATCACCAAGGTCAGATCACCAAAAAAGGATCAGTTTGTTTCTGCGAAAAATTCATCATTGGAATCTCCTAGGGCTCCTAGACTCTCGCTTCCTAAATCACTTGAATTTTCCAAGAAAGAGTTGGAGCAACCTGTTCATGGTGCAGCCAATAAAATCAGTAGTTCTGCACACAAGAAGTTTGCCTCTGTGGACCACCAGCTCAAGGCATCCTCTCCAAGGAGTTCACCTGTAAGGCTTCAAAGAAAAGCAGAACAACGGGCAATACATATCTCAAGTCTCTCTTCAACTTTATCTCCATCTTTCGGGAGTATCTCAGATGAATCTGATGATGATTTGGTACTTATATTTATTCATAAATTTTACTTTTTCATCAATTTTCTCTCATTATTGTTAGACCTTGAAATTTAACATAATTCACATATTTAGGAAATTCGTAGTTGCAGCAACAGCCCTTGCAGGGTTGTGAAGTCTTTAACCAGCCTAACGACTAATATACATTTATCAGCTCCCAGGCAAGATTAAAAACCTGTTGTATTATAACAGTAAAATGTAGTCAATGCAAAACTTGTTAGGTGTTGATGACTTTCCATTATTGTGATTGAGTTTTGCAGTTTACATTCCAAAGCAGAAGAAGTAAACACTATAAATAGTTCTTCTGTAGAAAAGGCAATGCAAAGAACAAAATCACCGAAGGATTTTGTATGCCCCATCACTGGGCATCTATTCAATGATCCGGTAACTCTAGAAACAGGTCAGACATATGAGAGAAAAGCAATTCAAGAATGGTTGAAGAGAGGAAACACAACATGCCCAATCACTCGTCAATCTCTCTCTTCAAATGTTCTGCCCAAAACCAATTATGTTTTGAAAAGGCTGATTACAACATGGATGGAGCAAAATCCTGATATTGCATTAGAGTTCTCATACATGGAGACACCTACCGCTTCTCCCAGACCTGTCTTTTCAAAGGAGCAGCTTTTGGAGTCCAACACCACAATTGATCTAGAATGTCCTCTCTCTTTATCTAGGCCCAATATTATGAAAAATGAGAAAAGAAGTAAACGTTTCATGAGAGGCCCATCCACTTCACCAAGAAGTGTAATATCCCAAGCTGCTAGTGAAACAGTAATGAATGCCTTGAAGACATATGCCTCCTGTCTCTGTACTTCAGAGGACCTGCAAGAATGTGAAGCAGCTGTCCTGAAAATAGCTCGGCTATGGAAGGAATCGAAGTCTAACACAGGAGTTCAAGCTTTTCTATCTTCACCAACAATATTGAATGGATTTCTGGAAATCCTATCAGCTTCTACCAATAGGGAATCTCTTAGAGCTTCTGTTTACATTCTTTCCGAACTTATTTTGGCAGATGAAAGTATAGCTGAAATACTTAGTAATGTGGACTCAGATTTTGACTGCCTCTCTGCTTTGCTTCTTAATGGACTGGCTGAGTCAGCTGTTCTCATATGCCAACTGCGACCCACATTCTCTCAGATTTCGGGCCATGATATTGTGCAATCCTTAGTTCAAGTAATAATGAGCAAAGGAGAACATGTGGATGACTTCAGTTGTGCAATGGAGCCAAAGAATGCAGCAATATCATTGTTAGAGCAATTACTATCTGGGGGAGATGAGACTAACCGTTCAATAAATGCTTCATTTGTTATTTCAGCAAATGGACTTCCTGCTCTTATCAAGTGCTTGGATCAAATGGAAGGAAGGGCCTCTGTTGTATCAATACTTGTAAGTTGTATGAATGCTGATAAACGCTGTAGAAATTTGATTGCAGGGAGGGCTGACTTGTCCCCTGTTCTGGAACTATTTCATGCTGGGAATGACAACACAAGGAGCGTATGCATTGATTTTATCTCAAACATTGTTTGTTTGAAAAGGTGAGCTCATAGGTAATGAGTAAGATTTCTCATCTTCTTCCCCGAGAACATAAATTTTGGCCTTAGATGCTCAAAACTCTTTTTGTTTTTTGCCATGTCACAGACCTCAATAAGCACAGCTTTATATAATACTAAACTTGAGTTAATGCCCTTAATCTGTTTGCCGAAGGATTCCTTCTAAGATTGATTGACCTGTGGGTTTCATGATCCTTCAACACTTTCTATTATACTTGAGCGTATTTTGTCCTCTGCTTTTTAATCCTTTATTCTTATATGATATTGCTCCTACATAAGATGATAGTGAGACCTGCAATGCTTTATTATGCAAAATGTTGATCATTAAAAGAGAAGCATAATATTAAGTGTTGCAGAGATGATATACTCAGGTGGATGAGTGACTTTACCCTTAGAGAGGACACAAAACGAGCATATACGTGAAAAGGTTGGAGTAGGTCCAGTGGAAGATAAAGTTAGTGAGAGTCGCCTTACATGGTTTGGTCACATAAAACGGCAACCTTTCGATGACCCGGTTAGGAGATTAGATGTATTAGATTTGGCTTACGTTAAGAATGGTAGAGGTAGACCTAAAAAGACTTAGTTATAAAATATTAGAAATGACATTTCTTTATTAGATTTAAATGAGAATTTGACTCTTAACACGACATAATGGAGAAAAATGATTCATGTAGTCGACCCAACGTAGTGGGATAAAGGCTTGATGTTGTTGTTTGTTAGGATATGATATATCATGTTTATTCAAACTTACGATGAGTTGTAATGAGAGAGGATCATGGAAAGATTTCCTCCTTTCAGCTTAAGTTTAAGCTTAATCTGTTTTCACTTTTTACTTTTCTGAAGTTCACAGTGTATTTTTATCTGGGTTTCAGGAGGACGTTCTGTAATCAGATTTTACAGATAATTAAAGATGAGGGAGCATTTAGTAGTATGCACTCCTTTCTAGTCTATCTTCAAATGGCTCCAATTGAGCAGCAGCCATTGGTTGCTAGCCTCCTTCTCCAGCTTGATCTTCTGGTTTGTTTCTTATATCTAGTATTATAGTGGACCTATGCAGAGATGAACTTCTCTGTTCTAAAGAATTACAGCTCTTACACATGATTTTCAGGTTGAACCTCGAAAGACGAGCATTTACAGGGATGAAGCTATTGATTCAATAATAGAAGCTCTTAAAACAAAAGATTTTCCTCTTTGCCAAATCATTGCTCTAGAGACATTATTTTCTCTGACTGGGCGGTTGAATGCTTCAGGGGAGCCTATAACTGAAGCATGGTTATTGAAGATTGCTGGGGTTTATCAGCTAAACAGCATCTTGGAGGATGAAGAAGAAGACGGAATCTCTATTGATGTCGTGGAAGCAAATGTGGTTTGTTTAATTTCAACTCATTCTATTTTGTGTTTCATTTGCGTCATTGTTTTTTCATATTAATTTAGGTTTGCTTTGCACATTAATCTTCAGGAAGAGGAAGCTAAAGCTATGAGTATTTGGGAGAGAAGAGTGGCCTTTGTACTATGTAATCATGAAAATGGTGCGATTTTTAAGGCACTGGAGGAATGTCTAATGAGCAAGTCCATGGAGATGACCAAGTCATGTCTTGTTATTGCTACATGGCTCATACATATCCTCAACATTCTTCCAGATACTGGTGTGAGAGTTATTGCAAGTCGCTGTTTACTTGATCACTTGTTAGATATCCTTGAATCATCTAAAAGCATGGAGGAGAAAGTCCTTGCCACCTTGGCTTTGAAAAACTTGTTTAGTGATCCAGGTGATTTAATGTTTTGTCTGCTGTTTTTAGTGTTCCCTTCATGAACTATGAAATTAAATTTTTGGTTGCAAGATTTCAGATTTAGATAAAGGAGTTGTAGCGTATGCAAAGCGAATTTACAAGCCTTTGAAGAAACTTAAAAGGTATTCTTCACTTGTTGCGGAAACCCTGAAAGAAATAATGAACTTGCCATCTGTTGACACGGTGAGTACTTTGGCGTGTTCTTTGAAAAATTTTGAGCGTTGTTGTTAATTCTCATATTTCATTGACTTGTCTTTCAGTCAGAATTCTGGTCTTGTGCGGAATTATTTGAGATAGACTCAAGTTTTAATGGTGAGGTATTGTCCCTGGTTCATTCGAGAGGTCGGCTCTTTAGCAGCCACTCTGATGGAACTATTAAGGTAAGATTTATCTCATGCAGCATTCTTATACTTTGCATCACATATATGCATTACATAAATCATATAATTGGTTCAATCTAGAAAGTGCAAATTGTATAGGCATGAACCAATGTTGGATAAGATTTGAAATTTGAGGAAGGTTGTTATGGTTCAAGGTGAACCGACCAAACCGGCCCAGGTGGTGCCTGTTCAGGTCTATAGGAGGTAGCCCAAGCCACCTACCTCCTTAAGAGTTGTCCGCCCAAAGATGAGAGGCTAAGGTTAGGGCATGCATTGATTATTGTTTCTCTTGGAGTTCTCTTTGGTGTTTTGGGCTCTAGGCTTCTTGTCTAGAGATTGGGAGAGAACGACCCTCCTCTCGAATTGATGATCAATTTTATTTTTGTTTCATTCTTGCTTCGCTTTGATTTCTATAAAATTATCTACTGATTTTGATTGCTTCATCTCAAATTCTTCTATTTTTCTCGCTGATTTTACCGATTATTGTTAGGTTTGCTTGCGAACTCAAGTATTCCCATTAGGGTTACTTGCGAACTCAAAGTATTTCCTATCAAAGGTCTTGCTAAATCAGCATCATACTTTTTCTGTAGGTGTGGGATGTTGGGAAGAGGGGATGGCAGTTGATTCAAGAAGTTCAAGGACACTTGAAGGCGGTTACTGGCCTTCATATTCCTCTATCAAGTGATAGATTATACAGTTGTTCTCTTGATAAAACCATCCGAGTACTTATCATTTCCTTTTTTATTGAATTACGTACCCTTAAATATTTTAACGCTTTTTATCTCAATTGGTCATTTCCCTTTTTTGATGGCATTACATACTTTCCTTGCTTAGATCCCTTAAATATTTTAGTGCTTTTCATCTCATTTGTTTGATAGAAAGACTCAGTATTCTGGCTGTTACTTTCTTCTTTATGCCTTTAAGAAAAATTCAATATATTCAATGCAAAATGTGTATGTAAACCCGGAATGGCGGAATCCACATGTTTGTAACAGTAGTAGCTGGTCATACTTACAAAGGATATATCAAGTATTGACGTTAGTCTAATTTGTTATTACGACTGTGAAAAATGCCGACAAGTTTTAATTGTCAGGAACCCCATTGTGGGCTTTAATTTTTAGGTATTTATACTTTGCGAAAGATAGGACTATGCTTTTAACCCCATTGTGTTTCATCAAATTTATTTTTCAGCCGTTTTAAGTCCATATTTGATGTGATCATGTTGCTTTGATATCATTTGAGCTTTCCTGCTTGCATGCATAAGCCTTTTGCACGCATATTGATGCATAGAATACTGTACACATACAAACTTAAGTACGACAGACATAAAGTCTTGGTTTTCATCTATAATATTGAAATTTGGTAAAGTCATTAAAGTTTACATGCTTTTAGTTATCAAGCAAGTAATTCCAAGAATTTAGAGAAGACTCGTGTTGATGATATATGATAGAAAACAACCACCAATAGTAACCACCATAGTGCAAAAATAAGAGGATTGATCACTTCAATTTCAACAATAGAAGAAAAAAATAGCAAACCAATACATTATCTTCAATTCAAGAGGAAGATTCAACTCTTCAAATCTCTAGCCAAAGCCTAGAGCTCAAAAGCAAAACCTAGATCTCAAATTCAACCTTCAAATTCAAGATGACCCTAACCCTAGCAAGAAGAAAGTAATTAAAGCAAAAGGACAATTACTAAATCTCTAAACAACCCCTCATTTCAAATTTCCCTCCAATACAACACTAATTAGTGTGTGAGCCCCATCACATCAGCCCCCCCCCCCTCCCCACCCTTGGCCCGCCATTTGTAGGCTTGAACCAGTCTAGGATGGACTGATTCAACCGACGCTCCTTGGGCCGGCCTAACATTACCCGTTTTCCAAAGATTCACCTTGTCCTCAAGGTGAAATGAAGAAACGGATGATTCAACCTCTCATACGGTTCCCAAGTGGCATCAAAGTCTAGAAGACTCCTCCATTTTATCAACACTTCTTTATTCCCCTCCGTACCTAATCTCACCCCTTTTAGCTCCAATGGTTCTAAGACCACTTCCTACTCCTTAGTCAGTGTCGCCGGTAGCTTTGCACTAACTGCATACTCCCTTATAGCTTTTCTCAACTGTGACACATGGAACATTGGGTGTATGGTGGAGGTCGGGGGTAACTTCAACCGGTACTACTACTCCAATCGTTTCCACTATCTCGTATGGCCCAAAATATCTTGGGGCTAATTTCTCGTTCCTCCTGTGGGCCACTATCTTCTATCAGCAGGGTCGTAGTTTTAACAACACCCTCTCCCCCACTTTGAATTGGATGTCCCTCCTATGTGCATTTTCCTTCTTCTTTGTTATCTGTTGTGCCCTGAGTAGGTGCCTCTTTAATTCCTCTTTTAGCCTATCCCTTTCCTCCAAGTGCTGCTCCATTGACGAGACTGATATGCTTCCTTGCCCAAAATGAACCAAGTATGGAGGGTCCCTTCCATACAACACTTTAAAATGGGTCATCTGAGAAGCTGAGTGGTACGATGTATTGTACCAATATTCGGCCCAAGCTAACCACTTGGCCCACATCTAGGTGTTTCCAAAGCAAAACCTCTTAAGTAAGTCTCTGAGCTTCTGTTGACTACCTCCGTTTGCCCGTCCGTCTGAGGGTGGTAGGCAGTGCTTCTTTTAAGTTCTGCAACTTGAACAACTCCCTCTAAAACTGACCGAGAAACACCTTATCTCAGTCAGAAACTATGGACTCTAGAATTTCGTGCAACCTAACCACCTCCCTGATGAATGTTGTAGCCACTATAACTATGGTGTAGGGGTGTCTTAAGGGAATGAAATCCACATATTTACTCAGCCTGTCAACCACCACCTTAATGACTTGTGAATCCCTCAGATCGTGGTAGGCCATCTATGAAATCTATGGACACTTCCTCCCATACCCTGTTTGGAAGTGATAAGGGTTGTAGTAACCCCACTGGAGCCATAGCCATGTACTTGTTTCTCTGGCACACCTCACACCTTTCCACCATCTCCTCCATGTCTTTATGCATACCCTTCCAGTATAATTTAACCGCCAATCTTTTATTGTCTTCTGTACCCCAGAATGGCTGCCAACCACACTCCCATGGAACTCTTGCAGTAGGTTGGGAATATGGATGGAGGTTCGTGGCATCACAAATCTCTCTTGGTATAATAATCTCTCTCCCTCAAGGGAATCGCCTTGGTGGCTGCTGCTATCCTATAGCAAATCCATCTGAATCTTCTTCAACTCCTCTTCCTACACACTTTCTTCCTTGATAGTCTCCCAACCACCATCAGGGGTACTGAAATGGTCATCTCCTGGAGTTCTCCCCCACACCTGGATAAGTCATCAACCACCTTCTTCTCCAACCCTGTCATTACTGGATCTCAAAATTGTATCCCAAGAGTTTGGATAGCCACCCCTGATGTTCCTCAGTTACCATATTCTACTCCAGCAGATACTTCAAACTTCTTTGATCTGTTCTGACGATGAAGTGACGACCCAGCAGGTATAGATGCCACTTCTGAATTACTACATGATGACCATCAATTCCCTTTCATACACAGGCTTCAACCTAGCTCTAGTTGTCAACACCTGACTGAAGTAGGCAATGGGTCTATAATTCTGCATCAGCACTGCCCCCAACCCATATTCGGATGCATCTGTCTCCACGACAAAAGTCCAAAACTGGTACTGTGGTCATGACCTTCTTCAGTCTCTCAAAAGCTTTGGTAGTCGCTTCCCCCCACAAGAAGCCATCCTTCTTTAACTGTTCTGTTAGAGGCTAAGCTATGTTGTTGTAACCCTTCACAAACCTCCGGTAGTATCCCATTAATCCTAGGAAACCCCTTAGCTCTCTCAAGTTCCTAAGTAAAGGCCACTTTTGCATTGCCTCAATTTTGGCTTGATCGGTTGCCACCTCTTCATGTGATACCACATGCCCCAAGTACTCTATCCTAGTATGTGCGAAGCTACACTTCTTCAGGTTGGCCCTTAACTGATGCTCCTATAGAAATTGAAAGACCATCAAATGTTTCAGATGTTTCTCTTTGGTCATGCTGTACACCAGTATGTTATCAAAGAAAACTAAGATAAACTTTCGAAGGTATGGCTGAAACACCCTGTTCATTATCAAGGACTGGAAATTAGCATGGGCATTAGTAAGCCCAAACAGTATCACCAAAAACTCGTAGTGCCCTTTTGTGTCCTGAAAGCCGTCTTTTGAATATCTTCTCTTTCATTCTGATTTGATGATAGCTCGACTTCAAGTCCAACTTAGAAAATGCCACAGCTCAATATAGCTCATCAAGTTGCTTATCAATCACAGGAATAAGAAACTTATCCGGCACAATATCCTTATTTAAGGCCATGTAATCCACACAAAACCTCTAGCTCTCATCCTTCTTTCTTGACCAGTAGAACTGGACTAGAGAAATGACTCACACTCGGCCTGATGATCCCTGCTTCCAACATCTCATAGACCAGCTTCTCTATCTCAAGCTTCTTAATATGAGGGTTGCGGTACGGATGAATATTAATTGGTGACACCCCTTCCTTCAGTGTAATGGCGTGTTCCAACTTTCTCTGTGGGGGTAGGCCTTGGGGTGGTTGAAAATCCCCCTTGAACCACTGAATGAGTGGTTGTACTGACAAAGGAATTTCTCCCCTGCCTCCAATGTCAACCCTTCTAAGCTCTGGAGTTCCGCCAGGATCCCTACCCCTACCTCCTGTATAGTCCTGACCATGGTCTTGAGAGACACCATGGCTCTAGATAATCTTACATCTCCTTGAATCACAATCCTCATTCCCTCCACCTCCAGTTCCATCCTCAACACTCCCCAATTTACCTTGGTATCTCCCAAGGTTTGTAGCCACTTCATCCCCATAATGACGTCAGTTCTTCCCAATTCCAAGGGAAGGAAACCCTCTCTCACATCAATCCTCTAATTAGTAAGCACTACTCCCCTACATACTCCTCTACCCATCTTCACCTTCCATGTGCCCATCATCACCCCATAGCCTCCGGTATCCGCTAATTTCACCCCCAACAAATCAACAATCTGATTGGAGATGAAATTGTGGGTGGCCTCACTGTCGATTAGCACCACCACATCTCTGTCAGCTATCTCTTCCTTCACTTTCATGGTGTGATTTGGGGTGAATACCACCACGGAGTTTTGAGAGACTTCTGCCATGCCCAGATGTAGCTTCTCCTCTTCCTCTTCCACTGGCCCACCCTCACCTCCCTCTTCAGCTTTACTCGTCATCACAGACGGTGAGAACCGGAAGAGTTCGGTCCTTGCACCTATTCCTCGGTGTGTACTTCTCTTCACATCTGAAGCACAACCTCCTTGCCCACTTCTCATGCAACTCCTCAGTGAGCTTATTGAAATTTCCCCCAAAACCCCCTCCTCTAGCCTTCTCCTTTGAGACTTCTCTCAGACTCCCTGGTGCGGGCCCCTTGGGAGCTAAGAAGGTGATGGTAATTCTGTATGACCCCCCTTAACTGTTGTCCCTAGCCCCCCTTTCCAGGTACTTTTAGTCCTCCACCAATTGTGCCAGATCCATGGCCTCCCTTAAGTCACGTGGCCTCATCACTCTAATTGTTGTTCGGATATCCGGTTTAAGCCCCTTCATGAAGTTCCTCTCTAGCACTGTCTCTGACAGTCAGTCTACCCTTTTGGAAAGGTACTCAAACCTGTCACGGTACTTTGCCACGATCTCCTCCTGTGTCAGGGCGAAGAACTGCTCATAGAAATTTTTTCCCCTACTGGTTTGGAAACGTTCTAATGAACTACCTCCAACTCTGAATGGGTCGCCTTATGTCCCTCCATTGGTACCATGTCAATGCCTTCCCCTCCAACAAAGTCCTGCCCTATCAATTTCTCATTCTCTGTCAACCCGTTAACTGCAAAGTATTTTTCCACCTTGTATATCCACCCATGTGCGTCTTCGCCCTCAAAGGTGGGCATCTTCAACTTCCTTACTCTCGGGTCACATCTGTTTCCCCTGAATCCTCTATAGCCACCCATTCCTTGCAAATGATGTTCTCCCCAAGTGTTATGCTCTACCCTTCGGAGCTCAAACCCAAAGCTTTCTTCAAAATCCGCTCTACTCCTTTCAAAATCATCACCCCGACGTTCATATTCCGCACCTCTCCTTGCAAAATCAGCTCCCCTTTGTTCGTACCTGCTACTTATCTCCTCCTTAGAGAGCGGCTCCAGCGGAGGCATTCCGTCTCCTCCATCAAGAATCTCAACTTATGAATTTTCCCTCCCTCTAAACGGGTTCGAGTTTCCACCTCTCCCATGGTCGCTGGTGGTTTCCTTTGCTTCTGATGTTGTCAGGCTGGGTTTGTCTTCAAGTAGCTTCTTCACCATTTCCTCCACGACGGCGAGCCTTCCATCCATCTTTTCATTGACGGATGCAAGCTGATTCTGAAAATTAGAAGTTTTCTCTTCAAAATCTGATTTTAGTTGACCTAATTCTCCCTACATAACTTCCACTTTCCTTCTGACCATTGATTCCCCTTAGATCGATGTGCTTTGATACTAATTTGATAGAAAATAGCGATCAATAGTGCAGAAACTTGTTGAATTTTAAAGAAATTCAGCAAAATGGTGCAGATTTTTCAAGCTTTGTAGAGAAATAAGATTAATAATCATTTCAATTTCAACAATAGAAGAAGAAAACAACAAGACGATACAAGAATCTCCAATTCGAGAGGAAGATTCAACTCTCCAAATCTCTAGCCAAAGCTTAGAACCCAAAATAAAACCTAGATCTCAAAATCAGTCTTCAAATTCAAGATATCCCTAACTCTGGCAAGAAGAGAGTAATTAAAGCAAAAGGACAACTAATAAATCCCTAAACAACCCCTAATTTCAAATTTTCCTACAATACAACACTAATTAGTGTGCGGGCCCCATCACATCAAGCCCCCCCCCCTCTCTCTCTTCCTGGTTCTGCCCCACTCCTTGGCCCGCCTTTTGTAGACTTGAACCGGTCCAAGATGGACTGGTTTAGCCGGCCCTCCTTGGGCTGGCCTAATAGTATAATATAAAATATTTCATAGTGTACCAAAAATTCTTGATAAATATCAAAGCTATCGTAAAATCTAATGGAACTTAGTTCCTAGCTGTTTTCAATAGCATAGCTTAAGATTAATAATCTTGACTTTCAATATGAAGGCTCCTGATTAAAACCTGATGGATATGACTTGATATATTTCAATTTATTTGAGTATTTGTCGAAGCTTTGTTGTCCCTCCATAAATATGGTTGACTTCATGGGTTATGAGTAAATAAATCAAAACAAACAAGATAAAAACAATGGAGAAAGAAAATCAGAATTTATGTGGAAAACTCAAAAACAGAAAAAAAATCACAGTCACACCCATCAAGAAAATCCACTATCAAATTGGAAGAAATTGTATGGATCTTCTATTTACTTTCTTTCACATCCTTCACACTTTCATACACCAGAGCATGACTTTCATGCAGTTATAGCTCATACAATGCGAAAAAAAAAACTTGCTTAGTGGGTTTGCAGTGTCTTGGCGCTAGTTTTTTTGTATCAGCGGGTCTACGGTGCATTGACATTGTACAAATAGCGCATTGGTTTGACCAATGAAATTGAGATTTGAGTCAACAGCACAATACAATTAATTGATACAATTAGCAAACTAATATTATACAGAAGAATTGCTACTAATCCCAATCATCAACCTACATTGGATGGTTGGGATTAATTCGGCTTGCATTTTTCAAATCCACTTTATTTTTGAAAATATCAATTGCTGCCATCCATTTGGTAACTTTACCCTGAATCCAAATGTAGACATATATAAACACGCATAATTTACACTGACATACATTCACTTACATGTTTATGCTCATTTATATGCACTTTTGCATAGATCAAATCAAAGTGCAATTACTCATACCTATTTCATCTACCAACATACCCCGGCCACTAGGATCAGCCACAGGTAGTTCCCAAAAAAAAAAAAAAAAAGAAACATGGTTATAGATATCTGCTATTATTTGAGGGGAAAGAAAACTCAATCACCAATATTACGAACGACCTAGGAGTGCTTGAGTCCAAAAAATTATGCCTCACAAGTAGGGAAGAGCAAGAGAAGAGCAGCCCCAAAATATGTCACCAAGACCTTTTAACATGAGATAAACACAATGGTAGCACCATGTAATGAGTTGAAAATAGAGCAAATGGAAATGTGTTGATGGATGTTGTAGGATGTGTAAGGAGAGTAGTGTAACTCTCCCTTATAGAGAGTGGGGGTGGGACTATTGTTCTCTTGGATGAAAAATGTTTGTTTCCTATCAATTTTCTTTTTCATTATGCTTTTCTCAAACTGGATTAAGTATGATGTACATGTCTTTGTATTTGGAATATTCATTAACTTAATTTTAAAAATATTTTAAAATGTATTTTTTGGATTTATTAATCAACATCTATTTATTAATTAACATCTATTCATTAATTTCTTAAGCTTAACATATAACTCATAAAATTTCATAAATTTAAATTCATAACTAGAATTTCTATTAGCAAAATCTAACTTGTAACAGAAATGATATTATTCTTCTAATACGATTGGGTCTATATATATATATATATATAAGCATGGTATCTGTGGATGGAGGCTTTTCATTTTTATTGATATGCAACTTGCAGGAAATTATGCATATTGATATAAAAATGAGCCAATTGTATTAAAAAAAAAACAGTAAATTGGTTTTTAATATTAGTTGATTTTTAGTTGTCTTTGATTGAATTGAGCCAAATTAATCCAAGTTGGCAGAAGATTGGATATGCTCAAACCATAATCAGTTCACAAGGCAACCCTTATATATTCAATTCTATCTTAAGTTGAGATCAGCCTATAGGCACCACGAAGTTTTTCCTATTAATAATCCCAAGCATTTTTCTATATTTTTGTCATTTTATAGGTCTGGACAACTGAACCAGAAATTCACAGCCTTCAGGTTTATGACATGAAAGAACCAGTTCACTGCTTGACTGCTAATGCCAGTATTTTGTGTTTCTCATCTCAAGGATCAAGCGCCAAGGTCAGATTTTTCTTTTGCATATTCGCTTATTATAGGCAACCATGATCGTCAAAATCTTCTTCTTACACTAGCAGATCTCTAACTGGATTGGCGTTCCAAAGCAAGTTAACGTCAGCAAAAATGTGAAATGCATGGCCATGACAAATGAAAGTTTATATTGTGGCTGCACTGGCTACAGCATCCAGGTCTCGTTACAAGAATAAACATATCTGCTTCAGTAGAAATTTATGTATTCCCATTCAAACAACATGAGTTATAAACTCTTTAGTAAAACCCTGCATTTGTTAAGGCTATGAGATGAAAAGGGTTTAATCACTAATTGGACAATACAACTAGTGTTCAAATCTAGATTTTCTAGTGCATGATGAATTGCTAGTTTGTTTTGCAGGAAGTAGATCTGAAGAGGTATACATCAAATACATTTTATTCAGGAACAAGGAAATTGTTGGGAAAACAGACTATACATGCCCTCTGCATTCAAGATGGTGTTCTCTTTGCTGGCGGGTCTTCTGTTGATGGAATCGCTGGGAAGGTGAGTTTGATAAGTCAATTGACTCTTCAGAGATTTCCCTGTGTGCTCCATTATTTACAGCCGTGTGTTACTATTCATACTGCATTATACAATTACACATGATCCCATTAGATAACCAACCTTAAATGAGTTTATCTGTGGTTGAGATTAAAACTGCAGTTCTAAGATTTTAATCCTTGTAAAATAAGTGTAGCCGTATGTACTATGATAGCTACATCGAGACCAAAAAAAAGAACAGAATAGAATTTTTTATAAAAAAATTTTAGGACATCCCAAAATACTATAAAATTCATATAATATCGTTTATTACATAACCAGCAAACATGGTATACTTTTCAGGAATGACCTGCCCCCTTCCTCCCCCACAATGACCATCCCGTAAAGGTCAACTTTGCTAAGTCTACAAAGCATTTTTTTTCTTTTTCTAGGACAAAAATTAGGCCCCACAACATAGCACCAGCACACGGCTCTCACTCAAACCTTGTTTTATGTGGATTAATTTCACCTTTTCTATTTCAAAAAGGCACAATTATTTTTTGTTTGCCGTTTGTATGTGACGCTTATGTAGAAATGCTTTTTACGGAACGTCATTTTTCTACTATTTTGAGAAGTTTTTTTATTTTTTCTTCTCCGGTAGAAACCTCCATTTTCTCAATCAATATTTTAAAAACTACCTTTTACAAAAGGTACCAGACAACCAAATGAAGCCTCAAACTATTATTTGGAACTTTGGTGAAGTTGTTGCATGTCAACATGGAAAAAAAGTACTGGAGTAACCATCATAGCTACTTAACAAAGAGATATTGGATGTCACATAAAAATCAAAATGCAATCTTAGTTTATTACCCAACAACAGTGCTAGAAATTAATAATTTAAGGATTCCAAGAACAGATAATCCTGTCTATTATTCCTTTATATATTTCTTACTATTAGACATCTGCATTCCAGGTATTCTCTTTGACAACAAAAACCGCAATAGGATCTTTTATGACAAATTCGGACATCCACAGTATCGCTGTAAATGATGATTTTGTTTTCACTGGTACTAAAAATGGATTCATTGAAGTTTGGATGAAGGATAGATTGATAAGAATTGGCTATCTCAAAGTAGGAAATACAGGAAATACAAAGGTTACATCTCTGGTATCAGATTCTGAAGGAGAAATGCTGTTTTCAGGTTCTTCTGATGGAAAAATTAAGGTTGAAAATTACTAAGCTATTATAATATCTTACAAATTCTTAAACCAGCATTTGATCATTGTGTTAATTTGTTCCATTTGGGATTTCATTTCAGGTTTGGACTCTTGACTGAGAACAATAGCTGTTCTTCCTTCACAAGAAATTTCCTTTGGGATGAAGGTGGATTGAACCAGAGGAACAATGATCTATTTGAGCTCACCAACAGAATCTTATTTCTCAGTAAGCTTTTGTTTCTTCCACATTTGCATCATAATTTTCATGTTTTGATGGACTTTCAGAGTTTCTGCAAATGAAATTTTGCATGCTTTTCATCCTACACTTAGAAATGTTAATAAATTCAAAAGGCCATTGTTTAAGGCAATACCCATCTTAATATATATGTACATATTTGTTCTGTAGATGAAATACAGGAAATACAAAGGATTTTTTTCTAAGGCTTTTTTTATTTTATGTTATTCAAACAATAGTGGCATATGACACACACAATTTATTTGATTTAAAATTATCTTAAATAATATAGAGTTATTTAGGGATGTCAAAAAAAAAAAAAAGTTTTTGTGATTTAGCCTTTCTTCAAAAATTCATCTTCGACTCGATCATTAAAACAACAACATCAAGCCTTTGTCCCATTACGTTGGGTCAACAATATGAATTCTTTTTCTCCATCTTGTCCTGTTAAAAGTCAATTTCTCAATGATTTAGCCTTTTCTTCGACTCGATCATTAATTGGAAAAAGTATATATTTTTAAGAAATTACATAAATTTATTTAATTTATATAATTATGGTTTTTTAATTTAAAAATATAATATTTGTTGTGAATTTAATATATATACGTATTATGTTTTTCTTCTCATGTTTATATTAGTGCATCATAATTTACACCACTGATGTTATTTAAAATGATTAATGATAATTTTAGGCATTCCTTCTCATTTCTTTAATTCATCAAATTTGATGTGATATAGATTAATGCGACCTATGTTTCCTTCATAGAAGTTATCAATGTTAGATAAAATTGAATTCAAAAGTTCTAAAATAAATTTTAAATTATGAGAATTTGATAAAAAAAAAAAAGAGGCCCGGAAGCCATTGTCTCATTAAATGAATTTTCTTCTTTATCATATTCTATTAAAAATAAAATTCTGATTTAAATCTAATAAAAATTTATTTATAATATTAAGCCTTTTTAGATCCATCTCCAAAAGACAAGAGATTATTAGGTGCGGAGTACGGACCAAGAGAATCGTCCGCACAAGCATTGGATGTCTAGCGGTACCCACACTCAGTACTGTTGGGTACTGTTGGATACCGCTAGGTACTCAGTACTTGTGCGGATGATGCGCACAAGTACTGACATTTTATAGGACCAAATCATCTAAAAAAACTCTTTAATCTTGCCTGCCTTTGAAACTACTTAAACCTTTTCATCTATATGCTCATTTCATTCACATGAGCATTCTCATATTTGAGACACTTTTAAGCTATGCTTCCTTTTAATGATCAATATTATGTGCCATAAAGCATTAAAAGTCTCATCACTATTTTGTAAAAAATTTCAAAATATAAAAGGCAATATAAAAAACAATAAAGATTACAATTTCACACCAAAGAAAATAATCTAAGAAAAAAAATTACAACTTCATTTGATGTTGATGAATAAGATTAAGAGAAAATCTAGTTCAGCCTACCTTGATTCAAATTTGGCATATTCAATTAGAATATATTTTCTTATTATATTTAATGAATTTAATACATAAAATTTTAATATTATATTTAGTATTGTAAATCAATCATAATTAGATTTATGATTATAAAGGGCAAACTTAATCTTTTTTTGGGAGAACTTTCTTACTGCTTCTTAAAATAACTTTTAAGTACAAAAAAAATTAATTTTTACTCTAAAAAACTACTTTAAGAAACAGTAATAAAATCATCCTAGACTTCATTTGGAACGGCTTTCTTATTGTTACAGAAAATTTTTTGAACTAAATTTTTTTACTAAAAAAATGCTTTAAAAAACATTAAGAAAATCATCCAAAATAAAGCTTTCATCTCCAGCTGGTTAAAAAAAAATTCAAGAAACGGGCCAAAGACATTACATAGAATCAAGTCAAAGAAATCCGAAGCTCGTTCATGAAAATGAAGGAGAAAAAACAGACGAAAATAAGTCCATCACATAAACAACAAAGTGATGAATCAATAATTTCCATTCGAAGAAGACGATCTTTTTAGCATTCACTTAATTTTAGTGATTATCTAAGCCAAAATGTTAACCTTCAAATCACTCTGATCAATGGAAATTGAATTAGCCTTTGTAAAAAGCATCAAAATATGAATTAATTTACCAAAATAAACTCTTCTGCACAACATGCTCAGCTTCGTTTGGGACAGCTTTCTTACTACTTAAAAGCAAATTTTTAAATTTCTTGCGTTAAAAATCTGCTTTAAAAAGCAGTAATAAAACTGTCTCAAACGAAGCCAAAGACTACAAAGATCCAAGTTGTGTTATTTCTTTTGGCTTACGAGAAAAGATCAGACACTGCAGGGCTTTTTCAAATTCACACAACACCTCCGGGAAGGCGCAGTACAAGTTGCCCACCAAAGATGCTGCAAATATAAAAAAATAAAGTTGGTATAAATATTTGAAAGCAGTAAGGTCACTGTATAATTCTAATTTCAATTGGATTGGGGGGGGGGGGGGGGGGGCTTACCTCTTAACATAGTAATAACAGAAATCCGCAAGGATGAATGTTTGAACTATTTCAGAGAGAAGGACCATTGATGGCCACAAACCATATCCAAGAGCAGTCAACAATCTTCCATGTGTGTCCAAAACCTGAATGTATCAATTGAGACTTGGCTAAGCAAAATTTTAGGGTTCTTAGCTCGCTGACATTTTAATTTATGGAAAAGGTGATAATTATGTGAAGAGAAAAAAAGTTTATTTAGGTTTTAGATAGAGAATATGAACCTTTAAAATAGCATACATTTTAAAAATAATTGAAATGCATACATTTTAAAAATATAATAGTTGTTTGGTTGGATGCAAATCAAATATATTGCAACTATTTTATGTTTGTTAGGGTACACTTTAAATAGTCTCTCTTCCTCTTTCTTGTTTGGACTTTTCAAGGATTCAAATGAGGTCTATGGTGAGGGACGCTACGTGAGGAGAGGGAGGTAATGCTGATGATGGGGGGACATATGTAGGCGAGGGTGCTAGGGAGGCAAAGCAGCTAAGGAGGCGACAGACAAGGGAAAGAGGCATGGGCTATGAAAATCACCTGATTCAATTGATTTGCAAATGCAGGATAAATAAGGAGTTTGAGATGCTTTAAATAGGGGTTTCAATATTTGACCCGACCCGGAAAATTCTGGATTTGGGTCAACCCATTTGCCATATGGGTTGGGTTCAAGTTTGAGATTCTAGCCCATTTTTAAAATCGGGTTGGGTTGACCAGGAAACCCAAAGCAACCCGAATTGACTCGATTCCTGCCCTTGCGACCCCCTAGCCCTCCCGCGCTCATGACTGCCCGCAGCACTCCCACGCAGGTTGGGCTCGCCCTCCCGCACTCACCTATGCACCCCGACCCACCCTAGCCTGCTCCCGCACCCGCACCGCTCCCAAACCCGCTTTCAACATGCCCGCACCGCCCCCTTCGTGCTCGCGCCCTTTTTTCTCTTGCGTATGCACCCAAACTCACTGCCGTATTCCGGGTTAATGAAAACCCGGTACCCTGGCGGGTTGGGTCGGGTCAGAATTTCTAACTCATCTACAAAATCGGATCGAGTTCATGTCAGCATAATAGGACTTGGGTCAATTCCGGGTTCAACCCGAATACCCATTTTGACACTCCTAATTTTAAATCTCTCAAAATTTTAATTTATATTTTTTATTGCTTCCAACCAAATATTAAAAAATAAATAAAATGCAAGTAAATAAAATATTATACAGCCTCTAAATCGAACACAAAGAACTACTAGATGACCCGTTTGTTTTCCATTACTTTTGCCAAGAGCTTTGTTTTGACTTCCCACCAAATATGCACACAAAGAGCCAATTTTGATAAATTTTCAACTCTTAAAGTGCTCCAGTCCACACAATTCATTCAGCATACTAAGTGAATAAGTCGTAGCAAAATGCATTATATTTAACAACCCTGCAGATAACTTAACAAAACTAGCATGGAGCCACACAACTCAACATAACAACAATGTAATTAGATGGTAAGGAATGCACTGAAACAAACCTGAAGAACCCAATGGGCACAGCTCAAAAACCTTGCAATTCCTAATGCAAAGACGTAATGTGCTGTAAATGGCTCGACAATCTGTGCAAATATGCACGTAACATCAGAAAATATAAAGCATATAAAGCAAATTGATATAAACCAGCATATTTCATCTTTACCTTGGTGTTCTGCATCAAACGAAGCTGTGGCAACACTGAAACAGCTTCAAGATAAACACAGAAGGCCCAAAAAATCCTGTTAACAAAATTGTGTGATGTCGTTGGGTGAACCAACAAAGCTAACACTGCACAAGGCACCACCTAGATACGTTTATAAGGTGAAAAACTCGGTCAATATCAATTTTGAAACATTTGCAATCCAATTATTTAGGAAAATGAGTACTATCTAGGAAAGGTGGAAAGGCCAAAGCCAATATTGTTAACAGGATTGAAGTAAATGAAACTAAAAAGTTAGAACATAAGAAAGATAAATCACAGGGAAAGAGTTTTCTAGCTGCAATCCAAAAACCAATATTGACTTTGATCTTCAAAAGCATTTGTAAACAATAAAGTAGAAAATTGCAAATAATAAATGTTAACTCATAGCACATCATTCATCACTCATGCAAAGAATCCTAATAAAAAACCAATAATAAAATGCTAAATCATTAAATATGAGACATCGCTATGGTGGAAGCACTTTAGATGTCTGTTTAAGATATCATATCCACCTCTTAGGCAAAAGTTTACTAAGAGGGTTCAAAGAAGCATATACATATGTGATCTAATGCTAAATATGATCACATAGTACATATGGACAACACTATATTTTTCACGTCATAAATTGCCAAATAATATTTAACAAGAACAAGCTTTTAATTCCAACTGCAGCATCCTAAATGAGTTCCTCTTCTCAATAGAATTTTACTACTGTGGAACGTCTCTAGCTTATAAATGTTCTCGGACACAAGTAACTCAAAAGAGAGACGATGAAGGCACAAAGCCTGTAGGAAAGCCTTGGAAGCTAAAATCAACTATCTTAGCTTAAGAATAATAATATGATCCAAAAAAGATGTAGAGGAAGACCTATCTAAAAGAGTCTGCGGTGGCATATAGCAAAAGATCAACATCATGGTAGCTTCATGCATGGGAGCACAAGTTTCAATGAAGATAGCTTGAAGTCAGTTCCTCCGAAGCTCTCCTCTCCAAAATCATTCCCCTCTTGCTCTGCTAAGTCATTTAACATTAGAATATCACTACAGTGGAAGCACTTTAGATGTTAATTTAAGATATAATATCCACCTCATATGCAAAAAAGCTTACTCATATGTAAGCCATCAATTGACTCCACTCCACTATTGATTTATCCATTTGAGTATTAGACATCCTAAAGTCTTTGCATTCCCTAGACTTGCATTTTATGATTTGTTGGATTTTATAATGAGCATTTGGCTTCAATTAAATATTGGTTTACAAAATAATTTATTATACACGGCAAAAGGTGGATGGTTGGCAAGCAAGCTCATTATAGTACTTAGAAATTTTCATGAATAATTATGATTTAGTTAGCCTATTTTTGCACATGATTTGAACTCCACCTATTTATCTGCTACAACCATAAGTATCTAATGTGTTTGCACATATTTTCCTTTTGGCATTGGTAGGCACCTTCAAGCTTACTGTGCTTATCATCTGTGTTAATAATATTTGGGTTGAAGTTCATGCAAATCAAGGATTATTTTATCTTTTTATCATTACTACTAGTGTTGATGTCGTGGAGATATCTTCTAACTTAGCGAAATTATATAATCCTTTAAAAAAAATACATTAATTATCCTTTAGCTTTTTGGAAAAATTCCACCACACTTACTCTTCATATGAGAGTTTTTCCTATCCCAAGGAAATTGATGCAATATGTGACTATTGCGTTATTAATGATAATCTAGGTAGATAGGATTTTATTCATATATTAAAATTTAGCAATTCTTTTGATATTCTCTCTTATTTTCATAATTAGTATCAAGTGATAAGCTTTAAAGGCAGTTACCACTTTTTGTTGTCAGGTTATTTCTAAAAATAATTCCTTTTTCCTCTTAAATATCGTGTTATGGACAGTTAATAGTTTTGCTCTCTAATTTTTTTGCTTTTCGCTAATGTTTCAGGGATTCAACATTTATACCTTGAGAACACATTATTTAGACACATTTTTCTTTCGTGTTTGTTGACCTGCTGTACAAACAAACAAAATTTTTTTTTCAAATCTTACCTGCCCTGCCTCTCCCACATCGCACGTCGCGGACATGACTGCGACGCTCTCCCCACGACTTCGCACGATTTGGCGTCGTTAAAAGAAGAGGGAAGCAAGGCATTCGGCCCGCTAGCCACTGTTCGACTTCGCTAGTTCGACGACTTTCCCTCTCTGTGAGATCAAAAGCTACGATCCTCCCTTCCTCCTTCCGATCTTCCCAATCCCGTGAGAGAGAGAGAGAGAGATAGCAGTTGAAGTCCCTACTTGAAGTCGGCCTCCACCCTCCCTGTCCGACCCCAGCAAGCCGCGGCCCTGTGCGGCTTTCTTTCCCGATCCCCCGTCGTGGTCGGTCGACTTCGCTCCTTCGACCGACTTTCCCCTTCCTGCGGGTTCGGAAAGCAGAACGGGAACTCGCTGTAGAAGGTAACTCTCTCCCCTTCACGCGCTCGCTCGGCCAAATCCCATAAATCCACCGAACCAAGGGATTTAGTAAATGCGGGATTTAAGCCGTAAGTCCTTAAATCCGGGATTTACCCATCGCCGGGATTTAACGCGTGCACCAAAACTGTTTGGCTGGATTTAGCATAAATCCGATTTAACACCCGCTGTGAAGGTAACTTTCTACCTTCCGAGCACTTCTCCGGCCAAAATCCCGTAAATCCGTCTGTGACAGAGAGGGAAGCAAAGGATTTATTTTGCAATAATTATCTTTAATATAATTATCTATTTTTTTCTATAAGTTAATTATAATTAATTAAGTTTAATTATTACTAAATATTTTTAATTATAATTAATTTGTAATTAATCATTAATTAATCATAATTTATTAAATTATGACTAATTAACCTTTAATTATATTTTAGTTATAATTAAATAAATTTAATTATAACTAATTTATTTTAAATAATATTTAATTAACATTAATTATAATTAATTATAATCTTAAAAAAATGCTCGCCTCTCCTTTGCCACGGTCCTCGAGCTTCCACCGCCGGTTTACCGACCGCCAAAGTTATAATTTCTAGAACCTTTCTCTCTCCCCTACCTCGGCATGTGTGTCGAGCTTGTAGACCGCCTATACACGCTTTTCTCTAGCGTGGTGGGAAGGGAACCCGGTGTGACACCTACGACGAGGTAGGCGAGCGACCCTCGGTTCCAAATCTTGTTCTCAGCGTTCATGGCGCAGCGGAAAACCTTCTATACACGTTTTTCTCTAACGTGGTGGGATGGGAACCCGGTGTGGCGCCTACGGCGGGACCGGGATATTCATAAGTACCCGCTCGCAGGGAAACAACTGCTTCTCTTTTGCAACAGGTACCGAAGACCCATACACGCCTTTCTCTGGCGTGGTGGGGGCAAAGACTTTACACGACCGCGGTATCCTCGTAAGAGGGCACCTACCGTACACGCTTTTCTCTAGCGTGGCGGGAGGCCCAGTTTTCCATAGTTTTTCCCTAAACGGGGGAGACGCCGAGAGGCTGCCGAAATTTCGTGTGAATGTACGATCACACTCGGGACCTATTTTGAACTCAAAAAGATATGCAAGAATTGGGACTCAAATGAACAAGAACAAAGGACTTGTGGACTTGTTGACCTTTGAACTTGATTGAACACAAGCAGGGGACCTAAACAAAATCTGAACGATTAATCAAGACTCAAACCCAAATAAAAGTTGAACCCAAATTCAAATCAATTTGAACTTACTTGTAAAGACTTGCAAATTTAAACCAAACAAAATGACAAGAGGACTTGAGCACTTGAACTTGTACATCTGAACTGGGACTTGAATTCAAAGGAAACAAATACTGAGAATTTTGAACTACACTTGAACTCAATACGAACATGCAATTGCACTCGCAAGCACTTCAGAAGACTCTGAACAATCGACTTGAACTTGCACTCTGAACTCAAAACTAGAACAAGATGTGGAAAGCAGGGGACTCAAATTGAACTCAAGCTGGATCCAAATTTGACATGAGCAATAAAGAACCTGAATTTTCAGGAGTAATAAGAGACTCGAGGAGTTTGAGATTGAATGGGATGCAAATAGCTGAACCCATAACAACATGCAAGACTCAAGTGTGAATTGAACCTTGAACTCGGGTCTGATGGAACACATAAGACTGGACTTTGGATGAATGAGCAAATCAAAGCCTAAATGCACAATTCTCTCAGCTAACAACAAGTTGCAAGTGGGAGATGAAATCCCAGTGTGCGTGAAAGATGAATGCAACGAACTCTTACGACAATCTCAACAAATGCCTGTAGATTGAGAAGGCAATACCTGCATTCAGTAGCGGAAGACCGTCCCCTACAAACAAGAACAATCACGACCACCTGAGATTGGTGAAAGGTGGATTCGATGCAGAAATAGTGGCTCTCCTACGAACATTTCCAGGAGGTCGTAGTGGATACAGCAGTCCCCCGTAAATAAATACAAGCCACTTGTGGATAACAACAGTGGATATATCGTATAACAAACCACTGTGGGCACAAGTACGGATATCACCTATGACAACGGTGACCAAGATCTACGAGTACGCCAGGTACAAGGGCAACTCGATGTATGAAAAAGAGCACCTCCTAAAGGAATGGAAGAGATGCTTGAGCAAATTCGAACTAAAACTTCCTAGTGTTCCAAAATTTCTTATTGATCATACACTTAAGAAGAAGACAGTTCTGACATCCATAAATATCAGAGACAATAAGTCTACTACACTACAGATCTTGAAAGGAGATCTTTTCAAGGCAAAGCAGCGGACTTCAAAGTCCAGAAGGAACCTTCCCCGATGAATGAAAAAAGGGGAGTCAACATCAAGATGATGAGATGCCTCATGACATCCAGATAATATCGCCACCGGATCTGCAACACTTATGCAAGCAGATAGAAGGCGTCTACAATCTTCAACGCACCGCCACCGGATCCGCGACACTCGTACTAGTGGACATAAGGCGTGTATAAGCTCTCAAATGAAATGTTGTGCATTCAAAGGGCAATTACTTGCACAACTAAAATATTTCAAAATACCCCTGCACGTGCACTATAAATTGTATACACATAGGTACACTAAAAGGGTAAATACCACCCAAACACCCGTATGGGCCCCGGCGAGCGTGTCATTAGTACACACGTGACGTCTAGGGATGCTGCGCGGGTTGACAAGTGAATTCAAGTTCGAACCTGATCCTTCTATACAGATCAATAGAGGTCGATAAGGTTCGAACTTCCAAACAAATACACGGTTGTGGTGACCAGTGTATTTATTTTAATACATTCATATCAAGCCTTCAAGGCTTATAACAATATGAATTCACTAATAAATGCACGAAGCCTACGAAACCCGATCCTCCTAAGCAGATAAATAGGAGTAGACAGGGTTCAAGCTCTCAGATAAATATACGGTCATGAATTGGATCGGAGTATTTATTTTAATACATTCATATTAGGCTTTAAAGGCCTTTAACAAAGAAAATCACGAACAAAGGCACAAAGCCTATGAAATCCGATCCTCTGTCGGTAAATTGATAGAGTCGACAAGGTTCAATCAACAAATGAAAATGACCCCAAATACCCCGATGATGGCCGTGTTGATTGAAGATCTCAACCGGAGGGGTTAATTTCAGACATTTTTCAAATGCCTCCTAAAAGTCTATTTCAAATGATCCAAAATGCCACCTAAATACCCATAAAATTCAAAACTCCAGAAAATTCCAAAATCTCAAGAATGTTTAAAATTGAAATAAATCCATCAAAACACTTAAAGTAAAATTTATCCACCCTCCGCAACAGTTTGTCGAGTTAGACAAATTTAAAACTACTTCAGCTCACAAAGAGCCAAATGCCTAGTCGAAAATATCACTATGATCCATTTTCAAATAATCTCCTGCCAGTAAGGACGTGGTACGTGTCCTCTAACCGGCGGTTTTGCCGCCAAATGGCACCCCAGGATAAACGGTTATGACCCGGGCCCCTCTGAACCGAGTGGTTTTGCCACCAAATGGCACCACGAAATACCGGTTATGGTCAAAGCCAATACGCTCCTTAGTAGCATCAAATCCTTGAGATATGAATCAATAGGATATGATCGATAGGGCACAAAGCCCTCTGTTAGCTAAGGTGGATTCAAATTTGTCCCCTTAGACAAACATCACCCCAGGCCTAGGTCCCCTTGGACGAAGCAACCCATGGCTGCCGACAAGGATCCTTCTATCAGGTTGGGTCGACTACCTCCTCTGACTAAGTAGACCAGGGACCACGATGGCCCGGGACAACGGAACCATGGGATCTTGATCGGGTCTATCATCCATTCCCCTACCATCCGCTTTAAGTGCAAAATGGTGAAATTTTTTATTTTAAATATCAAATCTCCAAATCTTCTAAACATTAAACTTGTAAATTCTCAAACCTATGCTGCTATTATATGCCAGATAACACGTATCTCTACGTATCTGATTGACGACTAGCCTTAATCGAAAGTTCTCGCTCGTTATCGGGAGGGGTAATTAACTATAGGGGCTTGCGCCTATAGGAAACCAGAACTCAGATCATAAAGTCCTCGCAAAATGAGGGCAAAATCTCTGGGTAGTGTCTTATCTACAAACCCATCTGCCTTCCCAAAATTTACCCTGGAACTTAATCAGTTAAAACTCCCTCGTCGAAGAAAAGAAGCAATCAAGCGGGCGGAGGCCGGGGCCGAATTTTTGGAGCCCACAGTGTTTTCCAATTTCCTATTTTTTTCTATAATTATATAATGTATCTGCATCATCAAGCATTACATCTTCATTGCCTTTGAGATAAGGCCCTCTGGAAGCCCATATTAAAGTATAAACTCATCAACAATTCCATTGTCAACTCCAAAATCTAAAAGATATCTAAAAAGAAAAAAAGTTGAAGCACCTTCTTGCATTCATATTTTATCATAAATTGATAAGAATTAAATGGAGCATACAGATTATTCATTAATAGTAACATGATTTAGTAACACTGCTTAATAACATTAAATCCAACAAAACTAATAACAGCAATAAACCTTATTGAAAACACGCTTTCCTCAAATCGTCCTCATTATGGAGATCACCCAGATTGGATCAAAGAAATTGAAATATGAAGGTGTGCAAGATAACCATGGATCAAAAAACTGTGGAATTGTTACAATTGTCGATGGATACTACAAACCCATCAAGGAATCACAGCATATGGTGCATCCATGAAATCTAGGATGTCCTTCACCAAATTATGCTACAACCCTTCGAACCCATATGATGCTGAGATCACTAGGATATCTTTCTTTTATCAAATGGGATTCAAAGTGGTATTTTTATATACGAGTCTTAGAAAGATAGCAGCATCATTATACAGAGAGAGTTAAATTCTGCTAATAATTTTTCCATGGTATCAATTTTGGAGAGTTTCACAGGAAGAAGAAGGAAACAATAGTAATTTTTCAAGAACGGAGACCAAAGTTTGTAGTGAATGGGTGCACAATGATAATGATGCATGCAAATCAATGTTGACTCTACGGCTATCCTCTTCCCATAAATTTTCATTTTGAATTTTCCCCCCTTGCAAAATAGAAACTCATGCCATCTAATGTTAAATGAACTTAATAGCAAAATCTAGTCTTTAGCTAAACAACAGCTAGTTTTATATGCACGGACAAGTGTATCTCACTGCACAAATACCTCATCTTAAACTTGAAAGACAAAATTAAGAAGTAAAGATTATGCAATGGCCATGAAGCTCAACAACTTAATATATGATTAGCCCAAATATTAACCTATGTTTAAAAATTTGATTAAATAAGGTCCATAGTTTAGAATACACTTAACATAATTAGGTTCACCACACATAAAAAACCTATCTATGCAATTTAATATAACTATTGATCGAATCCTAATTGACTGGTTTGAGACAATGTGGAAATTGGTTGAACTGGCCAACATTTTTTTAGACTAGTTCAATCGCTTTGGGGCTGAATTACAATCAATTTGGCTGAAATTGTGGCATTAAAAATAGGTTTTACACCCAACCAACGTTAACGAAGTAGAACATGCTTAAGACAAGGTACAGGTGTATCAAACATATAAGAAGAAAATGAAGTGATGCATGTGATATTTCATTAGCCATGATGTCAACATAAAAGATAGGAAAAATATTTAACAGAAAAGAATAAGAGGAACATGAGAAACACAATCAATTAAACATATTGCTCTGTTAAAAAGTTCAAAAAAAAACCCATCCTAGAACGGTTTTATCATATTGCATACTCTAGAATAGCTTAACTCCAGATTTTTTTAAATGTTTCGTATGTTGCAAGACAAATCCAAGCAAGCACATAGGGTAAAATACAAAATCTTACCACATAGTATATAGCAAAATTGTCCTTATCTTCCATGTAGCTTGATCTCAGTTTAAAACGGATCATGTAGATGACCCACAGTGTTGTTACAAGAGTGGCAGAATCCAACAACGTGTGTATATCATACTCCATAACAAAACTGCAGTAAAGTCTAACAGATAAAAACAAAGCTGTTAATTCCTGAGACTTGAGGGAAAGTCCTGCATAAAGACGAGAGTTCATATCAAGGAGCATGAAATGGGATCAGGAAAAAGGAGTGATCGAAACAAATTGACAAGCAAGCAGATATAAATAGGAGGAAATAACACATGAAGATGCAATACCCACAAAATAAAAAAATAATATTGTTTTCTAGCAAATGTTTAACTTTCCAGAATGAATACATGATGAGGTCAATTTTCCAAGTATTCAAAACCCTGGGCGTGGAAGAATTTTTTGGCACCAAAACCAGAATATCTTTTATCTCTAAGTTGAACTTACCATGTATTGACGTAATATGAAAAGTTGACTTTTATCTGAGAAAACCATGGAAAAAAAGGCCAACATCTTATACATTACTATAGAATTCTACTTCTGCGTTTGACAGGGCTGATGATGAGCATTAGGTTAGAAGACCCAAAGATTGTTTTTTTGGCATGGATCTAACTCTACTTCAATTATAAGACAAATTCAAATGTAACTTAGATTGGGCTGGGCATGCAGGCCAAGATTGAAAGAACTAGCTTGACATCAACTTGAGGTACATATGCATGTATTTATGAATACATGAAAGAAATTTATTTTAAGGTGTGCACTTGGGCAAGAAAGTACCTAGAGAGACCAATCAATGCATGGAATTAGAATAAATAAATTGACTTGGAAAAAAAAAATTTTTTTTTTTATAATTTTGGATATGGATTAAAGATATGTTTGGAACAGCTTTTTCAATACTTTGTTTCCCATACAACTTTCATAGTTAGATCTCACGATGTTTTTCAAAAATATTTATGTTGAGAATTAGCATTTACAACCAAATCTACTAGAGTGTAGTAATTGTAGGAAGTCCAATGTCTGATTTATTTTCAAAAAGGGAAAAAATCTATAATGCTCACAATAGCTTTCAAAAATATATTTTTCTTACAACCATTCTGCAATTAATTTTACAAATGGTTGAAACCGCACCAAGCAAACCTTAAGATTAGTGAATAAAGCCTGGCTTGAATCGAGATGAAATTGAGCCGAGCTAGAGCTTGGATCAACATCAAAATGAACATCTTTGCATTAATGATGAGCCAGTTTGAAATTAGCTCAAGATCATTTGTTATTCAGGACTATAATAAGTGAATATCATAGAAATGATGCTTGCATCAAGATCATTATGTAAAACAATGGCAAGTTTTTCCATGGTTAACTTGATGAAATAATAGTAGTAAATGGATGAAACAAATTGAAAGGTAAATTTTAAAACATGGGAGAAAATTACTAAGAAATAGACATGGAGAGATAAGATAGAAAAGTGAAGTGAGTTAACCATGGTTTGAAATATCTTTTTCAATGAGTCGTTGTATTAAGAACATGGAAGGCTGCTCTTTAAGATGCTCATTTCTTTATTCCCTGGGAATAGTGAATATCAAAACTGTCTTGAAGAACAAAAACAGCCGATTTTAACTAATGCATTCACCAGTAAAGGCTGCATATGTAGCAAGTTAAGCAAAAAAAGGCCGTATATGCACCCTTAACTGGAAAAGCCATAAAAATTTAGCTCATTATTGGACCTCTTAACTAACCCCGCCTGTTCACATCATCTACTTGAAACATTATCTTTACGATTCTTTTATTTTCAGCTACACTGAATCAAGCACGTAGCAAGCCGAACGCCGGAAACAAACCTCGTTAATGGATAATTCTAAATCCTCGGGACAGGATGCACTTGTCAATTCCAACATTTATACAAATCCAGCACAATAAAAAAAAAATCTAGGGCATCACGAAGAAAATATTGCGGAGGATTAGGACACCAAACCGGCACAAGTTTTCTCTTTGGTGAGCTTGTAGATGAGCACCGAGATGCCGACGGCGTGAACAGCCTCAGCGGCGACGAAGAGATTATCGTGGTCGTGAACGACGAATCTGAGGAAGGCGAGTGCTGCCATCCCAGAGACCACGGAAAGGAACGCTTTGACCTTTGGCGGCTGTCGCCGGACCCATCCCGCCACCGCGCCGATCGATCGCTTCGAAACTCTCATCTTCAACGCCGATTGCTCGATCCCTGACCAGTTCACCAAGCGAACAAAAACTTCTCTAGGAGAATGAAGAGGGCCGGTCTTCCTACGTCAAGCGTTTCTGGCGCGGGAATCAGATCAGTGCAATTTTCTGGCGAACGAGGGGCAAAATTATTGGGTCAAGTGACCGGAAGGGGAGATAAGGTCTGGATATTAATAAAATATTATTTTAAATTAAGCGCAGTAAAGCATAACTAAAGCGCAAGTCAAAAAATGCAAGTAAAGCGCAACTAAATGCAGTTTTCTCTCTTTTTTTCATAAAGGGTTGTATCCTTTGGTGGGTTTCTCTTTGTTTATTCATGTATTTACATATCTACATACATACCACTTTATTTCATGCTATTTACATATCTAACATCCAAAACATTAATATCACATGCCTACCATCCATATAACAAATATGCGTGTATGGAATGCAATCTTAAAGTTTATAGGGTGGTATGAGTTGTATGAATGAAATATTTGAGTGATATATTTGATATTAAAGTTGTATATGGATGATGTTCATGTAATATTGATATTTTGAGTGTTAGATATCTAAATAGCATAAATTAAAGTGGTATGTATGTAAATCCCCCAATTCTAAAATAGAAGGTTCATGAGGTTTTTTCTGTAAATTCTTAAATATATAAAAAAAGTCTCCCATTCTCATAAAAAAACTATGCATTAAGACTAAGCACTTAAGAAGCATTCTAAGATGTTGATTATGATGGCTCAGTAAAGGTAATCCAGGCACCTAGAAAGTAAAAGCACATTGTTATGGACAAATCAATACTAAGCTTGAACATTGAGCTATGACCCATTTTGAATGTGAATTGATATGGGTTAAAGTTATAGGTCCTCTACCTTTCACTTGTTTATATAAGAACTGGAGTTAGGTAATATAGGTTAGGTTCACTGTTGCCATATCTCCCTCATAAAAACAATGGGAAAGAATATTCAGTTTTGATAACATAATAGTGAGAATAAGAAGAGAATAAACAAATTCATGCTCAGAAAATTGAACCACTTACCTTGCCCATTGTAATTTACACAGTCATGCTTGAGCCGCCTTCGAACTGGCATTCTTACATAGAAGAACATAGATTCTTCACTTGGAAGCAAGCAATTTCAAATATTGTCAACTGTACCAAAAACTTCAGATGAAAAGGATCACCCAGCATCAATGTTTGAGTTAAACTTCACAAACATGGACTTCAGTTCCGAAGCCAAATCGCCCCGAGCAATACTGTGCAAATCCTTCAGAACTTTAATATAAACAGGGAAGTTAGGCTTGATTCCCTTCACCATCATCTCATGAAGAATACTGCCTGCTTCGACCACCCTCCCTGATAGCCGAAAAAGATTAGCTAATAAGCTAAAATTACAATTGTTTGAGCACTTATCCTTCACACTCATCTCAATGACATAATTATATGCATTCTCAACTCGACCAGACCAAAATAACCCTTTAATGAATGCTGCATGAGTCGTTGGCCTTGGTTTAATCCCCTCAGACAACAACAGGTTAAGAATCTCAATTGCATAATCCAACCTGTTAGCCTTACATGCATGTGATGCAACCACCTCATAGGTGATCAAATCTGGAACATAACCAGCAGCTTCCATCACCTGGAGAATTTCGCAGGCTTCAATAACCCTGTCGTTCTTAAACAAACTTCCAAGCAAATAATTGTATGATTTGATATTTGGATCACATCCATGTGTTCTCATTTCATCAAAAACATCCATTAACTCCCTAAAGTCGCCATTTTGACACTTCGCTGCAATCAGCAAATTGTAATATGAAGTCTTTCTGACCGTCTCCTCCATGACAAAAAAGGCAAGTTCGAAAGAATTCATTGCGCATAGAAGTTTAATCAATGCGTGAATACCAGAGCCTCTGCAAGGGCCTCTTATGCCATTTAAAACTTCAGTTACAGTTCTAACTGAGTCCTTAATAGTGGAAGAACTGCAGAACTTTAAAAAGGTGAAAGCTTTCTCTGTTAGACAATACCCTTTAGACGAAAGCTCACTGAGCACATTACTCATACAACTGTAGTTCTCTACTCTGCCCAGATTATTCACAATCAGATTATAGATTTCTGAATTTGGTTTAAAACTTGGATGATATTTCAAGACCCAATCGAAAAAACGTACTGCAGAGAGACCACGATGATTCAAAGCACAGAGAACCTCGGCAACTGTAATTGGAAAAACCATGAAATTCAACTTATCTAGATTGGATTCCATGTCATCCGCATCCCTTGAAATCTCCTCAACAATCCCAGCAAGTTTCTCAGGCTCCAGACCGAGCTTGCAAACCATAGAACTCCTTCTACTATACTGCATCGGAGAGCTGGGCCTGCCCGGAGAGTGTTGCACGCCAGGTTTTCGAGAAAATGACCGAGTACAAGTGATGAAGAATGGCAAAGTCTGAACTTTACCAGTCGAATTTACACAACGTAATCGGAGAAGGAGATAATCAGTGCGCTTGAAATGATCATAAAAATTTGCAGATGATATGAGATTGTGGTAAGGAATCGGACTATCGTTTTGAGAAGAAGGTTTGACATTTAGGTAAAGAGGGGAGTAGAGGCTCTTGGAATTAGACCAGGTGGTTTTAGAGGTTGAAGAGCGAAGCATATACCTACAGCATAGGAGAAGGGTCACCGCGTTGCCCGTTTTTGGATTCATGAAAGGAGAACGTAAGAATCTGTTAATTAAGAGCGCAGAGTTCTTAGTGGAAGGGAACTCGGAGGCGGGTTAGAGTTAGGCGGGATGGAAGTGGACAAAAGCAATCTTGTAATAGTATGTTTGAAGTAGCAGTTTTAGGGCAAATTATCCGGTCAGGTGATCGGACGCAGAGATAGGTCCGGATATTAATAAAATATTATTTTAAATTTAGCGCGGGTAAAGCGCAAGTAAAGCGCAGACAAAGCGCAACTAAAGCGCAAGTCAAAAAGCGCAACTAAAGCGCAGGTAAAGCGCAACTAAAGCTCAATGATCAAGGGAATCACTATGAGCTGTCTGATAGAACACTCCCAACATGTCATTGATATTCTCTATATTTACTAGTCAAGTCACTCACAAAAAAATTATAAATAACCATCCATTCTTCACATGAGGGGAGGAGGGAGAGGAGAAAAAGCTTGAGAGCTCTCTTGCACTCTGCACCCAACGCTATCATAGTCAGAGTTCTTCCCAAAGTTTGATCGCGATCGAACTTCCGCCCATACTCCAACTATCACCGTAACTCTTCCCAGATACTATTGATGTCGAATCTCCTCCCAAACATTATCACCCACTGGTGACCGTCCTTCCTACCACCATTGATCGATTATGGTCCTTTTGAACTCTATTAGCCGTCAACTATGATCGCTTCTACCACCATCACATGCCAACTATGGTTCTTCTAACCACGGCCATCGCCACCGACTACAGTCTCTTCGAATCAATGTCGCCCGCTACCTATTATATTTCTAAGCAAACGAACAAGCCAACACTCTCTGAAGAGTAGCTGTCATGTCATGTACAGTATATATTTGCTACATTGAGCCAACACCCTCCTCCGAGGAAGGACATCATTTGTAATCAACCACCAATACTAGTAGAATCATTTAAATTGGACAAGACCCCTTGGTTTTTTCCTTTTTCGGAGTTTTCACGTAAAAACTCTGGTGTCTCTTATGAACACTACACCCCTACCTATTTGTGTGCTGGATCTTTATACAAAGTTGAGATGCTAATCTTATCTCTCTTCCATCACGAATATATTAGGACGCAACAATTTGCAATAAAATTTTTAAAGGAAAAAGATAAGTGAAACAAATAAGTTGGCAGGATAAATTGCCTCAATCTTCGCCACCTTGAGTCCATAATTTATAATTAATTAGGTTTTTGAATTTCGTTGATCATGATATAAGAAAAGCAGCATGGTATTATATTAATATTTCTTTCCTTAATATTGAATAGTCTTCATCATTTTCCTTCATTTATCCCATTTGTCATAAATCGTGTATGTTAAGCTCATCAAGCCACCACCTTCCCTCTCTTGTGTCTTTTTTATTTGGCCCAATGAGCAATTTAATCACAAATATTAATATTTTAGGGTTGGACAGCACTAAACATCCCATCAAGAATAGCTATCACAATTACTAATAGGGTTTTCCATTCATCAATCATCATGGTCTCTTATAACCTCATATTTTGTTTTCTTTTATTTTTATTCAAAATTGTTTTAGAATTCAATTTGGCAAAATAGGAGTAATTATTACGTCCGAACAAAAAACCGGACGTATACCGAGCAATACCGAGTTTCAGGTGACATGGCGTGTGATTATTGGTCTCTGGACGCGTCAGGTAACCTGATATAATAATTGCTTGCAAAATAGGGCCCAAATTGCCCTATCTTGGTTCATCTTACTAACTCGAGCATTATCTTCGACAAGGTTGCAACGCACTTGAGTCAACATTTCAATCTTTCTTGCTATAGTATATTGTGAGAAGCGCAATATCTTCAAAACATTTACTATTTCGTGTATTATAGAGATTACACTTATTATAATTAATAACACTCGATATTTAATAATACATCAAGAGGATGAATCAACTTATATGTATAACTATTGTCTATTACAAGGGTGAAAACATAGGCATAGCCAAGCTGAAAGATGAGGTTGGAAGAAACACAATTATAGTGAAATTGGTGGGGAATCCCTTATGACATTGGTTTACATGATTTTCAATTAGGCTAACTTGTGTTAATTAGTCTCAATTGGGTTAGTCAGATGTTATTTTGGCTTAATTGTTGTGGTTAACATTTTTGAATTAATGGGATGACTTAAGGTTAATTTGATCCTTATGGTTCTAGTTCAATTTCATTGAGGCAAGTTTGGTTCGATAGCCGATTAGGTTGATCTATTGATAATTGGGATTGAGTTGAATATGATTGATCAAGCAAAATATATTTCAAGGTCCAATAGATTAAATGGGCTTATATGCTTTTCGAAATATGACTAGCATCAGTGCAATCAATTGTAAATGATGTATCATTCATTTCACATTACATGTGAACTTTAAAAATAATAATTTTGAGAGCGAAGTGTTACACTCAGATGTTAATTTTATTCATTCATTTAGTTCAACTATAAGTTTGTTGAACTAAGTTTGAATAATTCAAAATTTAATTTTGAAAGTTTTTAATTTGAGTACTCTATCGAGATTGCGCTTGATCAAGTGAAATTTTTTTATGACATATCATTGCCAATATCTTTGAAGGTCAAAATCTATATTGTTTGACACTATACTAGGTTTTTTTACGAACTTTTTAGCGGATTTATTGCTAAAAATAAATTTAGTTAAAGTGTAAGATACACCTTCAAAGAATTCTTTAAAGACTATAAAACAACTCTCGAGAGGCTCTCCTACTTTGTTATGAACTCACAAACTCATGATCATACTCGCCATTCATAACTTAGTAGACTAACTCGTAACTCCATAAAGACACTCATCAAAAGCCATCTGTCACTTGGTGTGCTCATTTGTCACTCTTCACCTGGCAGTTTCGCTCATCCCTCATTATACGACGGGCTCATTCACCACTTGTTAATCATCATTTGTCACTTGCAGATCACTCGACTAGTTAATGCTTATGTGTTAATTGTCTATTTATATTTCATACTGACTACAAACTTTTTGTACTACAATAAATAAATATTTTTTATATATAGTATTTTTCGATAATCTAATAATATTACAAATAAATGGGCATAAGATAATTTCAACATAATAATAAATAATTATCTTTCAATTTTTTTTTCTCTTGTTCTTTCTATGATGGTGTGAGCCTTATGAGCCTGATCATATATCTGCCACACTATTATACATTCCTCACATGTGTACAGTGCACGTGCCATTTCATCACTGTTATCTTCCGCGCCATGTTTCCAACCAATTCAACGGATAAGGGCACAATTCAGTAGCCGCCGTTCATTAGGAGAATTCCTCAGATGGCTGTTGGGGCAGCGGTGTTAGGGTTTCCGCCACTTATCTCACGGCGATCGATGCTTTCATATCCCCGAGCCTGGCCGGTATCCTCTAAACACTTTGGCCGTCGGCTGCAGCTTCACCCTATATTAGCTTCTCTGGTGGAGGAGCAGCGTGAAGTTTCCTTCATCGAGCCGGAAATGGCTCTTGTCAATGCCCTTATAGGGATCCAAGGGCGCGGCTTTTCAGCCTCTGCTCAGCAGCTGAAGGCAATGCCGTTTTATTTTTCCCTTTCCTCTTGATTTCTTCTATTTCCCTAGTCGTTTTTCGTTGTTATAATTGATTTAGAACCTTTCTCTCTGATTTTCACTGAGAGATTATAATGCAAGTGCTTGCAACGTAAATTAGGCAGTAAATTCATGTTCTTATTGGATTGTTTGTTTTTATTGCTAATCTTTTGGCTTTTGCCCTGTTTTGGTTATATGTTACTCGATGACAAATTGTTAACTCTTTTATGGGATCTTATTTGCAAGCTTTTACTCATGTAGGAAGTGGAGCGTGCCGTGGAAACGCTAGAGAAAGTAAAGGGCATACCTGATCCTGTAAGTACTCTTGTTTGGACTAGGTGATGGGAACATTGTCATATACTAGTTTAATTTCATGTGAATGCATGTTGTCATATACTAGTTTTTCTATCTTGAGATATCATCTTGAACTAAGTCATTATCACCCTAAATGCTTTCAAAATAATATCATATATTATCATTTTATCATGAGTATTCCTTATATACTATTTATATTGAAAATTTTGATTTTATGTGCCTTGTAATACATATAAGTGGCCAAATATCCTTACTAATCATTTTCTTAAAAAATATACCTGAAAGTTTATTTTGGATGAAATTACCACTATGACATTTGAAATTGGTTATGAAAGTATTGTGAATCTTTATTCATTATGGATTCAGACCTTCGTTCAAACCTCGTTTGAACATGGTTTGCACATCCATTCAAACATGGTTAAAACATTCATTTGAGTGTTATTCGTATTAATGTTCGAACATCATTCTTGAATGCTTCATGTAAACTCCTATTCTCCTTCAAATATCTTTGGTTCAACAATGCCTTCCTCATGAACTCTTCCTTTGCACTCCATTATCCCATGCTGTCTTTACCATGACTCCTTTTCTCCTTCACATGATGCTGGTTCCATGATGTTTCTGTGACTCCTCTTTGGACGTGCTTCTTGTTTTGTGAGGCATTCCCTCATGAGCTTTGTCGTACACATCGTCGATCCCATGATGCCTTCTCTATAACTAATCTTCTCATTCACATGTTGTCGGTACCTCTTCACGAACTTCTCTTCTCCTTCGCACAACTTTAGTCTCGCAATGCCTTCCTCGTGAACTCATCTTCACGCATGTCACTGAACTCATGATGCATTCTCTCATGAGCTTCATTGCACATGCCATTCATTCCATGATGTCTTCTTCATGAACTTTTCTTCTCCTTCCTTGCGACATCTTCATCGTGGTTTGAATTTGTTCAACTAAAAACTGGTAGGGGTGTCAAAATGGGTTTTCAGGTCAGGTTTGGGTAAAAAAGAATTGACCTGGGTCTAAACAGGCTGACCTGAACCTGACCCTGTTTTGTAAACAGTTTGATAATTCCGACCCGGACTCGACCCACGTGTGTTACCGGGTTGACCCGGCCAGCAAACCCGAAACACAGCCAGCGGAGTCCGAACACGAGTGTGGGTTCATGGTGTCCGCCTCCCTGGCGTTGTGTACAGAGATCAGAGTCCCGAGTTTGGACTCGAGTGCGGGTCCACTAGACTACGGGAGGGCTCGTTGCCTCGCTGCGTACGGAGAGGCGGGAGAGCAAAGTTTGGATGCGAGCGTGGTGCGGTAGACGGGATTGCATTGCAAAGGGCGGAGTTTGGTTGCGGGATTGAGCTCGTGAGTGCGGGATCGCCTTGCAGAGGGCAGAATATGAGTCATTTTCGGTTGATTTCGGGGTTTTGGGTCAATTCGAACCTGACTTGGTTTTATAAACGGATCAGAATTTGGAACTCGAACTTGACCTGTATGGAAAACGGGTTGAACCAAACCCAAAATTTTCAGGGTCAGGTTTCGGGTCGGGTCAAGTTTTGACACCCCTAAAAACTTGTTTGAACCTTATTTTAACAATGTTCAAATCGAGTTTCAAACTTGATTTGAATAGGGTGGTTTAAACCTAATTTGAACTTGGTTTGAATTGAGGTTCAAACTAGTTTTGAATGGCTTAAGAGTTCAATGAGCTATTTGCGAGTACAAGAGGTTATTCCTCATTAGAGGTAATTTTGTTCAAAATGAACTTTCATGCCCATTTCTTCTATAAAACAAACAACGAGGATATTTGGCCAATTTCGTATATTATAAGGCATTTAAAGTCAACTTTTCTTTTATCTTCAACAACAACAACAAGCCTTTATCCCTTTATATATTAAACAAATACAATTAAATGAGTTGATATTTATAAATGGTGAGGCGCAGTATGCGATACAAAGATTTTAGCTTTTAATGATTTCTATAATAAGTTAGATATTAAACAGGGCCGAAGATATGTGTATAAGTTAGTTAAACAAAGAGATAGGAGTATTAAGGATTTAGTTCAAGCGAAGTGTATGAAGGATGAAGTTAAAAATACTTCTATTAGAAGAGGATATTCAAGAAAGGTGGATGAGATATTTTGCTAAACTTTTTAATGTAGATTGTGAGAATTTGATTGATTTTAGGAACTTAGCATCCTAAATGAGAATAAAGATTTTTATTTTTATAGGCGTATTAGTAAAATTGAAGTTAGAGGCTTTAAAAAAATGAAGTCTGGAAAAACAGTTTGATCTGATGATATTCCAATAGAGGTATCAAATGCTTAGAAAATGAAGAAATTTCTTGGCTTACTAAACTTTTTAATATTAGTTTGAAGTCTCAAAAGATGCCAGATGAGTGGAGAATGAGCATGTTGAAACCTATTTTAAGAATAAAGGTGATGCACAAAATTGTGCGAATTCTGTCACAAATGGCAAGCTCTCAAGAATCACTGAATAAAACTAGGGCATCAAAAGCAAAAACCTTATATGGGAGCGGAGTAGCAGTGATGCAAATTAATTTTTTTTTTCAGTTGAGCTACTTGACTAGTTTTCGAGTCGAGTCAGGCTCAGTTCGAAAATGATTTCGTATATTATACGTGCTCGACTATCAGCTTGAACTGGAACTTATCTGTATATTTCATGCTTACATTCTTTACTTAAAATACATTCATAAAAACAAGTTTATACTTTGAATTCCAACTCTTTGGATTTAATACAAATATTATAATTCAAAAATAAGGATTTAATGTTGTTGGAACCCAATGAACGGTTTATATTACTTTTTAAATCTGAAAGAGTATGGTCATTATTTGGTAGAATCACATTCCACTTTTTAAATAGTAGTATATATTTTACTAATGACAAATTGTGGCTACATAAGTCAGAGCTTAGAACATGAAACATTATGCAGGTTTATGCCTTGTTGACTTGCCATTGATTTTGTTTCTTGCACCCAGAAATCATGAGCCTATCCCAAACAGTTGGTGCAGGGTTGATGATGATAATTATGAAATTTGTGATTTTTTGGGCACTTTTTTTATTTAAGTTCATTCTAATGGCTTCTTGTACTTGCATAATGATTGAGGCTCTGGCCACAAACCACATTATCACATAAATGCTTTTATTACATCTTTCTTTAATGTGCAATTATACTCTTTTTTTTCATCTCCCCCATTTTTCCTTAAAATCATCATCATCATTAGCTTCTCCCAACTAGTTTTGGTCGGCTTGATGAATCTTCATTTTTTTATTTCGTTTCTATTTAGTGCTACCCATTTTTTTACTTAAAATGTGCAACATAGTTAAGCTAAAACTACTAATGCATTTACTTGAATATGGATAAGAAATTTATTTCATGTGAAACTATAACATCTAACTTGGTTTTACAAAATCTTTTTGTAGACAAACTCCAATTTGATTGAAGGTTGTTGGCAACTCATGTTCACTACAAAGCCAGGAACGGCATCTCCCATTCAAGTAAGAAAGACAAAACAATGCTTGTTCCAGCAGCTATTTTCCCTGTAAATTTACTTTTGTTTTTTTGTTTTCCAACAAAGGAGAAATATTATTGAGCAGAAACAAGTTTATAGTGTTGTTAAAAAGCAAAAGATATTATTGATTAAATTCCTTGCTATCCTTTCTTACGTTCAAATTATATTGAATGATAGTCATCATTTTTCACCTAATTAGATTTTGTATTATCACCTTTGAATGCAGTATCATAATTGCTCAATCTCTTTAACATCATACAACTTATTTTCTGCATGATTACAATACTTTTTATGATCACTTTATCATTAACCTAATAGATCAATTTTTTGTTAATGGATATTTCCAGTTGCAGGATAAGATAATTGTGATTTTTAAGTTGGCTTTGAAACAGATTGAAACAAAATACATGGGTTGTTGATAATATCTTTTATGTATTAGAAAAAAATTGATAGGTGAAATATTTGAGTAAAACTAGACTTTTAAAATAACTTGTATATGCCATGCAATGATCATTATATTTTTCATCAGGAGAAAAGGATCAAAATGATCCCCAATTATTTTGAGGGATTAATTTGGTCCTCAACTATTTAAAATGGGACCATTTTAGTCCTAACATTCAAACTAATGGATATTGGACTTAATGGTGTTAAAATAAGTGTATTTTAGTTATTTTTAATTAAATTTATTATTAGATATATTTTTTGAGTAATTATAAATAAAAAAATATTAATCGTTTGTTTAATAAGAAAAAATTAATAATATTTTTAGTTATAATTTTACAAATTTTAGTCATCTTAGGGATATTCACTAGCTTAATTATCTAATTATTATTATAAATATTAATAACTTAAATAATGATATAACTACTATTATTATTTTGATTATTAATTATCTAATTATTATTTACATTATTAATTATATAATTAATTTTTAAATTTATTAATTTATATTAATTAAATTACATAAATTAATTCCTAAACGATTTGCTACTCTTTCTTCTCTTTCGCGTTATTCGTTGTTGTTGGACACGATAGGGTTTTGAATGAGTCGTTAAAGCCTTTCTTTGCATCTTTCGATGATTTTCCTTCCCGTCGAATTGGAATTTGCAAAAGTTTGCCGACATAGTGATAGGAGGGTTTTGAATGAGTCACTTACGCCCCCTTCGACAATGCTCTTTCTTGTCGAATCGGAAGTCGCTAACGGGAGCTCACTCGCTGTGAACATAACTATCATTGTCCCTTTTTTCTTATTATTGTTTTTGTCATTTTTGTGGTTATTTCGATCATACCCTCGCTGCTATCCGAAATTGCCTTTATTTTTAATGCATGATCAAAATGGTCCCATTTTAAAGAGTAAAGGGACTAAATTGATCCCTTAAAATAATTGAGGATTATTTTGGTCCCTCCCCAAGAGTTAAGAGACCATTTTGGTCCTTTTATCTTTTTATAAGATTGATGAGTGATCAAAATATCATGAAAATTGTCAAAACTCGATCCCAATGAATATCATTGTTCAGTTTCTTACTATTCATTATTCATGAGTGAAGCATTGTTATAGGTCATGTGATATTACCCCACTTAGATGCATGTGATCATATATCTCCCATGTTTGACTCTCGTTTTTGGTTTTTATCATAATTGTTTGATCTCTTAGCTCTTATCAATATTTATGTTAATTTATTATTAAGACATCTAAACTAGGTATAAAATTCATAAAATCATTTAATATCATACTACATATAAGGAACTAGTGATATTTTTTTTGTCACTTGAATATAGGAGGATTAATTTATGAGTATTGTAAATTATATTATTTGTGATATTGTATGATTTTATGTTTTAATTTTATTTTGTGTAATGAAATTAATTCCGTTATAATCCGCACAATCTTGTGCATCATCTTTATTCTTAAAAATAGCAATCAAAACACTCATTCTCCACTCATGTGACATCTTTTTAGTCTTCAAAATAATATTGAAAAATTTTATAAGCCAAAAAATTCCTTCATCTTCTAAGCCTTTCCACACCTCTTTTGAAATATCATTATGTCCAATAGCTTTTCCACACTTCATTTTCTTTAAAGCCTCTCCATATCATATCTAAAGAAATTATCCTAACATTCCCAAGTGGTCGTATGCCTTGGATCCTCCACCATAAGAATCCCTAGTTCCAATGACCTGTGTTGAACTCTATAGCTAGCTATGGTCTAATCCCTTGACCAACCCCTTTCTTTCAACCGCCATCTCAAATAAAATTATTCGAATCACTCAAGAGTGTCCCTATCCTTTGGCCTCTAAACCACTTAGAATTTAATCAAATACACCATATCAGTGAAAATCTTGGATCACCCCTTCGAAGGCTACATCACTTTGGTAAGTAGTTTCTTATAAGTGGAGTGCACTAAGCAGAATGGGACAGAGATATCAAAGGCATACTTTATCTTATTGTATCCCTAAACACTGCAAGGAATAATCAAGATAACTTACAAACTTTCATCTTGGTTGACAAATTCATTTATATACTTGTCATGCATATGAGTATGACCAATAAAGAATGCTACAAAAATATGATGCGTGATTATTTGATGGAATGAATTCTAAATGTAGTTCCAAATTATATTGCAAACTCTTTTATGAAATTCAATATGCTTCATGAAGTCTTTTCTATAAGTTGGCAATTCAAGGAACACAAGGTAATTCCTCAAGTGAAGTAGCTGCTACTTTAGCTATTAGATTCTTAGCATTTAATTTAAATTTGAATTGAAACTCAGATCCGATTTCATATTTAGATTCATGCTCAAATTCTGGTTGAGGTCAGTGTTGATTTAGATTCGAACTTGGGTTCATTTTCAAGTTTTGGCTCATGTGTAGATTTATGATGAAATTGTCTTCAATGTAATCAATGAAACTGGAAAGAATACCTCAGGAGAATTTTTTTTTCATATTAATTTTGAGTCAAATTATGTGAAAAAAGTTTGAAGATCTCTCATAACTCCCTTAAGCTTCTCATCTATGGATTTAACTTCAAGCTCAGTTGTAGACTCACATTTAGGAGCAAATGACATACTTTTGTTAAGGATGTACTTGATTTCATTTCGGTATGTTAATATGGCCTTTACCATAGTATTCTACACATTCTCTATTTCTTCCAACATTGTTTAGCTCCTCTGATCATAATTAAAAGAAACACGCGCTTACTCTATTTCACATTATCTTTTTGCAAGTTAAAAAATCACTTCCATGTTATAGTGATTGTATTACTTAATATGCCATAGTTTTGATATGCTCTTGATTATTTTGTATGCTTTAGAGAACATTTGTGGGGGTCAACAGTTTCAAGATTTTTCAAGAGGTTTACCTTAGGACCAATGATCCAAGGGTGACAAACATTGTACAATTCTCCGATCAAATTGGTGAACTTAAAGTAGAGGTACCCTCACTTCTTTCCCTGTAGCATGTACGCACTTTCTCTTGTTTTTTTTTAATGTTTACTATAAAACTAATAGAGAAGAGCATAGAGTAAACCAAAAGATGTTACTGGATAGTTTTGTCAGACGGCAATATTATCTCCAATAAATTCAGTTTTTTCTTTTGTGCATGCTTATTTCGTGTTTTGTACCTTCGAAACAGTGAGAAGAAATATATTTTAATAACCAAGTTCTTGTGTGGTTACATTCATTGCTATGCACTATTTGGGAATATAATACAATCCAATACACAAGAGATGGAATTTTTGTTTTTTTAAATAAATATTTTAACCAGTTAATTAAATGAGTACTGCAAATAAATATTGTAATCAATCAATGAAATAAGAACAACAAGAAGCAATTACAAAGAATTCCTGTAGATTAAAAGGCGAAAACAAAATCCACAATTAAAGATAGAATGAAGACTAGATGAAATTATCCCTTTGATGGATGAGGAGAACCCCAATAACATTCATTGCATATATTATTGGTAAACCTTAGTGATAGGCAATATATATATTATTTAATTTCTGCCTCTGTCAACAAATCATATTTGAAACCTTTGCACATTAATGCTTCGTACTACCATTAGAATCATAGCATTGCTCAGAGTCTGTTACACCAACATCCTCAACGATAGTATGATCATGAAAGGCTAGTACATCCAGGGGATATGGCTAAATAACCTTGCTAGCAAGTGTGATGCCACCTACATTCAAAGGGCTAATGACAACAATGGAAGGTTTTGATTCCATGACAATATCTTAAGTTTGCTACAAGTTTTGGGTGCAAGCCACATTTGAATATGAGAATTTGCGATCACTATATTTGAAGGATTGTTCTGGCCTTTTGTAAGCTCCCATTGTTCATAGTTGTAAGGACTAAGGATATTTCCTTAGCTTTGGGCAAACTTTGATACATCCCGATTAATTATGAAAACCCTTAGCTCCCCTTGTATTATAGTCATTTATTTTGCACAGAGTTACACAAGAAAGTAAAAAAAAAAAAGACTTTTGTATGGAACTAAAACCTTGCATTTTTTCTACGTACGAAGTCCCTTTGTCTTTTCTTGCAACCCGTATGCCGAGCCTCTCCTTTCCCTCAGCTCCTCACATTTGTTCTCTCCTCCAACATAGTTCATCATGACTTCACACAAGGTATATAAATAGCATTTTTGGTCATTCCGTGTGATGTTTGCAGCAAAATTTCTTGCTTAAATACAATTCTATCTTTATTGGCGTGATGTTGTTGGCCACCTGTTGAAATCTACAAGCCAAGTCAGTCGAATGAGATGACAATGATGGAAGAAACATGGACTTTTAAAAGAAATAATTTAGAAATATTCAAATTGTGGCTGGCAATGTATAATGATGACTTAAAATGTTCACAGACATGTAAGAGAGCGAATGTGATGAAAATAGAGCCCAATGAATATAGTTGCACTTGAAATTGACCCAAAACAGATTGATGTGAAAGAGTGCTCATCCCATGCTCACTTCTCCAAGCGGATGATTTGCAGGTACATGTACATATCTTCAAAATAATAAGAATAATATTTATGAAATTAATTTATGTAATATGTATAGTTCTATATACACAAGTAAATAATAATGATGAATATATATATATATATATATATATATATATATATATATATATATATATATATATATATATATATATTTATAATTTTATTAATAACAAAATCAACTTGCAAAAAAAAAAAGTTAAATAATAATTTTGTGGATAACACTATTGTTTCTCGGGAATTATTGGCTCCATAAGGAGAACATAAACGAAAAATAGGGGGGTTGTGGGCCCCCAAGAGATACAAGCTCCTTTAAATAGTGCCATAGGAAGAACATACAAAGTCAACTTGCTAAAAAAATATAATGAAGTTATAATAATTTTGGGGATAACACTTGTTCACTCGTGAGTTATTGGCCCCACGGAGAGAACATACACTTAAAATAAGGGGGTTGTGGGCCCTCAAGAGGTACAAAAAAATGCAACTCCTTCAAATAGTGCCTTGCTCATATAAACTAAATATTTAAAATAAAAATAAATTAAAACATATGTTGTTGTCAGTGCCATAAGGCACGTCTATTAATTCTCTTATTTTCTCTTTGTATACTCCTCTGCACTAGCTCCCAGTTAGCCCTCTACCTCCCATTTCCTTTGTTTGTCTCTATCTATCAATACCTTGCACACAATCTCACTCATTCGCGAACACCTTGTGATAGGCGAGTAAAAATTATGAGGAAGACTTTGATTTCCTCATGGTCAACCCATTCATGTCATTTTGATGGGGTTAAGCACCTATTCTTAGTAGATTTTTAGCACACATCCTAATATCCGTAAACCTTTTTATTCACCACACCTAAGGAGCCTTTATTGGCGCAGAGGGGTGGCCCACGTTCACCACCCCTTTGCGGCGGTGATTAAGAAGTGCTTTCGAAACTCACTAAAAAACTTTTGACCAAAATAGGGGGAACACAAGGACAAAATTTGACAAGTTTCACTATGAATGCAAGTTCCTGACCACAAGGAATGCAAAAACCTCATTGAAAGTGTGCAAATAAAAATCAAATTGATAGAAAATTATTTTTACACAATTTCTAAGAACTTGCCAGCAATAAGGGCACATATATGATTGAAGTTACATATGAAAATGAATAACATTGGGGCATTGAAAGGTGTGCCAAAGGTTCAAAATGTAAAACTTTGCAAACAATTTGAAGAAATCTTCATCATTAATAATGAATGAAATTTTGAACTGAAAATAATTCCAAAATAGCACATGTCTTTCAATGAAATATTTGGCATAAATCAAGTTACATCATAAGAGTTTAACATGCTTTTTTATGCAAATATGACATTCTCTCAATCTAAAAACATGTGCAAACTCATTTCCCATCCTATAGTCGTCCACACCCCTCTTTAATGACTTTATGTCATTGCATCAAACTCGGTTGAGAGTCTGAAATATGGTAGCTAGTATTTTCTTAAGCACAAAAGTATGAAAAAAATATAATAAAAAATAGGCCAAAAATAAAAAATAAAAATATTAATTTAGGGATACAACAACAATGACATCAACCCTTTATCCCACTAATTGGGGTTAGCTACATTAATCTTTTTTCTCCATTTTGTCTTATTAAGAGGAAAATTCTTATTTAATTATAATAAAAAAGGTTATTTCTTATAGTTTTTAATCAAATTTTTTTAGGTATACATATACTTTTTTAACATAGGAAAAATCTAATACATCTACTCTCCTAACCGGGTCATCGGAAGGCTGTCGTTTAATGTGACCAAACCATCTAAGGCGACTCTCTCTAATCTTATCTGCCACTGAAGCTACTCCAACCGCCGGTGGAGTTTTGGATTGCATCTCAATGAGCATCTTCATCATCTCCTCCAACCCCTCAAATTGGCTCTCCATCCGATTCTCCATGGTTGAAAATTTTTCTTCGATGGTTGAGAATTTCTCCTCTACCCTAGATTTTAATTGCTCCATTTCGCTTTCCAACACATCCACCTTCTTTGCTGCCATTGTCTAAAAAAAATCTTGCTATGATACCAATTTGATGCATTTTCGAAGTAAATAGATAACAATTAGAAAACTATAGGAATTTGAAGATAGGGGCTGATTTTGGTTAATACTTCCACAATAATGAAAGATACAATTGATCTATTCGAGAGGTAGATAAATTCTCCCACAAACTCTAGACACCGCTATGAGTGGAAACAAAGCTTAGCAATGTTTCAGAAGTAAGTCAGAAGATAATTTCTAGTGGGAAAGAATATTTCAATAAGATCAGTTAATAGCAACTTGGGCTTAGAGATTGCTTCATCATACCAATCTTAGACGGCACAATATAAGCAAAAAATAATATGAACCATATCAATAATTTTATGAGCAGATAAATATATTGCTGATAGTTTAGGAAGTTATTATGATGTAGAACTACGATGATTGCAATGATTTTTGTTAAGATTTTGCACAACTTCTTGATTAGAGAAATAAAAAATAAATCTACTAGCAAATAAAACGACGAATCAAAACGTAAGAGGGGTCACTACCGTTTAGGCTAAGTTGCATAACAAAAGATTCGAAGCTTCAAACTATTGTAAGAAATTAAAATCATGCCAAAGTAGTACTAGTCTAACATTGAGATTAGTAAGCAAATAAATGCGCTCAAATTCCTACGTTTACTAAGCTTAGCAGAAACAGGCGAAGGCGTCATTCGTGACTATAATCAAATCACAAGAAAGGGTTAGGCTTAAGAAATACAAGAAGAGGGAGATTAGAAAACCATCGTCAAGGGTCAGTTGCAATCCTCTACTCGACGATCTCAAGTTGTTCTTCAATAGCCACAACCAAGGTGTCCAAAATGCACTCCACCTATTCTTGACGGTGTGATCGATGCGGGGGTTGACGTCGAAGAAGATCGAGTGCAAGATGCAAACAAAACCGTGTTCGTCGTAAGAGAGACCGTAATCAAGATCTGGATCGGCCATGCATCGATCTTGTGGCGTCGAAGTATGGACGGAAGTGTTCCTTTGCTGTCCTTGCAATTTTCCTCAAGAATCCAAGTGGTGGAAGGTGGTAGAGGATGGTCGGCTACAAGGGGATTGCTAGGGAAAACTAAGTTCAGATTTTGGTGGAGTTTGGACTGAATTTAGGAGGGAATTTTGGAGGGAGAGCTGTAAATAATTTCCAAATCAAAAGATTCTTGAGCTGGAAAATATTTAGAGAGAATATGAGAGAGGATGGAGGGCGGTGGGGCTAGAGAGGAGATTGGGATTTAATTCCAAAAGTAGAGAGGTAATTTTGGAAAGGGATTAAAGGGGGTGGGACCTTGGGAATTTTGGCCAAGGGGATGAGGAGATGATTTGAATTCTTTCCAAAAGAACCAATTGGGTTTTGGAAACAAATCCCAAAGGGGAAGCTAGTGGGTTCGGCAGCAATAGGAAGAGGAGGTGGGATTTAATGAGGCAATCAAGGCTTCTTTAAATTAATAAATTAAATTTGGGAGAAAGATCTCATCCCAAATTAATTTAAAATTTAAAGGCTATGATTTGGAAAGTTTCCAAAATTAGGATTTCTAATTTAGGCAATAATTTCAAATTCAAATAGATTTGAATTTGCTTTTTAATTGCATGACCTAAATTATGAAAACTAAATTAGGAAAGGTTTAATAGCAAAGGAGTTGGGAGGGAGGCCAAAGAAGGGGCCGGCGGCAAGGTGGAGGGGCCGTGGATGGTGAGGGGGTCGAACCTAGCCGTCGGGTGGGAAAAACAAGGATGGCCGGCGGCTAGACAAGGGAGGGAGGTAGTAGGGCCGGAGGTGGTGGTGGGAGGAGGGAAATACAGAGATAGAAAATAAAACCACGAACCCGACTTGTCTAGATTGGTGAGTGATACGCAATCTTCCCTTCTCGGGGTCTTGCTCCAAACTCTCAAGCTCACATGAGAATTCAAACAAGAAAACAAAATTTTTTCTTTGCTTTGAAAGAGAAACAAGGGGCTATTAATAGCCTCGTACATATGACTCAAAATAGAAAAGACGACAATGCCCTCAGGGCTTACATACGACATCCCTTAATAAAAGGGTACAACGGGAAATCAAAATAAAACAAATACAACGACATCATAAATAAGAAAATAAATCAAAAGTACAATAACTCAATCGTGGCCGTAGATCGGCGGCCACGCCTCCTATAGACCTTCCATGATCTAATGTCCCCATCATATTATTATTGCCAGAAAGAGTGAATGGAAAGTTATAAATAAGAAGTTGGTTGAATGTTATTGTACTGCTTTGGTCTTTTCCACAAAAAGCATCTTGAAAAAAAAAAAATCAGGTGCTGAAGCCTCATTGGCTTTGAATTAAATAGTGAAAATTTGCACTTTTATGAGGCCAAGATAAACAACAAACCCAGCTCTGTCTCCTTGTGGATGTCGCAAATTGCTCGTCATCTCCTGTCTTGCTCACATCAAAGCATGCTGTAGCACAACTCTTGGCCTGCTCACGAGTGCTTGCGTTGTCTGGCTCGCTTGCCTCGTCTGGCTCGCTTGCATCTCCCTCTACGCAGCCTCACCTTACACAAAGGGCTCTAGGGCGTATTGCGGGAATGCTTCGAGGGTTTAGCGGAAAGCGTCGAGCAAGTGTATTACCTAAATGCCCTGAATCTCTTCGGCTCTTTCCGTTAATTGAAACGGTCAGGGACCAAATTGGCTCAATTTTCAATAAATGAGGGACCAGAGTGGAGCGTACAAAATTCTGGGAGTAAATTGGACATTTATTGATAGTCGGGAGACTATTTTGAGCTTTTACTTGTGGGAGAATTGTAACTACCCTAATTTCAATACTCCATTAGGAGTGTGGATGTGGTAGACAACAGTCAAGAGCAAAGCCTTCAAAAGATGTAGCCACCTGAATTAGCTCTAGAGACTCATACCACAGCCCTGTGCTTGTAAATTGCCACTCAATTTGTGTAATATATTATTTAACAACTATAATACTGACTTCTGTATATATATATATATATATATATATATATATATATATATATATATATATATATATATATATATATATATATATATACATACATATATATCTATACATATACACTGATTTAAAGGAATAAACTTGGGACTTGTGGACATGATCAAGGGAGTCACTAAAGCCTATCACTAGCTTTGATGCCACTTGTAGGGGAGATAGCACACCAACTATAAACCTCTACAACAGGATTGTGTGATCGAAGATCCTTTTATCCTGATTTAAAGTAGACTTCGTTCTCCTTATTTATTTTTGTTGATGATGAAATACTTCTACAGTTATCATTGTAGAATGTCTGTTATTGAGGATATTCATAAGCAAGTTCAATTTGTTTTAATATTTTTCCCTTTCAGGCTGCAGCTACAATTAAAGATGGAAAGAGAATCCTTTTTCGGTTTGACCGAGCTGCTTTCACCTTTAAAATTTTGCCTTTTAAGGTTCCATACCCTGTGCCATTCAGGCTTCTTGGGGATGAAGCGAAGGGGTGGTTGGACACAACTTATTTGTCAGCAAGTGGAATTATTCGAATTTCAAGAGGGAACAAGGTATTCATGCAATAAATCTTTATAATGATTGTTATTTTAGATATAAATATCTGTCCATTTTCCGTAGACTAAAGCTATGGAAAAAATCTATAGTGCAGGGCACTACATTTGTGCTACAAAAGAAACTTGAACCAAGGCAAAAATTGCTGCTGGCAGTGTCTTCTGGGGAAAAAATAGCAGATGTGTGATCACCATGAGTTGATCTATTATTTTTGGTTATACAGCTTTCATACTAAAGGGTTACCTCATTATCACTAATATAAATAGCTCAACAGGTGATAGATGAAGTCATCTCATCAAGGCAGAATAATGTCATTGCAGATTTAGAAGCTCTAGAAGGAGAATGGAAATTAGTGTGGTCTTCACAGGTTCTAGATGAGAACACTTTCATTTAATTTGTTAATTTCCATTTACAGTTTTAATGAACAATAATATATCAAGATGCTAAAATCTGTGTAAGTAGTAGACCTTCTATTTAGCAGTGTCGTAACATGATCATCATCGTGCAACTTTATAGTACTTCTCTGTTCATTGTTGTTCAAAATATTGTTGTTTATTATGCTACAATGCATTACTACGGAGGAAGCCCTTAGGCATAAGGAGGCAAGTCCACAGAGGATGCTAGAGGGAGAGCAACTGATGCTGAAAATGCGATGTCTAGTGCGGCAAGTGATGTGGTGAGAGAATAAATGACATAGCTAGAGGCTGTGACCTTGGCAAGCCATAGGTTGTAGCTATTGAACGCACGAGCCACAATGTGAGGAAAAGTGAAGGTTTTAGGTCTAAGTCTCGACTATAAAGTTTACTGACTTGTGATGAATTGGAAGGAAGCAATATGTATAACACAATATAAAAACTATGTTTGTAATCTATGATATGATCTTGAAGAGTGTAGGATATTCTTTTAGTTTATTTTGAAGGGGAGTGGAGTATATTTCTTTTCGTTCTTTATTCCTAAGTTCATCTTACAGGCCTATATATACAAGAGAAGTCTGATGTGACTCTGATATTACGCTCTCGACATGTGCTCTGCTCTAACTGAATAGCATGAGCTCTATGCATGCCTGCCCGCACAGCTTTCCCCGACACCCTTCCTTTGGCCATCACATGCCTTACACACGATGCGCCTGATCGCGTGCCCACTTCCTCCGAGCGCATTGCCTAGCCCCGCGGTTCCAACCCGAGGCTGGCTTTCCGGCCCACTGCCACACCTCACGAGTCTTCCTGCTCGCCGAACTTCTGCCTCTCTTCACGTGAATGAAATTGTGGTTGCGAACGATCGTATGTCACAAGCCGGTTCCGTCTGCGTTCCACACGACGATTGACTACGCGCGACACTAGACTCTCGCGACCAGCTCGCTTACTCGACCTGCACCTTGCTCATGTCGCCCAATTGCATACCTGCGGCCCTTCTCTGCGTTCGCAATCGAATTGCGACCGTCGTGCTACCCCTTTTTCGTTTCTTGGACAAGAACCTTCCTCCTTCGAGATCACCTCAACGAGACTTTGATACCACTTGTTATGAAATTCTTGGGAGGAGGATAGCTGTTCTTGAGCTTATTTGAAGAGAGAGAGAGGGGGAGGGAAGAGAGGGAAAGAGCTTGCACATGAAATCTCTTATTCCTTTATTCAAATGGGCTATTACAGGGGTTATCATCACAACAACCTATACAACCTATATATAGGAATTGGACACTGGTGTGGTGTCTTTGCGGAACAACTAACCTAAACCTGGACCAAAATCCAACACTTCGATTGACGATTTGTCTTCTCTAGGGGACGACTAGTGATGTCTTCTTAAATATTGATTGTGTGATACATGAATCATTATCATCAACAATCTTTGTTAAGAAAACATATGATCAAGTTACTCAATCTCTTGTTCTTTTCACGATTTGATGCCTCAAATTATGAGGAAAATTCTTCTTATAAACTCCTTTGAAATGGAATATTGAACAGACTTTGCCCTTCATAATTTAATCCCTAGATCTTGGGTCCCCTTTTAAGAGGGCTTTGCTCGTATGAAATCATAGCTTTAGGTAGGAAAAAACTACCTTTTCGGTTGTCCAACTATACATCTTTGTTGTTTTTGCCTAATGATATTGTTGGAAGATTTTCAGAGATTTTAGAAACATCTCTTGGAAACTTGAATTTTGAATCATCTTGAAATTGGGTTAGCCTTTCATTGTTAGGAGCCTAACCTTGTTTTGTTACGTAGATTGACTGATTCCATGTTTACGCTTCCTCTTTCTGAGTCATTCACTTTTTTTCATCGTTTGAACATAAAAGAAAAGAAATAAAAAGAGAATTTACTTACACTTTGTCGTTAGAAATGAAGAAATTTCTAAACCCTTTTTTTTTCGTCTTGTAGACTTTCTTCTTTTACCAACAAAGGCATTTATCCTTAAGAGTTAAATCATGGAAGGAATTTGTATAAAAATGAATAAAGTTGAAAACCTACCTTCTTTCTCATTCTTCTTCCTCTCGACACAGTTTCCTCTCAACACGAAGCTTTTCACGTGTTTTGCTCTTACGGGAGGGAGCAAACTGAAGTTATTTCTCACGAGGATTCGATAGTTTTCACTCCCGTACGCGAATATTCACTTAGAATCACGATTCGACCTCGTGTGGAAGGTTCACGCACACTTCCATGCTGCATGTTGGTTTTGCATGCTCACACCCATATATGCTCATGTTTGAATGTTCACTGGCATATGCATGCATGCATGCATAGGACATGCACAATAACTTAAGACAACCATGTACTCATACGCATAGGCACATATGTAAGTGAACGCTTAGAACAACAAACTTGTTTGTAAACTCGTGGATGCACATGACAGCATGCACACATATACCAACTCTTAACATTTGTGTGTGCACGCACTCAACAAAGGCTAAATTTGTTACTATTGTCTACTTTCAAACTAAGAATTAATTAAATGCAACTGCAACTTATAGGGGAGCTCTGCAACTTTTGTTAGTTCCCTTAAGTTATGTAAGTTTATTGGCTTGCTACCTTATGAATAATTATGAGATTTAAAATTTCACATGAATGTGGTTTTCCATATTGTAATGGGTTTTTCCTGTGTTGTCAATTGTGCCAACTGTTGCTCTTTTTATGGCAGGCAAGCGATGAGAGCTGGCAAGTTGCGACTGCTAATGGTTTAAAAGGTTTGCAGGTCAGTTTTAAGTAAGCCGAATCTCTTACTTAACCAAGTTTCTATGTTGCATTATTATTTTTGGTATAACCTTGTACATCTTCTTGCGCATTGGTATTTTGGTCTAACAGTAGCCTTATTGATAGATTGTAAAGAAAAATGGCTATCTGGAGAACCTCGTGACTCCTTTTCCAGGATTTAGATTCTGTGCTAATGGCTTTATTGTGTGAGTTATCTGAACTTAGCGTTTAGAATTTTTAAGATGATAATTTGATACTTTGATTTGCATCTTAAGAACATAATACTCAGAAGTACAATGGAAATATGGAGTATTGCTTCTATAGAAATTACTGAAGTGATTGAATGATATTAAACTGTCATATATTATCACTAGTGTAGATGAAAATAAAATGGTCTTCAAAATGGATTTGTGTAGTGACTTTAATGATATTATTGCCTTAAATGAAATATATTTAAACAATACTAAATCACACTCCGATTTATTTCTTGAATTTATCAACTTCAATTTGATTGTCTTCTCCCCCTTAGGGTAGAGCAATTTATTTTTCAATCTGATTGGTGTAGACTATCATGCATGTTTTAATGTCATATCTGATGTAGTGGGGATAGAGCAATTTATTTTTCAATCTGATTGGTGTAGACTATCATGCATGTTTTAATTTCATATCTGATGTAGTTTTAGATTTTAAAAATTAGATTTCAAATCATTTTATAATTGTAAATTTTTTTCTTCATCTAATTCATAATATAAACAACATTCATAAATAATTCTTCAATAAGATCAAATTTGACCATGCATTATTCTCATGTTGTTGTTTGTGCATTTTAATACTTTCGAGATGTTAATATTTTTAAAGAAATATTAATAGGAGGATAGTTGTAAATTTTTTTAAGAGAAAAGGACCAAGATGATCCCTTGACTCTTTATGAAAGGCCAAAATTATCCCAAACTATATTAATTGATCATTTTGGTCCCTTAACACTTTAAAGAAGAACCAAAATAGTTCAACGATGGAATTATTTTGGTTCATTTTTTAAGGACTTAAAAGGGGCAAAATGATCTTTTAATATAGTTTAGGATCATTTTGATTCTTCATAAAGAGTTAAGGGACCATTTTGATCATTCTCTCTTTTTTTTTTAATTCTAAATCTCTATAGTGTTATATTTGGAGGATTTTTAGCTTAATTGAAGCTAATTTTTTTTTAATTTTGATCTTAATGAAATAAATATTGATAAGATTGGCCCTTCTTTAAAATTCTTGAATTAATCAACTAGTCAAAATAATCAATGAACAAAAATTGTTGTTTGTATCAATTTATGTAGATTTTGTTCTAGCAACAATGTTTTGCCAATATATTTGAACTAGTTCTATTATTTTTCAACCTATGGGGATCAACCTTATTTCATCATTAAAAAAAATGCTTCCAAGCTATGATGCACAGACACGGACACAGCGACACGGACACGGGACACATCAGTTATTAAAAATATAGAACACGGACACGGGTTGAACACGGTATTATAGTTTTTATATTTAAAAAATAGTGTATAAAAATTAAATAAGTATAATTTTAAAAATAATTTAAAATAATAAGTCATTTAACTAGAATTTGTGTTTAAAATGATTAGTATTAGGATGTCGAGAGTCAGGCGTCGATGTCGTTTATTAGTTACCGAGAGAGGAGATGAAAATACATTCACTGCCAAAAAGAAATGAAAATGAGAATATTCGAGGATTGGGTATTAAGTGGGGACGTTGATTTGGTGTTATGGATAAGAAATAAGAAATTTAGTTTAAATCCTGCAAAATACAAGAAATTATACTAAAAAAAAAACATAAAATATTTAAGATACGCGTGTTGGACACGCGTGTCCAATTTGTATTTAATATTTTTTAATCGGACACGTTTTCGGTGTGTCCAACACATGTCGGAGGAGTGTCGGGCGAGTGTCGTGTCAGATACGGTGTCGGACACTGCACGCCTCTTTGAGGAGAAGTGTCGGTGCATCATAGCTTCCAAGTTATCTGCCTAATATGAAAATACCATTGGGTTCCCAGTAATGCAGGAATACAACTCGTAACTCCATCAGAATTATTTAACCTGTCTAGATTCATATCTAGACTGATTTCATTTAAATTAGATCATTTTGTTGTTTTAGTAATCGTTCATATTTTTATATGCTACATCTAGAAGATATTATGAAGCAGTTGTTACTTTGATACTAAATATGATGTAAGATGTCTATTTGTTTAAAGTTCTTAATGCAAATCTAATGTGAGATAAGAAATTTGATACGAAATACTTGATTTCAAGTAGTTCCTAACCAAAACTGAAGCCGAACAAGGAGAAAACTGCTGTCTCCAATAGTGGACAACAACTATGCGCAGGAAAAATAGTGAATATTGCGAGAATATTGAGAGACAACGCAAGCAAAGACTTGTATTTTTACTAGAAGACGAAACAAATAGCAAAGATACAATTTGTTCTTCAATTCGAGAGGAAGAACGTACTCTCCAAAGTCTCCGGCGAAGCCAAGAGCCCAAAACAAAACCTAGATCTCAAAGAGAAAACTCAAATTCAAGATGAGGAGCTAATTCCCCCCAAACTCCTAATTATACAAAATTAATCATAAAGGACAATCATAAACTTCCTAAAACAGCCTTTCACGTTCAAAATTTTCCTCCTAAACTCCCCCTCTCAAGCCTACGTGGATTCACGGCTCACGGCAGAGCCGTTTCCGCCCAGGCGGGCTCTCTCGCGTCCGTCTCGCGTAGACGCGGACCGGTCCCTGCTGGACCGGTCCAACCGGCCCATCCTGGGCCGGTCTAACATTACCACCCTCCCAAAGAATCACCTTGTCCTCAAGGTGAAAATCTGGAAACTGCTGTTTCGCCATCTCGTATGGCTCCCACGTGGCCTCGTAGTCAGGAAGGTTCTTCCACTGGATCAACACTTCCTTAGTTTCATCTTCTTTCTGGCGAACACCCTTCAGCTCCAAAGGTTCCAGGATCACCTCTAACTCCTCCGTAAGTGTCGGCGGTAGCTCGGGAATGGCGATGTGATCACCAATGACCCTTCTCAGCTGTGAGACGTGAAAAACTGGGTGTATAGTCGCCGATGGGGGTAATTTCAGTCGATATGCTACTGCCCCGATCTTCTCTATCACTTCATAAGGACCAAAGTACCTTGGAGCTAGCTTTTCATTCCTCATGTTGGCGACTCTCTTCTGCCTGTATGGGCGGAGCTTCAAGAACACCTTATCCCCTGCCTCAAATTGGATATCTTTCCTATGCCCATCTGCTTGTTTCTTCATGATTTGCTGCGCCCTCAGTAAGTGCCTTTTTAACTGCTCTAACACTCGGTCCCTCTCCTTCAAATACTCCTCTACTGATGAAACAGGAGTACTACTGCTCCCAAAGTGTACCAAGTGTGGGGGATCCCATCCGTACAACACTTTGAATGGGGTCATTTGTGAAGCCAAATGAAATGACGTGTTGTACCAGTACTCAGCCCAGGATAACCACTTCGCCCATAACTTTGGTGTCTCTGAAACAAAGCATCTGAGGTACGTTTCCAAGCTCCTGTTGACTACTTCCGTCTGTCCATCCGTCTGTGGGTGGTAGGCTGTACTTCTCTTGAGCACTGTTCCCTGCAATCTGAATAGCTCCTTCCAGAAATGACTGAGGAACACCTTGTCCCTATCTGATACGATCGCCTCTGGCACCCCGTGTAATCTGACCACTTCTCTGATAAAGGCTAATGCTACTGTTATTGCGATGTAGGGATGTCGGAGGGGAATGAAATGGGCATACTTGCTCAACCTGTCCACCACTACTAAGATCACTGTGAACCCCTCTGAACGGGGCAGCCCATCTATAAAATCCATAGAGATTTCCTCCCATACTCTACCGGCAAGGCTAAAGGCTGTAGTAATCCTCCTGGTGACATAGCTAGGTACTTACTCCTTTGACATACCTCACATCTGGCTACCATCTCCTCTACATCTTTATGCATCCCCTTCCAGTATAGCTCCCCCGCTAGCCTCCTGTATGTCTTTTGTACGCCTGAATGCCCCCCCTATTGCACTCCCATGAAACTCCTGAAGTAGGTTTGGGATGTGGATCGACGTCCGGGGCATCACAAACCTCCCTTGATACAGCAGCTTGTCTCCCTCCATGGAGTATCCCGGGTGGCTATCTGGTTCCTTCAGTAAATCCGTCCTGATCTTTCCCAAACTCTCATCTTTAGCGCTTTCTTCTCTGATGGCCTCCCAATCAAGCATCCAAGGCACGGATAGAGCAACTGTCTGCAATTCCTCCATACATCTGGATAAGGCATCGGCCGCCTTGTTCTCCACCCTTGGCCTGTACTGAATCTCAAAATCGTACCCCAGTAACTTGGACAACCACCTCTGATGCTCTTCCGTCACCATCCGCTGTTCTAAGAGAAATTTCAGGCTCCGTTGATCAGTCCTGACAACGAAGTGTCTTCCAAGTAGGTAAGGCCGCCATTTCTGAATGGCCAACACGATGGCCATCAATTCCCTCTCATATACTGATTTCATCCTTGCTCGAGCAGTCAATACCTGACTGAAATAAGCGATGGGTCTCCGGTTCTGCATAAGTACTGCACCCAATCCATATCCCGATGCATCGGTCTCCACAATGAATGTTTGAGTAAAATCCGGCAAAGCTAGGACCGGCACTGTAGTCATTGCCTTCTTCAGGCTCTCGAATGCGGATGTGGCTGCTTCTCCCCACAGGAAACCATCCTTCTTCAATTGCTCCGTAAGTAGCCATGCTATGGTGCTATATCCCTTCACAAATCTTCTGTAATACCCTGTCAATCCCAGAAATCCTCTCAGCGCTTTCAGATTCTTTGGTAGTGGCCACTTTAGCATTGCCTCAATTTTGGAGCGATCAGCTGCCACCCCTTCCTTGGACACCACATGACCCAAGTACTCTACACTGGCTTGTGCAAAGCAGCATTTCTTTAAATTTGCCCTCAACTGGTGCTCCTGCAATACCTCTAACACCTTCTTCAAGTGTTCCCAATGTTCGACCTCTGACTTGCTGTATATCAGGATGTCGTCAAAAAATACTAACACAAACCGTCTGAGATAAGGTTTGAAGACCTTATTCATCAGGGTCTGGAAAGTAGCCGGTGCATTGGTGAGGCCAAAGGGCATCACCAAGAACTCATAATGGCCTTCATGAGTTCTAAAAGCTGTTTTGGGAACATCTTCCTTCCTCATTCGAATCTGGTGGTAGCCCGATTTCAAATCTATCTTGCTGAAAATCACGATCCCACTTAATTCATCTAAGAGCTCATCGATAACTGGTATAGGAAACTTATCAGGTACAGTCTCCTTGTTGAGTGCTCTGTAATCTACACAAAAACGCCAGCTGCCGTCCTTCTTTTTCACCAACAGAACGGGACTAGAGAAAGGGCTGATGCTGGGTCTGATGATCTCTGCCTCCAGCATCTCTCTGATCAACCGTTCAATTTCATCCTTCTGGAACTGAGGGTAGCGGTAAGGACGTACACTGATGGGTGATACTCCTTCCCTCAACACAATAGCATGCTCATGCTCCCTCTGCGGTGGTAATCCCTGAGGCGGCTGAAACACCTCTTGGAACTGTTGAATCAACGGCTGAACGGAGAGGGGTATAGCTTCTCCCTCCTCCACTCCTGCCCCCTCCAAACTATGCAATTCCACCAGGTAGCCTCCTCCCTCCTGCTGAATGGTTCGGATTAGGGATTTGAGAGAAACCCCAGCCTTGGTCAACCCAGCGTCTCCTTGAATCGTTCTCCTTCTCTCCCCTATCACAAGTTCCATCCTCAAAGTCCCCCAATTAATCTTTGTCTCCCCCAATGTACGCAACCACTTCATCCCTAAGATGACGACTCCCCAATTCCAAAGGAAGGAAATCTTCCTTCACCTGGATTCCCTGAATCTTCAGCACCACCTCTCTACAAACTCCCCTTCCCATTTCCACCTTTCCCGTGCCCATCATCACCCCATAGCCACCTGTGTCCACTAACTCCATCCCCAGCGACTCCACTATCTGGGTGGAAATGAAGTTATGGGTTGCCCCACTATCAATCAACACCACCACCTCACGGTCAGCTATCTCTCCTCTCACCTTCATAGTGTGACTCGGAGTGAATCCCACTACCGAGTTCAGGGAGACTTCTGCTACATCCAGATGCAACTTCTCGTCCTCCTCCACCTCGGGGTCATTCCCACCTCTCTCTCTTCGTCTTCCTCATCTTCACAAACGAGGAGAACCTGAAGAGAGCGGTCCTTACACCTGTGCCCCGGCATGTACTTCTCATCGCATCTGAAGCACAACCCTTTTGCTCTTTTGTCCTGCATTTCTTTTTCTGTCAACCTTTTGAACTGTCCCCCATTTCCTCCTCCAGTCTTTTCCTTGGGTGCTTCCTTCTGACCCCCCGGCGCTACCCCTTTGGAGGGTAATACCGCAGTAGTCATCTTGTACGATCCCCCTGAGTAGTTGCCTCGAGCTCCTCTTTCTGACTTCTTTTGATCTTCCACCAATTGTGCAAGCTCCATCGCCTTGCCTAAATTCCTTGGCTCCAGCACTCTGACCGCTGTTCTTATCTCAGGTTTGAGCCCCTTCATGAAATTTCCCTCCAGGGCGGATTCGGAGATATGATCCAAACGGCTCGCTAAGTACTCAAATCTATCTCGGTAGTCGGCCACGGTCCCCTCCTGAGTCAGAGCAAAGAACTGCTCATAGAAGTCTCCTCCCCCATCGGCTAGGAAACGTTCTAATAAACAATCCTTAAACTCTCTCCAAGTCCTGATAGGCTCTCTCCTGTCTCGCCATTGATACCATGCCAACGCCTTCCCTTCCAGACACAATCCTGCCGCCGTCAGCTTCTCATCATCTGTCAACCCGTTGACAGCAAAGTAACGTTCCACCTTGTAGATCCAACCATGGCCATCTTCGCCCTCAAAGATGGGCATCTTCAACTTTCTCACCTTCGGATCTCTGCCGTTACCCCGGAAGTCTCCGTAACCTCCCGTTCCTCGAAGGTGAGGTGCTCCCCAAGTGTCCCGATCCTCCCTCCGACGTTGGTAACCGAAATCTTCGTCGTAATCTCCTCTTCCCCTTTCAAAATCAGCACCTCGACGCTGAAATTCAGCACCTCGACGCTGATGTTCTTCTCTCCTCTCTCCAAAATCTGCACTACCTTCATATTCCCCCCTCCTGCTTCCAAAATCCACACCTCAACGCTGAAATTCAGCACCTCGGCGCTGAAAATCAGCACCTCGACGCTGAAAATCAGCACCTCGACGATCATTCCCTATGCTTATCTCCTCTCTAGAGAATGGCTCTAGAGGTGGCATGTCGTCATCACCTTCGAGAATCTCCACCTCCGGATTCCTCCTCCCCCGGATTGGGTTCGGATTTCCTCCTACGCCATGGCCGTCAGTGGTCTCTCTCACTTCCGATGTGTCCGGATGGGTCTTCATCTCCAATAATTTCTTCATCATTTCTTCCATCGCCGCGAACCTCCCTTCCAACCTCTCATTGTTGGTGGAGATCTCCATGAATTTCCCCTCCAGATCTGTCTTCAGTTGACCAAACTCGCCTTCTAAAACTTCCACCTTCTTCCCGGCCATCTTTCTTTTAACGGATCCACAAAAATCTTTTTCCGGAGACGACGATCTTGCTGAAATTTCAGAATTTCAGCCGCCGGTGGTCCTGAATCGGTGCTCTGATACCAATTTGATAGGAAATACTTGATTTCAAGTAGTTCCTAACCAAAACTGAAGCCGAACAAGGAGAAAACTGCTGTCTCCAATAGTGGACAGCAACTATGCGCAGGAAAAATAGTGAATATTGCGAGAATATTGAGAGACAACGCAAGCAAAGACTTGTATTTTTACTAGTAGACGAAACAAATAGCAAAGATACAATTTGTTCTTCAATTCGAGAGGAAGAACGTACTCTCCAAAGTCTCCGGCGAAGCCAAGAGCCCAAAACAAAACCTAGATCTCAAAGAGAAAACTCAAATTCAAGATGAGGAGCTAATTCCCCCCAAACTCCTAATTATACAAAATTAATCATAAAGGACAATCATAAACCTCCTAAAACAGCCTTTCACGTTCAAAATTTCCCTCCTAAACTCCCCCTCTCAAGCCTACGTGGATTCATGGCTCACGGCAGAGCCGTTTCCGCCCAGGCGGGCTCTCTCGCGTCCGTCTCGCGTAGACGCGGACCGGTCCCTGCTGGACCGGTCCAACCGGCCCATCCTGGGCCGGTCTAACAAAATTCATATCATAAGTAGACAAAATTTAACGATACGAAACATTAATCTTAAATAGCTATTCACTATCTTTAATAAAATAACAAAACAAAATGTAAATCACCAATAGCAAACATAGAAGAAGGAAGAATAATTAATTTAAGAATTCACCAGAAAGTAAGCAACGTGCTGGTACAAGCTGGAGAAAGCTTCTTTTAGAATCCTTCAAGTCTCTCATTTGATCAACTAAAACTTTTGAGTTCAAGGAATTTGAAATCCAAAGTCAAGTTTTATTCAATCGGTAATCAATTTTTCCTCTTATATTATAATACAAAACCCCCTAGTAGTTATCATTATCAGCCATTGAAGAGTTATACCCGCAATTGCCAGTCACATGTAAAGAAAGCCGTAGAAATAGAGAATGTCAATAATAATATTCAGTTAGATCTCAAGTTGAGTCATGCTTAGTTATAGGATGGATTTATTTGATTTCAATTCAAGTAGGTCTACTTTACTCAGTTAAATTCGATCTAAACTTGTTCAATTTATGATCAATTTTGGATCTTTTAAAAAAAGTTCATTGTCTAACAAATATGTGTGCATTTGTATATATAGTTGCATGAATGTATTAGATAAATGCATATTTGTATTCATTTATATGCATGCATTCACTTGTTGATCTAGTTTAGACCTAGCTCGATTAAAGTTTAGTTTGGGACGGCTTTCTTGCTGCTTCTTAAAATAGCTTTCAAGTACAAAAAATAAATTTTTATACTAAAAAGTTACTTTAAGAAGCAATAAGAAAGTTGTCTCAAATGAAGCATAAATATTGATCTAACTAATATAGGACGTTGGAGGTTATAGAATTTGCTTAGGGGTGTCAATTTCGGGTCACGGGTCAGGTTCGAGTCGAACCCGAAATTGACCCGACATTATTCGTGTCAACCCGAACCCGACCCATTTATGCAAACAGGTCGGTTTTCTAGACCCGAACCCAACCCGCTTCGGGTCCGGCCGACCCGAATGACCTGGGTCGAACAAAAAATTGCTAGTTTTCGGGTCCAAAATTGGGTCAAACTCTGCATTTCGGGTAAAAACGGATCAATCTCGGGTTGGCGGGTTAAAACGGGTTTTTGGGTCAAAAAAGGGTCATTTTCGGTCAACGGGTCAACCCGAACCCGACCTGTTTCGGGTTCGAGTCAACCCAAACCCGAAATTTTCGGATCGGGTTCGGGTCGGGTCCAATATTGACACCTCTAAATTTGCTAATATAGATTTATAATGAGCTACATATTATCACATAACTACATCCAAATTCATAAATCATAAACTCTCAAGTTGCACAATTATATATTGCGATTAGTGTCTAAATAGTAGAAAATCCACTACAATCATCTCTCTCAAACCTTGATTTTCTGAAGAAATTGTGCATTAAAATTGAATTTTCCGTTTCTTCTTACTGAAAAAACTTCAAGAAAAAAATTATGCACGGCACATTTCAATATGAAATAAAAATTAGTTTATTATGGGTTTGAAAATCATTAGATTTACTTTACTTTATATGCAGCACTAATTTCAAACTAAATTCAATAATATTCAAATCCATCTTTATATAATTTCTATCAGGATATTCTAATATAATGTAGACTTACATTCTATTATGTTGTATTCTGTAGTAAGTCTGATGCAACTAAATTCAAAGCAACAATAAATAGTGGAGCATATCTTACTGGCTCTATCAGATTCCCCTTCGATATCAAAACTAGTTACAGCATGGAACTATTGTAAGTTGCCAATTTGCATTATTTAAAGTTAGATCTTTCGACATATTGGTTTGCTTAATAAATCTAATTTGTTACAAACTTTCCACTTACGGTACGCATTGCTGCTCTGCAACAACCCAAATGATAAACTTATCTCAAGCTGGCCATGATTTCTTCCTTATTTGCAGGTACATAGATGAAAAAATCAGAATAACTCGACAAAATGAAGATATACTATTGATTCACCTGCGCACAAGCAATAAATAAAGCAAAATAGAAAATTTAAAGCTGTAAGTATCTGAAATTTCCATAGTTTCTTAAATGAGATTTGGTCTCAACTATTTTGCCAGCTTCAAGCAACCGCAAATTACAGGTATTTCTGCATGCGTCATGTACTGAAAATTATTATATGTTAGCAACAATGTAAGTATGTTAACCTGTTTCATTTACACGAATTATGCCTTGTTTGATATATATGTTAATTAAATGAGAAGCTGGGAATGAAGGAATTTGCTTCCAAATTTGTCAACATTTCCCTTAGTTGTAGAATCCATAGATTAAAAATTTATAGAACGCTAAACTTTATACAAAAGCAGTTACAATACCTCCATTTCTAATATAATCAGTTGTCCTAAGCTTTATACCATGATCAAACATTATGCGCTAGAGAGATTATTCTGTGCGGACAGTGAACTATCGTCCAACACAGTTCGCCGTCCAGAGACCAACCAGAATGCGCCACATCAATGGTACTGAGCTGCCCTACATACAATAACATTCAATAGAACACCCAATGAAAAATAATATTTTCATCCCTTGTTTTTGTTAAGAGTTGCTTTAAGGTGTAGTCTGGTTGCAAAACTTTCTATATCAATGTGGTTTGTATGAGCAAATGCTTTGTTAGCATTTCCCATAAGTTGATTGTAGGTAGTTATCCTTTAATTGCTACAAACAAATTCATCTCATTAGCTATGAAAGATTAATACCAAGTACTTATCCAATTATTAGGCCTCTTAAATTTTAGGATTTTATTAGAAAATTTTTTAATCAAATGATTTCAGTATCCTTTGCAAGTTTTCAAATCTCTAGGCATCTTGTATGTGAAGTAAAATTTTAATTTTGTGCATCATCTTTAAACTAATTTTTTTCTTCATATTTTCATATCAATCTATATTATTTTGATCATCAAAAATCAATTGGGAACTCACTCAATAAGCGAGCTAATCAAAATGATAAAATTATCATACATTTTGATTGTAATTACTCCTATTATTTCTGCCATAAGAAATGACAATTAATTGAAATCGAGGAAAATAATTGTTGTAGGATAGTTTGATTGAGTTTTTTTTATTAGGATGAGGATAGTTTGATAGAGTTTTTTCTATTAGGATGAGCTTTAAAATTATTAATTTATTTTAAAATTTATATTATATTTAAAAATTGTTATCAAAATTTATATTAAGAAATAATGAGCAATTTTTTTCTTTGAATCAATAAACTGAATGTTAATAAATAAAAAAAAGAGATAACTATTGTATTGAGTTAGGGTTTTTAGAATTTAGAATTTAGAATATATTTGAGAGGGCTATAACATTTTATATAAAGTGGATTGTAAAGTTGTGAAGACAATAATTTTGCTAATATAATTGTAAAAAATAGCTTGAAATAACTAAATTTTTTAGTACAAAATTTTTTACTTTTATATTAAAAAATTATTGTAAGAAATTAAAAAAAATTATTTTAAGAAGTAAAAAAAAAAAATCATTTCAAATGAAGCCTAAGCCCGCATGCTAATCTCTTGAATACTCAATAATCAAGGTCTTAAAAGCTGCATCTAAAATCACGTGTGATGCAATTTTTTTTTAATGAACTTCAAAATTTTGATTTGAGGAAATTAAAACAAATAAACATACAATAATTTATTTACCGTCACATATTTCTAATTAACATATTATTTTATCCAGATGAGTATCTGCACGTTCAACAACCTTACCGTTCTCTCTCTCACATAATTATTAGGTCAGGTCACCTGACGTAGTTCTACATCCGGACGCCAATAACATGTCGTCACGTGTTCTTATTCTTTACCGCACGGCCCGACGACCCGACCCAGACCCGGACCTGGTATTGCTATGTATTGGCTGATTTGTGCAGACCGGGGTATTATTAGGTATTGCTCGGCAATAACGAGAAATACCATTCTGTCAAGACCAATATCTAGCAATACTGAGCAATTCCCTGATTTTGCTAGGTATTACTCGGTATTGGTCTTGAAAGAGCAGTATTTCTCGTTATTATCAAGTAATACCTAACAATACCGAGCAATACATGAACATAGCAATACCGGATTCCGGTCCGGGTCGCATCATCGAGCCGTGCGGTAAAGATTAAGAGCACGTGACGACATGTTATTGACGTACGGGTGTAGAGCTACGTCAGGTGTCCTTGCCAAATAAAAGTCTCTCTCTCTCTCTCTCAAGTAATCTGTACTGTTATGTTAGGTAAAAGGAAAGGCTCTCTGTTGTCATTTAGTTAACAAAAATTAGAAGACTAAATTCATATTCAAAATGATGAGGTGAATTTCAATCTCAAGGGCAAAAAATCAAAATTATGTTTTAATTTTTAATAGCAATAAAATGACATTAAAGTGATGAAATGATGAGTTAAATTATAACTCATGATAATAATAAATTAATATATAAGCTAAAAATTGACATCTCAAAGAAAAAAAAAACAACAATAAAATATCACAACTTATTTTTAGAATTAAGATCCAAATATATCAAATTAAACAAACAGTACATATCAGTATATCACAGTAAGATGCCCAACACAAAAAATAAAAAAATAAAAGATGCCCAACATAATTTTCTTTGGTTCAACAGTACCTGCAATGATTATTCCGACTAAAACCCAGAAGATCAGAGTAGAGTTCTACAACAAACACTGGAAATTTAAAAGGGACGGAATAAAGACAGAAATAGCTGCCAAAAACCCAATAACTAGATTTCCATTAATGAAATTTCAAACAAGTCATCACCAATATCAGATATATTATGGGTCATTGGCACCCAAAAACACAGTAAACAAGTTCTCCCTGCTCATACAATAGATACAAAGAAAAAACAAAAACAAAAAAAACTTGGAAAAAATTAGTAGTTTTGGAAGAATAACATACAAATGCTCCAATCTTCTGGTCATGATTTGCATGCCAATTGGATTCACTCTTAATTTAATCCTTGTTTCGAGCTCTATCCTTCTTATGTCCACCAAGAATGCGAGAAATCTGAAGTCCTCTACTGAAAGCTTGATTGAATAACATTCTTGTCTGGAATTCAGAAACAAAGGGAAACCATGCCAAAAAGGCTATAGGTGTGAAAAGAAGCAGCCCCATCATAATCTCATAGCCTCGAGCAAGAGCTTTAATGGAGCCCCACAGCCCAAATCTGCGCATAGCACCTTTGCATGCTTGTGCAATCTGAACAAAACATTAAAAGAAGCTAAGAATCAAACAAGAAATATAATAATGAAATATAAGATAAGAGGAAAAGTTACAATGATAGTGTAAGCGTACCAAAAGTAGACCCCAACCAGTTGGCAAGAAAGCGAGGAAACAGACTATGATATCCTGGAAGGTCATGTGAGGGATAGCGATCAAGATGATCAGAATAGACATGAATGTAACAAAGATTAAGAACTTGATCAACCGGAAAACAAGCTGAAAGTCCGCACTGAATCTTTGCCTTCCAACAGATACAGTCTGCACGAGATGACAATAATGACAAGAGATTATTGTGAATAGTTAATGAGTTAACAAACAAGACAGATATTTTTAAAAGGGAAATTTAGTAATTTACATACATGTCATTTTATACCATCCTATTTACATATCTAACACCTAAAATTTTAATATTACATACATATCACCTTATATTATTTTAATATCAAATATACTACTCATATTTCCTTCCTACCACTCATATATTTCATTTCTATCACTCATATTTGATATTAAAATGAACTATGGGTGGTATTTATGTAATATTGAAGGTTCAGATGTTAAATATGTAAATAGAATAGTATATGATGGTACGTATGTAAATCTCCCTATTTAAAATTGAAGAGAGATAGCGAGGAGGTCCAGAGAACTAAGGTTGTAAATAGCTCCTGAAATTGATACAACATGCCTGTTTAAAATAGGCTTATATCACTTAAACAAACAATAAATGAAACTTGATTAATACAAGATTATATGTATTTAGATAATCAGACTCCCACTATTTCAATATTGCAAGCAATTTTAGGCTTTATTTGGGACGGCTTTCTTATTGCTTCATAAAACAAATTTTTAATATTAAAATTAAAAAATTTGTACTAAAAAGTTGCTTTAAGAAACGATAAGAAAGTCATCCCAAACGAAGCTTTAATATTGAAGTTAGTGGGAAAAAGTTGGTATTAGAATGCAATTTTTCAAAAAATTTCTTAATTCTTGAACAAGAAAAAGAAGGCAACCAAGATGAAAACGGATACTTGAAACTTATGAACCCAACATATTTTGAAACTGAATCCTAGAATGTTGGGGTGCCTCGAGGAACAATCACTAGTGAGTTTACAACCGAAGACACTCAAAGAAAGAAATTTGCATCAAACCAGATCGTGCTGAAGACTACAATGACAAATTCACTCCATGAAAACAAATCAACATTAACCAGATATGAAAAGAAATAATAATTTAGATCATGGACGACAAAAAATTTAGATTCTGCCAAGAATCGTAAGAGCTCACCTTCATGACAAGCAATACTACCAAGATCACAAGCCAAGAAACGCCATATACCTGTAAAACAAGGAACCAATTAAGTTAAGATTCCCATTTTCACCTGTGATATTGCAACATATCATCTTGCTTAAGATAACTAGTTATAGATATACCAATATGCTCTTTGTCTTAGTTATATGCAAGTGATAGAGAAGCCCGTATTGATAAATGAAAAATCGAAATGACAGCAGTATCTCAGTAGTGATCCCTCGCTTTCCCGAATATTTCAGATGGTCTTGCTCCTTCTCCCACCATGATTCCCAGCTTTTATCTGCTTGCACGCCAATCCCACCACGGTTGCTGATCCACTTGTTCCAATCAGTCCAGTCATCAACAATTTTTTGCCATTCAAATCCAGAAGGATTGAACAAAAATGGAGCAAACAACCAAGTCCCAACCATAAACCACATAGAAGCAGTAATAAATATGTATGCAACTGCAGATCTATAAGGCTGCCCAAATATTTGATAAACAACAAGTAAGATCAACAACTCCATGCCCTTGACAAAATGACTACGAGAGTAAAGCCGATAGTTCTCAGCAAACTTGGCATGGAAGACAACAAAACCACGGCCTGTACCCCTATACTCAGCACCTCCATGAAGCAATGTCCTTCCATAATAGTGAGTTTTGGTTCCAAGAGAATATGTGAAGAAAACAGAAGCTAATTGTAACTGCATCATGATGAATTCACTTAGTGCCTTCCGGAATCCTTTTTCAAGACCAATTTCCATCATCATGGGTAGAGCCATCAAAAACCCAAGCTGCACAAAGGATTGTGAGGCAAGAGCAACTTGAAGGGGATGGTTGTGAATGAACCTTTTACCAGTTGCCAAGCCTTCATCAAGTCCACTAAGAACAAGATAGAGACGTCCATATAGAAAAACATATACTGTCAGGACAGTCAACTGCAATTTAAACAAAAAAAAAAAAAAAGATGATCAGCTTCAATTCATAAATTCAAAAGTCCTCAGAATTTTGAGGTAAAAACTGAGATATACCAGAGTACTAAAATAAGATCCCACAGTTGTAAAATAACATGACATCATCCTAAAGAAATCAAAACGGTGACCAAGTCTATATATGTCACGGCTCAATGTCTGCTCGCCATTTCCATTTGCAATCTTTGCTTCAAATAGCGATATCTGATTAAGGCCCACATCTCTTCCTTTACCTACTTGCAAGTATTCGTGATGCGTAACACTGCCTTCACGGAGAGTGGAATTGAAACCTACACCACAGAAGAAATAAAAAGTACTCAGATTGTTGATGAGTTTGCTATCATTGTCTTGGAAAATAGAAAATACATAATGAAACTTAATTCATGAAGATACCAGCAAAGATGTCCTCGCTTAAATTAATTATCTTGGAAGCCTTACTCACACCACCTCTCGTGAGATGAAAGAGTCTATCAAAAACATCCGGGTGACCATAGTGAAATCGAACCCTAAACAGCAAGAAACAAAGAACTGTATAATAAGAAAATTATGAGAGAAGCAACTGGAATTTATAATCTACTTCTGATTCTATTCAAGGAACCAAACATGAAAATTGAGTGAGAACTATTCAGGGATGTGCTGACACCACTACAATAATTTTACAACAGTAAATAGGCAATGTACACACATATTTACCATATTGGAGGCTGAGGAGAATAAAAGATCCAGCGTTAGAAATATTCAAAAGAAAAACGGAATGCTTAATACAACATTGCAATGAATAACAACCTTTTTTTATTTTTAATTACAACCTATGTAATGCAGCAGAAGAGATTAGGGCTAAGTTTAATTTCAATATATTTTGAATTTTTTAGTATTTTAGATTTGATTCATGAATTTGGTTAGTTAAATTACATTTTAAGATAATTTCAAGTTCGAATTTGATTTATTAGGATAGATTTTAAAGTTGAAAAGTTTAGATTTAAATTAAAATAGTTGATCTTATCCTTTTTACTTATCCTTATGGTCATCACATTATTTGATAATCACTAAATGAATTTAATCGAGATATTCCCTAAACCTAAACCCAACAATAATCCCTTGCTTCTCAACTGCTCACATCGTTCCTCCTATAATTTCTACAACCCGAATTTGCATGACCAAACCACACAAGCATCATAACACCAATCAACATTAACCTCATTTATGACCCTCAAATGATTTAGCATTGTGACCGCACAAATTATCCGAGACCTTTGACACCTTTCTTCAATGGAAGAATATTTTGATTTAGCTTAGTTGGACTATTTTGAATATTTTCTTCATAATATAATAATCTAAAGAAGGCAAAACAATTCCCTAATATGAGGAACATTCTCACTAGGTAAAAATCACAAGTGTTAAGAATAGAAATAATGAGTGTTGAAAAAGATCTTGTTGCTCAATATGTCAATAATTAATCCTTGAAGAACACTGGCATTAATCTACTACTCCAATAGATGGGGTTGGGTTTCAAATCAGTTCAATTAGCGTGCATGAGGATATCAATTAATTTCGTGACAGAGGAAAAGCTGAGAAACTTCTGCGAGGGAGGAGTCAATAGACAAAGAAATTTACTAGGACAGAGAAGATGAAGAAAATATGTTGAATCAAATTATTAAGTTATCATCAATTACAAGTCATGGAAACAACTTCATAGAAACAGGTTATATGATAAGTTCAAAAAATAGGAGTAATTATTTAAATTTAAACTTATCTAAACTTAATGCTATGGTATGATTCAAATTCAAACCTGAAATTATCCACAAAGGATAATTTAACAAACAAAATGAATAAATAAACTAAATACAAATTAATACAAAAATATTGAAATTGAACTTAACATTTATCATTTGTGTTGCATCATTATATCTCAAAATCACTAACCTAATCCTATAACTTTAGCAAACAAAATTTCAAACCATTTAATTTAATCAAAAGTTCATCCAAACTTCAGACACAAAAAATTAACATTTTACCGTGTCTGCAACATTAAAGCACAAAAATGGGTATAAATGATATAAAAATGAAGAATTATTGTCTAAAGGGTATGTCTATAAGAAAATATAAGGAAAAAAAAGAAGAAGAAGAAAATCATGCATGAATATCCTCAATTATAAGGATTAATGAAAGCAATTATTGAAAGATAATAGAAAATATCTCCTCAAACTGAAGCATTGATATAAAAACGTTTCTTCCTGTGCAAAGACTGAAAAGAGGATTAGCCCTAGAGCTTTAACAAAAATATCAAACATTTGTTCTTCATGTTGCTGAAGAGGAAATCTTACCTAAGAGGATTTGCAAGCAAACGCTGACCAATTGTCACAAAACTTGTTTCCTGATTTGACATAAACCATGCAAGAGAAGAAACACTGCAAGAAGCAGGAACAAACCTCTAAGATTTCCAGGAGAAGACGAAGGCAGAAAAAGCATTTAACATAAAGCAATCATTTTAAAAAGAAATTCGCAAGCCCTACCTTCCCGTGAATATGTGCTCCCTGACACCAAGAATTGAAGGGTATCTCACACCATCATGTTTTTTTAAAAACTCTTGAAGCAGATTTCTCATTTTTAATGCCTCTTCCAGATAATTATCCTAGATGAATAGAAACCATTGAAAACATTAAATATCAATATTAAATGAGATTCAGAAAGATCAAAAGCTACCTGATTCATGTCTATTGTCTGCAAACCTTCACCACGAGTGAAAATAATGGCATGATTTTGATTTTCTGGCTTGCCTTCACCCAAAATAGCAGGACCTGGAAGTTTTATCCGGTAGATAACCTATGAAAAGAGAAACATACAAGTGATTAAAACAATTTAAAGCTACACATGCTTAGATACAGGAACAGGAAAAAACAAAAAAGATTCCTATCGAGAAGGTGCATACAACATCATCAAACTTTAACTTCAGAACAGCTATCAATAAAAAAGTTATCTTATATATAAAATAAGCCCATTTTTAAAATATGGTAATAACTATTTACCTATTTGTTTTTGAAAAAAGATGCCTGGTGATTTATGGCTTGACAAGTTTCCTTTGTCTTACTACAAAGTGGATAGCCCAACCTGTCTTGATCACTCTCCCATCATCTTACTAATAACCCTCGAAAACTTAAGCATAGGTTCATGTTTAACTACTTCTGGACTAAGGAGTGAAGGTTTTGGGATGCTCTCATTGATGTTCCTTCTCAACAGCAACTGGGGAATCTAATTTCTGTTTTTTATCAGTATTTGTAGGCGCTTAAAGAAGCTGTTAAAATGAAAATGTGGTTCCTCACATTTAGAGGTCAAAATGTTAAACTTCAAATCCCACCAGCAAGAGCTCTCTTGTCTCTTCTTAACCAAGACCCTTTGGAACCCCTCTTTGAATTCAGCTCTCTTACAATCTGCAATGAGCAATTGCCTTTATGTGCTTCCTCTTGGTCTTCTTGGATTAGGCAGAGATCCAAAACCAAGTGTATTTTTGAAGTCAAGGATGACCTTAAGTTTTTGTATGCCAAATTTAATATTAGGGAAAACTATAACCTGATTAAGGAGGTTTCTACTCCTGTTGACACCTCTTCTCCTCAAGACACATCTAATGCCCTTATTCACCACTTTTCCAATTCATACAACTCCCCAAGGCCCTCCAACACTGACCTCACTGCCAATTATTTGGGTCAAGTCATTCATCCTCACCTAGCTCTTCCGCTGATTAGCCCCATTACTGATGATGAAATAAAAGCTACTGTTTTTTCCTCACACTCATCTTATGCACCTGGACCTGACGGGTTCACCTTTGAGTTATACAAGAATACTTGAGACTATTGGGAGTTATGTTTGCAAAGCTACCAAGTACGTTTTTCAAAACCTATTACCTTCCCAAAAGAGCCAAAGCTCTACTATTGCTTTAATTCCTAAGCTTTGTCATGCTAAAGATGTTGTTGATTTCAAATCGATCTCTCTTTGCAATATCTTTAATAAAATCATTGTCAAGATACTTGCAAACAATCTCAAACCTATTATGAGTAGCTTTGATTCATCCTGCCCAAGCTGGGTTTATTCAGGACAAGATATCTTCTGATAACATTATACTGGCATCTAAAATGTTAAAAGAGTTCAACAAAAAGCCTGTTCAACAAAAAGCCTGCTCTTTAGTTGCCCTATGCTAAAACTGGATATTTTCAAGGCCTTTGATATTATCTCTAGGGATTTTATTTTGAGAAGGCTTGTGCAAAAAAGTTTGCCTCTGATTTTCATTTCATGGATCAAAGCCTGTATTTCTAATGTTCATTTTTCATTGTACTTCAATGGAGATCTGGATGGTTTCTTTCCATCTACCTCGAGCCTCAGACACAGTTGCCCACTCTCTACCTACATTTTCTATTTTGCCATGGACGATATATCCAATATGTTGCATTCTACCACCTCTTCACAATTATTTCAAGGGATCAACATTAAGATTCTAAACTTTACTCATTTGCTATAAGCTGAAGATCTATTGATATTTGGTAAGGCCACCTTATAGAATGCTACCTCCCTGAATGGAAATATTGCTAATTTTTCCCTCCTTTTCTGGGCTAAAAATTAACAATGCCAAGGGCTCTATTATATTTTCCCAACACACTCCTCTGGCTTTGGATATTTGCAATATTCTCAACCCTTTAACTTGGCGGGGAATTATCTGATGTACCTGGGCCTTTATACCTGGCCTCTCCATCTCTTCCAGGAAGCTGCGCCTATCAGATTTTGATTTTCTTAGTAAGAAAATCACCTTTCTGCTCTCGACCTTGAAGGCAAATTTAATTTCTTTTGCAGGTAGAATAGAGTTTGTGAGATTTATTATTTGGAACACCATCGCTTATTGGATAAGGGGGGCCATTTTATCAAAATCATGTTCAAAACTCATTGACAAGATGTGTGCCAAATTCTTTTTTCATGGTGATTTCAAAAGTTATAAAAAATGCATCTTATTTCTTCGAGAAACACCTGTCTTCCTAAGAACTTTAAGGGGCTGGGTATCCCTAGCATCTCCGCCCTTTATCATGTTTTTGATAGTTCCCTCATTAGACGTCTGTACAATTTGATAGCCCATTAGCCAGCTGGTGCAAAGCCCACTATCCTTCCCCTTGGACAACTCCCCCTACTGAAGCTACTCCTTTTTGGAAATTTGTTCATTTGGTGGCTGCTAACTAAACGCCTTTTCTCCTTTATTATCAGAAATGATAGCTCTCACTCCATGATTTGGGACCACTGGTTATGGCGGGAACTTTTTTTTTTTTTTTTTAATGGCAGGAACTTGGTTGTTTTGTTTGGTCTTGAGAATATCTCTCCTTTTTTAACTCCTTTAGCCTTGTGAAGGACTATATTATTTCTAACTCCTGGAACCTACCTGATAGTGCCCCACTGCACATGAAACAAGTTATTCTCAATGTACCCGGTGGCTGCTGCTCCCTTGATATCAGATTCAGCAACTCTGATATCACTACTTTAAATCTTTCTTACTTGCATATTATGATAACTTGCAGCCTGTTAATTGGTTCAGATTCAGCAACTCTGATATCACTACTTTAAATCTTTCTTACTTGCATATTATGATAACTTGCAGCCTGTTAATTGGTTCAGATTCAGCAACTCTAATATCACTACTTTAAATCTTTCTTACTTACTCTTAAATTCTCTATTTTTACTTGGATTGCACTGGCAGGGGGTTTGAAAACAATAGATGTGCTATTTAAGTGTGGTTTACAGGTGGATTTGAATTTCTGCCTGTGTAATGGTGCTAATGAGAGTGTCACATTTATTTTAAGTGTGATTTCTCGCTCTCTATCACTTCTGAGAAATTACCGAGAAGTGATAATTTCCTATTAAACCTAAATATCTCACAGGTTTTTGGATTATTTGCAGAGTTGAATTATGACGATAAAATCAAAAGCACTTCCATTTTCAGGCCATTTGCTGTTCTTTGTATTTTATTTTGAGGTAGAGGAATGCTTGGAGTTTAAGCATCATTTGAGCTTCATGGCCACAGTTTATTACAAAATTAAAACTGTTTTGCGGGACAAAATTGTTGGTTGGAGGTCTAAGGCACAGGTGCTGCACTTTCTACTTTGAACATAAGTCTTATAGATGCAGATTTATGTTTTTTTTTTGCTTTTTCCTACAAGTTTTAAGTTCGAATCTGATGAAAACTGTGACATGAGCAAGAAAAAAAAAAAGGCCAATCACCTGATCAAGATTCTGCACAGGGTCTGCAGCATTATCATCGTCAGGTAAAGCAGCAGCCTTCACTAATGTTGAATAATAAATCTTTTCAACCTTCCTATTCTCCTGAGGTAGTTCAACCTCATCAATATATGCCACACGAAGTGATGGATACCTGCAAAGTGAAATCATCTTAGCATGCCATGAATGATTTTTAAGACATTCTTAGCAAATAGCGTCAGAGGATATCAACAAAACTCCAAAAGTCAACTAACAGAAATTTACAGACTTTGGGATTTGAATTTATCGAAATTATGAAAAAAGGAAAGCTAACGTCGAACTGAGGTTCTTTTGTGCAGGCTCTCGTTATAAATGTTTTCACAGATAAAACATGCCTTTTTTCAAAAGTTCCAACAGAGTATCTATCAGGAGAAATGAAGCAGGCGTTTAGTGGGAAGTAGTTAGGTGAATCGGAGAAATGGGTTCGCTTCCAGTTCTCAGCATAAACCATGTTAACATTAGCAGCAGGGGTTACTAATATCTCAAAACTGACAAATTTACCCAAACCTGGTAGGCTGAATGTATTATCAACTGCAACGGTTGATTAAATTTTATAAGAAGAAAACGCATGAGGCTTTGTATTTCTTGGATGGATGATTCTTTCAAGAATTCTTGTTGGAATTTATTCATGCTTGATGTTGAACAATTGTCATGCATCATTAGAGTGTGATGCACACGGCAAGTATCACAAGTTGTTCTTGCATGGACAAAGTTGACAAATAGCCAACCCCAATAATTAACACATAATAACCCAAAATGGGTTAATTAGCTAAACATGAAGGATAATTAATTGAACCACAATGAGTTAATCCTTAAAATGAATCCCTAAAATATCTGATAAATTTATCAATCTCATTGATTTTTCTATATTGTTTTAAATCACCTTAAACAAATTTTACAAAATAAAGCAAATGACTCAAGCCCCATATGAATGGCCCGAGAGTAAGTCATACCCACTCATAATTCCTGCATAACATTATAATGCGATGCTAAAACCACATGTAGTAAGATAACAACATATTAATCATATGATCACCCTTTCAGACTCATCAGGCTTCTACTAAAGGAGACAAGTGAGCTAGATATAACTATGTAGTTGATTCTTGTCTGCCACAAAATTAGGCTCACTTCAGCGAATATGTTGTCTCAAAAGTGATCCAAAATGAAATGTATTTGGAAACGCATCTGAATTACTTTCCACGGAGGGTTGGATCCACATCATCCACTTGGTTTCCAAACTGTTAAAGGATCTAAAAGCAAACCTGTTAAAGCTTAAATGGGTCTTAGAGGACCAAAAACAGGCTCTAATGCAAATAAGGAATAAAGAAAAGAACACTTTTATAAAAATTCATATATATTTCCCTCAATTTGATCATGCCCAAGCCTCCACCTTCACTGTCTTTTCAACATTGTGACTCACCTCACTACTTGTCAAGCAAATCGTAATCACTAGTGATTACTAGACTCATCGCCTTACCACGGTTTTATTTTGCGTTTTCATCAATTAAGTGCAGAATGCAGTAAGGAGCAGCAAGAACAATTTTGACCAAATAAGTCATATATAGTGCTCAGCATTAGTAACATGTGGTCCTCATAAGAGAAAATTATGCTATCCTTTGCATATCATTTACATGCATGCTGCTAAGAGATAATCACACATACATGGTCATAAGCCTTAGAATATCTTGCGCTTGTTGTAAGCCAGAACGCTTTTGCGCTCCATATTGCTGGCAAGATACTACGTAGGTGAATTTCATATCAGCCACAGCCTGGCACTGTGCCCACAAAGATCTTCCGCTTGAATGTTCCTCTGAAGATAATTCGAGTGCTTTATAGCCTTCCATAAGATCTATATTAAGTGATGAGGAAAAAAAAAAGGCAAGCATCAGAGAAAGGAACCATTTGATGAGTTAGAAAAAAAAAAAAAAAAAGTAAATCAACAAAAGATGTGACTATCAATTACCTTTATTATTGGCCATGTCAAGGAAAGACTGAAGCTCCAAAGCTTTTCGATGATACATCATACCTCTAACTGAAAACACAGAACGACAATAATAAGATTAAAGTGAAAAAAATCTTTAAACCGCCAGCTCATAGAAAGTGAAACTCAAAGCAGCATCCTAAAGGAATAAGTGCGCTGCACCAGTGCGAGACAGCGTTTGGCCCCTATACGACGCCCATAGACGTAATTCCTCTTGAAGGTCTGTGTCAGATTTGAGTTCTTCTTCTGAATCATGATTTACACGTTCAAGGAAGTTTTTCCATTCATCTGTTTAAATAGATAATTGAATAAAAGTCAGACTATAACATCCAGCAAAGCAGTGTCCTGCCATAGGGTGCCAACGAACACATTATAAAAGATGGTACCTGGATAAATTTTTTGCAGATAGAATAGGATGGAAACTCCATCTTCATTTTCCTCTTCCAGGTGAGGAAGTGAGAAAATAACATCTTCATTGTAGTATGGAGTTAAAACACTGAAACAGAGTTGACCAGCACTAATAATCAATAAATAATTCAATAAATAGGTTCACAAAATATTTAAGTTCATAATTATTGTTCTCAAGGAATAATTGTACTATCAAGATATTTTGAAAAAGCATTGTACAAGTGAAGTCATATATAAGCTTTAACCAAAAAAATAAAAATAAAAAAATAATAATAAAAATATATATATATAAGCTTTAACCCAAAACCAATGCAGATATGCAGTGTGCAGTGTGCAGTGTAAGATTACCCAGAACCTCTAAAAGATATTTATTTAACAAAAAAACATACAGTAAGTATTAACAAGAATTAACATCTAAGAAGGTAAATTAAAATTGGAAAAAGAAATGTCAAGTCATAAGCCACCATTCTTCAAATTATTATATCTGGGAAAAATAATAACATAACAAAGAAGATCAAATTAAAACACATCCAGATCATTTCACCATTCCAGATAAACAACATTAAATATTTTGAATGATTTCAGGTGATAAATACTCAAATTAAAACTTATTGACCATAGATTACAGAGTAGAGCAAAACATTACATTCAGAAAGATGGTATTACATACACAAAGCAAAGTAAAAAGCGGTACTATTTGATAAAAATAAGAAAGAGGAAAAAAGACCAAATGCACTTTTACAAAAGCTTTGCATCAGATACAAAGGTAACATGATATTAAACATATCTAGCTGAATATTGATTAAGAAACAACGATAGTAAGCATAGCTTTGAGAGGCTTTCAGAACTTACGAGAATGGGAGCATAGTTCTCACTTTTGGTGCATCAGGCATGCTCATAAATAGAGAATTACTGAAGAATGAAATTCGTCTTCTAGCCTCTAGATTGGCTGGTACATCCATGGCAGATTCCTTCTCAGTGAGTAGGAGATTAAGCCTTCTTATCTGGAATAATCAAACAACATCAAGCATGCAATCCAGCGTTTGATGCAATATAAAAATTCTCTACAACATAGTGACATACCTTCTCTGTCCAGGCGTCTGATTTTGGCAAAGGAAACCTAATGGCCCCAGTTGATGCAAATAACTGGACATCTTTATTTGAAAGAGTGATGCCCTCTGACTTCCTATAATTAGGTGGGACGCCCTCTGGCCACCTATAAGCTCCTTGGTATGTATCTAGAAGACTGTCCAAGAATTAACTTTAAATTTAAACTATACCTTATACAATAGCAACAAAGCCTAATAAAAACATTCAGAGTTGATGTACGTACAAGTCAGTTAAGTAGAAAAAAAAATCTGTTGAAGGAAAATTTTGACTAATGATAATCTAAAATGGTTGCCAAATGAAATAGTAAAGTAGTAATTGCTGGAAAATCGAAAACTGCAACTGAGCAGCATAAACTGAACTTAACTGTGTATCAGAAAGCCCTAGACATAAAGCATAGAGGGAAGAGTTGATGCCATGCAAAATTTAGATGTGTTTTTTAGAAAAGAGACAATGGAGCACTTTCACAGGCAAGAAAAAACATTGCTATGACTACAATGCAGTACACACCGAATTGTTTAACAGCAGCAGGCTGCCTAAGTTATGTCCCTCTTTCACTGCTTAGGCCTAGCAACATGCAGTAGAAAATCTAAAAGGATGATTGTTACAACTGCTAAAACAAAAAAAAATCGGTTAGAAACCTAAATTATACAAATAAATTCAAAACAAACTTCAATGCATAAAGATATCAAGTAAAATTCCAATAGGAATCTGAAATATAAAACTTCCATCCAATATGGAGTATTGTGAGGAGATAATGAATGCAAATATACCATACATAGATGGCTAAGAGGCTTGCCTTCTACAATACACGCAAAATTTATTTATATATAGAGCGGCCTAGATCATATCAGGAATATATATAATTCTAGAAAGAGTAATAATTATAACAATTTAAAGCTTTTCCTAAGTATTCCCATAAAATTGTGTGCCTCCATCCAGCCAAATTAATTCCTGATTGAAACTGCATGCTCTTGAAGCTGCAGGATGCCAATTTTCTTTTTGTTGTTGGCGCATTCATTACTTGAATATGCATGCTCATTGTTGACCCCGACACATCAAACCACGTGCAAAAATGTGAAAATGGTGATTTAAGCAACACCCACGTCGACACGACGCATCACTAGAAATGTCAAAAGACCTCCGATTGCCAAATGGACTATGCCGTTGCAATTAGGACGTCGCAATTGCCTAAGTGGGAACCCCTCAAAGTCAAATTGGACCAAAAGGACGACTAACACTCGAAATTAATATGTGGCATCGCCTAAACAACGTCCGATAGCAAAACGAATGTCGTCGTTACATCTGGAACATCGTCGACACCCAAAAATCATTATCAACATGTTCAATTGGGTTAGTCCAAGACGAATGCACGAATTCTGAGGCAATGACGCGCAAATCTAGAAATTTGACGAGCAATGTTGCCCAAAAAGCATCTGATCACAAAACGAACTTCATCGTTGCACTTAGAATGTTATCAATACTCAACAATGACAGTCAATTTAAGCAATTGAAGTCGCGCGAGAAGATCGACATGCATCCCAAGGCAATGCGTGCAAATTAAGGAAATTGAATGATGATTGCAAAACGGACTTCGCCTTTGCGTTCAGAACATTGTCAATGCTCTAAAATCACTTTCAATTTGGTCAATGAAAGGCACGCCGGGAAATCGAAGCGGGTCCCGTGGCGACAACTCACAAATTGAGAAAATTGGCGTGTCACGTTGTCCGAACGACGTCTAATCGCAAAACAGACTTCATTGTTGTGTTCGGAATGTCGTTGATACCCAAAATGAGCTATAAATGTTCCAAACAAAAATCGCGCACGTAAATCGGGAGACTTTCAATACGATTGCACCCAATTTGAAGAATGCTCGTGAATTGAGACCTTTTTTTGGGAGATCATCGTAGTGTTTTTATTCTAATTTAGTAATAATATTAATAATTATATTTTATTATTAAATATTATTATTAATTTAATAAAATCAAAAATTAGCTTCTCAAATCAAATCACATTGAATGACCTCGGATGTCTCAGATGAAATCATTGCTCAAATCCCTTAAATCCCGGCAAAAACTTCGTGTCTCGAGCATAGTTCGTCTCGAGCAAATGCCACTCTCGTTCTTAAAATGAAACATAATGAAAACCTTTTTTCTTCTTCAGCCTTGAGAGCCCTCTTCCGTTTACACTTCACGCCGACTTCCTCTCACAGTTTGAATCCGACTCAAGCCCGTCGTCTATAATTTATCAAGTAGACTTCGTCCGTCCTGCCTTCTTCATGCAAGCAAACCGCCGAACCTTCCGTCTCTAAGTTCTGACATATCCAACGTCTCCTTCCTACAATCTCCATCCACGTTGGCTTAATTTGAATCCCTCAATCCACCAAACCGCCTCCTCACAGTAATCAAGATCTTCTGATATCCAACTTGTCGGTCCAACTTCACAGTTGACTCTCAATAGAGATCTGCAATCCCATATGTGATTTTCTTGGCATGGTAGGGGAAAGATCGTAGTGATGTTTGCAGCGAGCCTTGGGCGTGAGCCTTGGGCGTGCTTTCCTTAGCATAGCAAGAAAAAATATAAGTACCCATACGCGCCTCAATGCCGTCGGGAAAACAACTAAGTTTTCAAACAAGTACTTTCAAAGATCCATACATGCCTTTCTTGGCTTTGTGTGGATGAAGACTATGGCCACAATGTCACCCTGTGCACGTCTTTCTTGACGTGGAGGGTAGGCTAAGACTCCTGTAGTTTACCATAAACGGGAGAGATGTCAGGAGGCTATCAAAATTCAGTCTGAAGACGCACAAGAATTGAACAAATTACAGGGGACCGAACTTGCAGACTTTTGAACAATAGGGGACTTGAACAGAATGTTACGCCGGCCCAGGAGGGGCCGGCTGGACCGGTCCGAGTCTTCTCGCGACGGAACCAAAGCAAACAGGCAGAACCGAGCGGAGGGAGCAAAGCCGACGGGGGCCAGGGAAGAATTTTGGGAGGGAAATTTTGAATGCGAGGGGCTGTTTAGACATTTTGTAAAACTCCTTTATGGTTAATTAGGAGGTTAGGAGGAAAAGGGGGGATTATCTGGCATTTGAATTTTGTTGGGAGATCTAGGGTATGTGTTCTTGGGCTCTAGGCTACGACTAGAGATTTGGAGAGTCATTCCTTCCTCTCGGATTGAAGGAAATTGTATCTTTGTTTGCGTTCTCGAATTTACTAGTGAAATACATTGTTTTTTCTCTATTTTCCTTGAGTTTTCTCCACTAAAACTGCTGCGATTTGCTGTTTTCCTGCTGAAAACAGCAGTTTTCTCTTGTTTTGGTACTGATTTTGGTTAGGTTTACTTGCAAACCCAAGTATTTCCTATCAAATTGGTATCAGAGCGAGATCCGGGCGGTGGAGGGCTGTTTTTTTTCACTGTTTCGCTGCAGATTTTCGCAGATTTTTGGTGGATCCGGAGGCATCTCGTTGGTTTCCATGGCATCTAAGCGGGTAGAAGTCTTGGAGACCGAGATGGGTCAACTTAAGGCGGATCTGGAGGAGAAGATGGCCACATTCAGCGAGAATGTGGAAGGGAAATTCATGGCCTTGGAGGAGATGATGAAGAAGTTGTTGGAAGGGCAAGCACGGGCGGTGCCAGCGGAGTAAAGAGGAGAAGGTAGCGGGAGCAGGGGTAAGGAGAAGGTGAATCCATAAGAGGAAGAGGAGGTGGAACTGCTTAACAGCAACGGGAGGATGCCACCTCGGGAGTCCATCAGGCGAGAAGAACATGACAAAAGGAGAGACTTCCGGGAAGGAAGAGAAGATGATTGGCGACGTCGGAGGCCCGACCCAGTGGACCGGCCGTGGGGGATCTATAACCACCATGGCGGGGCACGAGGGGAAGATGACTACCGGCGGCCAAGGAGGGAGGATGAGCCCTGATATGGAGAAAGAGGAACTTGGGAAGACCCCATAGCTTGGGACAGAGGAGGTCATGGGGGGAATAGGGCATACGGGGTGGACACGAGGGCCAGGAAGCTGAAAATGCCAGTGTTCGAGGAGGGAAATGTGGATGAGTGGATCCACAAAGTGGAGAGGTATTTTGCAGTGAACGGTCTGATGGAGGAGGAGAGATTGATGGCTGCTAGTATGTGCTTGGAAGGGGCGGCATTTGCCTGGTTCAAGTACATGGATAAATGGGAACCGGTGAGGTCCTGGAGGGACTTCAAGGAGGCTATCAGGGAGAAATTCAGGGGGAGCAGCCCATGGGAGATTTCAGAACAGTTCTACGCCCTCACTCAAGAGGGAACAGTGGAGGAATACAGGAAGAAATTTGAGAGTTTAGAGGGAGACATGGAGGGCCTCTCAAAAAGTACTTTGGGGGGAAATTTTATGAAGGGCCTCAAACCAGAAATTAGAGATGCTGTGAAGGTCATGAAACCAAGAGACCTGAGGGAGGCGATAGAATTGGCTCAGTTGGTGGAGAATCAGAAGACCAACGCCCGAAATTGGAGAAACAACCACTCAGGAGGTCCCACCAGGACAACTATCACTTACTTGGCTCCAAAAGGGCCAAGCCCAAGCGTCCCTAAGGAGAGTGGAAAGGAGAAGAGCGGGGTGACCAGATCTGCTGGAAGCTTCAAAAAATTGACTGAGGAAGAGATGCAAGAGAAGAGGGCCAAAGGCCTTTGTTTCAGATGTGAGGAGAAGTTTGTTCCAGGGCACAGGTGCAAAGATCGCGCCCTTCGGGCTCTCACCGTTTATATAGACGAGGCGCCTGAAGAGTGTGATGATTCTGAGGAGGAACAGACTGATCCCCAGTTGGAGGTAGCCGAGGTCTCCCTCAATTCTGTGTTGGGATTTACTCCTAGCCATACGATGAAGGTGAAGGGGAAGATCCTTGGGAGGGAGGTAGTGGTCCTGATTGACAGTGGGGCAACCCACAATTTCATATCCACCCAGGTGGCGGAGGAGCTAGGGATGGAGCCTACTGAGACAGGCAGTTATGGGGTGATGATGGGGACAGGAAAGATTGAGTCCAGCACTGGGATTATCAAAGGGGTGGAGATAAGTCTACAGGAGATCAGGGTGGTAGAGGACTTCCTACCCCTGAAGTTGGGTAGCACAGATGTCATTCTGGGCATGAAGTGGCTGCAGACCTTGGATGAAACCAAGGTGAACTGGGGGACCATGGTGATGGAGCTAGTTGTAGAGGGGAAGAGGGTAAAGCTAAAAGGGGAACCAGGATTGTCCAGAGCTGGAGTGTCACTCAGATCAATGGCGAAAATCATCCATGAGGAAGGAGGAGGATTCCTTGTGGAGCTGCAGAGCCTGGAGGAGCAGGAGGAGGGGGAGGAAAAGCTCATTCTCATGTTGGTTCAGCCTCTTCTGCAGGAATTTGAGGATGTGTTCCAACCTCCGGTGGGACTACCACCTGACAGAGAGCAGGAGCACCAGATTATCCTGAAAGAGGGAGTATCTCCTATCAGTGTGAGGCCTTACAGATACCCTCAGGTGCAGAAAGATGAGATTGAGAAGCTAGTGGGAGAAATGCTAGGAGGGATCATTCAGCCCAGCGTGAGCCCTTTCTCTAGTCCAGTTCTGCTTCTGAAAAAGAAGGATGGGAGTTGGAGGTTCTGTGTAGACTATAGAGCTCTCAACAAGGAGACTGTGCCTGATAAGTTTCCTATCCCTGTGATTGACGAGTTGATGGATGAGCTCCATGGAGCAGCCTTGTTCACCAAGGTCGATCTGAAGTCAGGCTATCACCAGATTCGGATGAGGAAGGAAGATGTGCAGAAGACGGCCTTCAGGACTCATGAGGGCCACTACGAATTTCTGGTGATGCCTTTTGGCCTCACCAACGCACCTGCCACATTCCAAGCCTTGATGAACCGGATCTTCAAGCCACACCTCCACAGGTTTGTGTTGGTATTTTTTGATGACATACTAATATATAGCAGGACTGAGGAGGAACACCTAGAGCACCTGAGAGTGGTGTTGGGTGTGCTGAGGGAGCAGCAGCTGAAGGCCAACTTCAAGAAGTGTGACTTCGCTCAGGCACGGGTGGAGTACCTGGGGCATATGATATCCCAGAAGGGAGTGGCTACAGATCAGTCCAAGATAGAGGCAGTGCTGGCATGGCCTCAACTCAAGACCTTGAAGGGGCTCAGAGGATTCTTGGGATTGACAGGCTACTACAGGAGGTTCGTGAGGGGATACAGCACCATAGCGTGGCCACTGACAGAGCAGTTGAAGAAGGACAACTTTTTATGGGGAGAAGCAGCTTCAGAGGCTTTTGAGAAGCTGAAGAAGGCCATGACGACAGTGCCAGTGCTTGCTCTGTCGGACTTCAACCAGGTGTTTGTGGTGGAGACAGATGCTTCAGGCTATGGATTGGGAGCAGTGTTGATGCCGAACCACAGACCCATAGCTTACTTCAGTCAAGTACTGTCGTCCCGGGCTAGGCTGAAGTCTGTCTACGAGAGAGAGCTGATGGCTATTGCACTGGCCATCCAGAAGTGGAGACCTTACTTATTGGGTAGACACTTTATTGTCAGGACTGATCAGAGGAGCTTGAAGTACTTGTTAGAGCAACGGATGATGACTGAAGAGCATCAGCGGTGGCTTTCAAAATTGCTGGGGTATGACTTTGAAATTCAGTACAGACCAGGCGGGGAAAACAAAGCTGCTGATGCCTTGTCCAGATGTTTGGGTGAACTACAAACGGTGGGTGTGTCTGTTCCTTTGATGTTAGATTGGGCGGCAATCAAAGTAGAGAGCTCGAAAGATGAGGGGTTGGAAAAGATCAGGGCTAATTTATTAAGGGAATGTGATAGCCACCCAGGTACTCAGTAGAGGGGGACAGATTGTTGTATCAAGGGAGGTTCGTGATGCCCAGGACTTCTATCCACATCCCAAACATACTTCAAGAATTTCATGGGAGCGTGGTTGGGGGTCATTCTGGGGTGCAGAAGACCTATAGGAGGATTGCTGCTGAGCTTTATTGGAAGGGAATGCATAGAGATGTAGAGGAGATGGTGGCCAGATGTGAGATTTGTCAGAGGAAAAAATACATGGCTATATCACCAGGGGGACTACTACAGCCGTTAACGTTACCAGGACGAGTGTGGGAGGAAATATCCATGGACTTCATAGATGGGCTGCCCCGTTCAGAAGGCTTCACAGTGATCCTAGTAGTGGTGGATAGACTGAGCAAGTATGCTCATTTTATTCCCCTCCGACATCCTTACACCGCAGTAACAGTGGCTTCAGCTTTCATCAGAGAGGTTGTCAGGTTGCATGGGGTACCAAAGGCAATAGTGTCCGATAGAGACAAGGTGTTCCTCAGTCTCTTTTGGAGGGAGATGTTCAGGTTACAAGGAACAATTTTGAAAAGGAGCACCGCTTATCACCCACAGACAGATGGCCAAACGGAGGTGGTTAACAGGAGCCTGGAAACCTACTTGAGATGTTTTGTGTCGGAGACACCTAAGCTTTGGGCCAAATGGCTATCCTGGGCAGAATACTGGTACAACACTTCTTTTCACTCAGCTTCACAGATGACGCCATTCAAGGTACTGTACGGAAGGGATCCTCCACACTTGGTGCATTTTGGAAGTAGCAGCACTCCTGTGTCATCAGTAGAAGAGTACTTGAGAGAGATCGAGTACTTGAAGAGCTAAAGAGGCATTTACTGAGAGCACAGCAAATTATGAAGAAGCAAGCGGATGGGCATAGGAAGGACATATAGTTTGCAGCAGGGGAGAGGGTGTTTCTGAAGCTCCGACCATATAGACAGAAGACAGTTGCCAACAGGAGGAATGAAAAGCTGGCTCCAAGGTACTTTGGGTCATATGAAGTGCTAGAGAAGATTGGGTCAGTAGCATACAGATTGAAACTACCTCCATCGGCAACTATACATCCAGTTTTTCACGTGTCACAATTGAGAAAGGCCATTGGGGAGTACACCGCCAATTCTGAGCTACTAGCAACCCTGACTGAGGACTTAGAGGTGATTTTAGAACCGATGGAGCTAAAAGGGGTGCGCCAGAAAGAAGATAAAATTAAGGAAGTGTTGATCCAGTGGAAGAACCTTCCTGACTACGAGGCCACGTGGGAATCATACGAGAGGACGAAACAGCAGTTTCCTGATTTTCACCTTGAGGACAAGGTGATTCTTTGGGAGGGCGGTAATGTTACGCCGGCCCAGGAGGAGCCAGCGGGACCGGTCCGAGTCTTCTCACGACGGAACCGAAGCAAACAGGAGGGAGCAAAGCCGACGGGGGCCAGGGAAGAATTTTGGGAGGGAAATTTTGAATGCGAGGGGCTGTTTAGACATTTTGTAAAACTCCTTTATGGTTAATTAGGAGGTTAGGAGGAAAAGGGGGGATTATCTGGCATTTGAATTTTGTTAGGAGATCTAGGGTTTGTGTTCTTGGGCTCTAGGCTACGGCTAGAGATTTGGAGAGTCATTCCTTCCTCTCGGATTGAAGGAAATTGTATCTTTGTTTGCGTTCTCGAATCTACTAGTGAAATACATTGTTTTTTCTCTATTTTCCTTGAGTTTTCTCCACTAAAACTGCTGCGATTTGCTGTTTTCCTGATGAAAACAGCAGTTTTCTCTTGTTTTGGTACTGATTTTGATTAGGTTTACTTGCGAACCCAAGTATTTCCTATCACAGAACTTAAACAATTAACAAAGACTTGAATTTACATCGAATGACAACGGACTTAACATTGAATATGATTTGAACTGCAGGGAAAATGACCTAATACTTAAAGTAAAAAAATTTAAGCTGATAATGAAAATCAGACTCAAATATGCAAGTGAGAAAATTATGGTGAATAAAGTTACATATAAAATTTGCATGCAAATAACAATCCATTGAATTAAAAGTGGTGCATGTCATGAATACAAACAATGCACCTCAACCATGTTCATAATTAAATGAAGATACACACTCATAAATAAGATGTGAGGGACATATGACGAATGCAAAACTTGTGATGAATAAAGAACATGTAAATGTCATAATTGTCATTCACTCACAAATGATAACGAAACTCATGCAATTGATTGATTTGAGACAATTGCATTGTCTACGAGGACATACGATTGATGCAATAACATCTTTATAGTCAATGTCATTATACAAGCAAGCATGTGGAAAATAAACTCCCAATGCATATGAATGGTGGACAATGAACATTAAATTGGCTCATAATCTTCAATCCATCAAATTACAAACGATAACAAATGATTCGTAGGATCTAAGGAGGGATTCCCTACGAACACATTAACAAACACGGTGGCCTTCCAATCAATATGCTAATAGTAAAAATTATGAAGCTTTCAGTGAACATTGGAGACCTTCATTCCCATTGAAATGCAAATGTCAACAAACAATGCAAGAAGATGTGCATGGCATATGATGAATGAAAGCATCCACCGATAGCCCACCCATAACAAACTGTAAGAAGCCTACGAGTGTTCATAAATGACGTCATGGGACACACAAGCAAAAAAAAAAGTAACTTGCCAATCAATGCGCAAGTTGATGTATCGGTTCCCAAGGAACATGTCGATTCATCAAAAGAGTTCATTACGAATATGCTGATCGACTAAAGAATGGCACAAGTAACATAGAACTTGTAGTGTTCATGTCAGTTAGACAATAAATCTATATGGAGAAATATGAAAGCATTAACGAAAGGGTTATTAGCGAATGTGATGAGTTACATGTAAGGAAGAAGATGCAACTTATTCAGTAACCAATATCAGTTCTCAAATGAGCACGTCAATATATGAATGAAAGTATAAATATACATGCAAGTATGCAAACAAAATGCAAGAAAATACATATGTAATCGTATACATGTATGGGCCTCGGCGAGCATGTTACGGGTACACACGTGACATCTAGCGATGTTATACGGGTCAAATGATTAACTCAAGTTCAAGCTTGATCATTCTATGTGGATAGATAGGAGTCGATGCGACTCAAGCCATCAAACAAATATACAGCCGCGGTATTGACCGAGATATTTGTTTTATACATTCATGTTAGGCCTTCAAAGTCAATAAACATAAAAAATTCACAAATAATAGCATGTAGCTGACAAATCCTCTATCAACAAGTAGACAGGGTCGACAATGTCTAAAATTGCTAATACGTCATCCAGATGATGGTCGTGTTGAACTTAGATCTCAACAGGAGCGGTTCACGAACACTTAAATGCCTCCCAAATATCTGCATGGGTCCCGACGAGAGTGTTACGGGCACACACGGGACGTCTAGGGATGTTGCAAGGGTCAAATGATAAACACAAGTTCGAACCCGATCCTTCTATGTAAGTAGATATGAGTCGACACGGCTCAAACCATCAAACAAAGGTCGCGGTATCGACCGAGATATTTGTTTTGTACGTTCATGTTAAACCTTCAAAGCTGATAAACAAAAAAAATCACAAATAATAGCATACAGCTGACAATGGACCCGATCTTCTATCGACACGGCAAGTCGACAAGGTTTAATCCACAAATGAAAATGCCAGTTAACACCTCAATGAGGGCCGTGTTGAATGTAGATCTCAATTGTAGGGGTTAAATCCAAATATTCAAAATGCCTCCCATGAAAAATTCAAAACTCAAAGCCACCAAAACCCAAATATTTATAACTGAAATTAAATATTTTTAAACACTTAAAGCTAAATACTTCCACTCTCCGCAACAATTTGTCGAGGTAGACAAATTTGAAATATCACTTCAACTCACAAAAAGCTAATGTATGGTCAAGAATATCACTTTAATTCATGCTCAAACTACCTCTTGTTAGTAAGAACGTGACACATGCCCTCTAACCGACGATTTTGCCGCCAAATGGCACTGCATGTAAATGGTTATGATCGGGGCCATCTGAACCGAATGGTTTGTCACTAAATGACACCACTAAATTATGGTTATGGCTAGAGCCCGTATGTTCCCCAATGGCATCAAATTCTTAAGATATGAATCAATAGGATATAATCGATAGGACACAAAGCCCTCTGTTAACTATGATGGATTTAAATTTGCCCCCTTAGACAAATACTCCCCCCCCCCCCAGGTCTACAAGGTTCCGTTGGACGAAGCAACTCATAACTGCCGACAAGGATCCTTATGTCAGGTTGGGTCGACTACCTCCTCTGACTAAGTAGACTAGGGACCATGATGACCCGAGATGACAGAATCATGGGATCTTGATTGGGTCTATTATCCATTTCCCCACCATCCTCATTAAGTGCAAGATGGTGAAATTTCTAATTTTAAATATCAAATCTTCAATACCCAAATCTATGTTGTTACTATATATCAGATAACACGTATCTTTGCGTATCTTATTGACGACTAGCTTTAATCGAAAGTTCTCTCTCATGATCGAGAGGGGTCATTAATTATAATGCTTGCCTCTAGGAAACCAAAACTCAAATCATAAAGTCCTCGCAAGATGAGAGTGAAATCTCTGGGTAGTGTCTTATCTACAAATCCAATCTGCCTTCTGAAAAATTATATCGAAACACTAGTTCGTTAAAACTCCTCGAAAGCAAAGGAGCCCACACTCTTGAATCTATATGATGTCTATTTCCCTTTCCGATGTTGACGCCAACTAATCTTTTCTTACTACTTGAATCCATGGGGCACTTTTTTATCATCCCGCCAATCTCTACCACACTTGTCTTCCATCTAGCCTTACTAATGAAGCTGGCAGATGTCTTCCAATCCTCCCGTCTTCAACACCCTCCATGTACTGGTTGGTAGAGATCTATCATTTCCAATTTGAATGGAATATTGTTTTAATGTAGGATTGAAAAATTATTTCATGATCATATTAACAAGTTGATTGTTTGTTGGGATGAATCAACCCACTCTCTAATTCTTTCATGATCATATTAACAAGTTGATTGTTTCTTTCATGATCATATTAATGTCAGTATTTTTCCACCTTCATGCATTTGATTCGATCATGTTGTATTGAATAGTAAACAATAAAAATTCAAACTTGTTATCATAATAATACTTATCTTCATATATTCTTTCCATGTAAGCATCAATTTTAACCACAAAAGTTCACATATTCTGAGCAATAGCTCTAAAATACGAATTTGCACCTATTGTTTAATATTTCTCCATATTTCCTCCAAATAATGTGAAAAAGCTTGATGTTGATCTTCTATCCACCTGTGATCCCACATAAACAACACTAGTATAGCCTTAAATCTTTAGTGTTTTATGTATTTTATAGATAATTATTTTTTCAATATTTGATTTCCAATATTAAGAACATTATGTATCTTAAAGGCGAGATTCTTTGGATACATAAATTGACTTATGAGGCGTACCGCAAATGCAATATCCCAAGTATTAGTCTTCCAATCAATTTTTGGTATTGACCTTTCTTGACTTGAGTACATTTTCGCCAATGTCTATTTTTTATTTGTTTTGTCTGATTCTATTGAAGTTTTGAAATGGCTTGTAGTTCATCATTTTTTTCACTTAATAAATCCATAACAATATTTTATTGAGAGATAAATATATAATCTTATGATTAAGCTAATTTAATGCTAAAAAAATATTTACGCATGTTGAGTGCTTGGATCTCAAATTCTTCAGTGATTTTTTAGCTAAGTAATTTTTTTTCTTCATTATCATAGCCTATACAATAAGAATTGTCACCCTCCCTTCAATTGAGTGTTTTATAAAGAGTGTATAGTCTTATAGTCTCATTGGCTTTGTCTATATCTTATTCCACACATGACTTTTATGAATCTTCCATACTATGCACCTAGAGATTGTTTCAACCAATATAATGCCTTTTTAAGTTTGCATGCCTGATTAAAAAAATCTTAAATCATAGTGGGACAGTTGTAAATTTCTTCCAAACCAAAATATAAGAAGGCATTTTTGCCATTATATTCTTTCATGAGTCAGCCAAAGTTAGTAGTCAAAGAGATCAAATCATGAATTTTGCTATTGGAGCAAATGTTTCCAGGTTGTCTAATCCATAGGATTGGGTACACTTTTACTACTAACACAGCTTTATATCTGTCTAAGCTTCCATCAATATACTTCCTCCCAAATCTACATAGTCTTGAAGCTGTGGGATGCCTATTTCCTTTCCTATTCTTGAAACTGATTGGTCTTTACTTTACTGCTGGAATTTGTTGAACATTGCCTTTCCTTTCCAGAGGTTTCCATCACGTCAATCTCTGTTGCCGTTGTCCGCCATCCAGCCTTCCTTATGGATCCTGCAACTATCCGGCAATCATCCTTGCATTCTTCAACAGCTTTTGAAACTAAACTTGGGACTTTACAATCACAACGGGGTAATCTAACTGCTACTCCATGTCAATCATGAGTAAGACAATTCTAAACTACCATATACAACATAACCGATTTCACACACCTAGAAATATAAATATAGCATACTCGACTGTAAAAACAGAGCGCTTTTGAATGCCCCGGAAAAAAAAATAGAAAGCCAACACATTAAATATCAACAACAATATAAAAATTATTTACACGGCCTTTATGTTTCTCAATGATTAGTGAATTTTGGGTTAGGAATTGATCTTACATCTAATTTATAAATTTCTATGTCCACTTAAGTAAATGATTATAATAAAATAATCTCTACTTTAAACAATTAGATTTGCATATGACCCAGACTTAGCATGCTCGAATATAACATTAAACAAGAATGCAAAACTTTCATAGTATATTAACCAAGATGGAGCAAAACCAGTAGCTTCTAGCACTTGTAAGCAAATTGATATGTCACTTACTCAGAAAACTGTTCTTCCATTATGTCTCTTGTCACAACTTCCAGCATATCTTGGAAAAGAAGTACAACTCGATCTCTGTCCTCTTGTTTGTTGTCCATCTGCAGCAAGAAAGTCATCACTTATTTGGAAAATTAAATTTGAAATCTTTTAGTAACAAAAAATTTGGGTTTCCTAAGTTAGAACAACTACCAAAACTTTTATCAAATCAATAAATTTAGTGTTGAGATCTGGAAGAGCGCTCATCCTCAAGTCTGTTATTAATTTGTCTTCAACTATCAACTCATCAACTTTCTCGAAGATTTCATTTATAATCCTAAATTATGGAGAACGACAAAAAGAAAAGCACATCAAATTATAAACTTCTTCATACAAAAAAAAAAAAAAAATTAATCAAACGAGGCAATAAAGTAGAGATTAAAAAAAGGGCAACATAGCATCGATGCAAATAAGCAAAAACAGTAAAAAGTTGTTACGATAAGCATACTTCTTCTCACGATCACCAGTAACTAGGTGGTTAATAATATTCCTAAATGATAAATAACATTCCTTCACAGCATGAGCCATATAACTATCATTTTGAAGTCTTTTTTTCAAATCCCGATCTTTGCCTTTAGAATCTTTGGCCATATCCAAAGCAATTGGAATCTGTTTAGGTTTAAAGATGTTAGAAAACAAAATGAGAGATAATTACATAAGAAGCATTACAAAAAGTCCTAATACAATAAAAAAGAAAACCTTGCTAGCAAGTAAGAAAGGAGGCCACTGGACAAGGTTCAGATCTTGGTCAGCCCAGTACGGAACGAGCAATAAATTCATCTCCCTGTATGCCATGGAAAGTGTAAGCTGTCCAATGCGAACTAGTACAATACCATGAATAAATGATCTATAGTAAAAAAATCCTTCCTTCAGGTTTGTTTAGCTACCTGTCGTTAATGAGATCTTCACCACGGAAACTAGTGATTATTTCGTTCCACATTTGAGCAAATTTTGCAGTTTCCTTCTCCAAATTACTAGATGGCTTCTAAAATTATAAGTTACGTCAATTTCAAAGAACTTAATGCTAGAGATATTAACTTTTGAAGAACAACCAAGAAGAAAAAATTAAAAAAGAACAATCAAGAAGAAGACATTTAGACAGTTATATCAGGCTTAAAAGAGCTGTAATGAAACACAAATTCCAATAAAAAGTATGGATCTCAAACCTTTTCAAAGAGCCGAGACAAAGAAGCTTTTAAACCCCTCTTTGCAGTTGATTCAGATTTTTCAAATGGAATAAGATGTTCATTGAAAGCACGCGGCAAAGTTTGAAATCTAGACCTTAGCATTTCTAAAGTTCGTATCTGTATTAAACAAGGTTTGTCAGATTATAAGAAATGCAATGCTAGCATCTGAGGAAATAGATTTTCGAAGAACAACTACTGCATCAAGTGAAAATTCACCCATAACCTCTAGAAATTTTACAAAACACCAAAACTATTAAATAGCTAACGTCATGAAGAGTTAGTTGCTAAAACGCACGATCTTTAAGTGCAATGCCGAGCACTATGAGTTGTGCATCACTCTGCAAGAAACAGGACTATATTGTAAAGCATAGTCAAAACAATGAAGAGTACTCTCTATCATCGCTTAGCAAAGGATTCAATGCATGTGCAAAGCTCCTTCCCAATCAAATGAAGACCTACCCAGCAATAGGTTGATATAGTGTTTTGTTCCTCATCAGATTGCATGTGTACAAGATTGTTTAATAGTTATTAATGATTTCCTTGCTAAATTTTGATTTAAATATCATATATCATTTCATTACCTTGATTTTTATGAATCATATTATAAATTCATTCTTGTGATAGGTGTGGCTCCAACTGAAGGCATGCTTTATGGTATCATACTATACATCGATTATTGTTATAGGTGAGGTTCCAATTAACCGACAGGCATGCTTTATTTCAATACCGCGCTTCAAAGCAAAAAAAAAAAAATTTGCACATCGCATTGTGCAATATGCACTGGCAATTTTGGGTAGTACTAGCTTCCCATTCAAAGAGAATAAAGGGATACATCATCTTCATCATTGGCCGAATCCAACTATTTTGGGGTCAAGATTATAAATCCTTCTAATGTACTTATTCTTGTCAAGTACTCCATGGGATATTTAGTTTACACCTAATCTCTTAAGCAATTTCCATGCAGTTTCTTGTGATTAACTATTTCTTATCTTTTCCTTCCACAATCATTCTATTTATTCTTTGTAATTGTGCATTCTCTACCCTCCATTCTACATGTCTAAACCACATAAATGCATTTCCACCTCTTTTTAAATAAGAACAACTCCCATCTATGGCAGTCTTCTCACTCATATATAGAAAACTTTTACCACAAGCTCATCTTAATTTTCTAGTTTCTATTGCATTGAACCTGATTATTAATGACTTGATTGTTTTCTAGACTTAAATCCATAAAAGCATTATTAATCTAGAAAATATTTTATTAAACCCTCATGATATCCATTTATTGCATAGCCCCTGTTGAGACAATTCAACCATTTTACCACACAAGTACAACTCTAATAGTTGATGTACTCATAAGAATCTTCATTATTTTATATAACAGATTCAGAGTAATTAAACTAAGTTCATCTATTGTAATAATCTTTCACTTAATTGTAATACTCATTTGCCAATAACATGCACCAAGGTACACCATATTGAATATCTTTTGTAAGCACATCAACGATTAATTTTTTTATAATTATAACTAAAGAAAGGCAGAAGCACATGAACAGAAATTACAAAATCACCAAAAATCTTATAAACCATTCAACTGATATGTAAAGCTACAACTATATCAAGAAAAAGAAATTTTGACAAGCGATTTAACATGACTACTCCCAGTTAATCAACAAAGGATAAAGATAAAGTTCAAATTTTGTGAGCCATAAAAAACCATATTTATAGAATAATCACCCCATGAATAATGTCATGTGGCAAATAACATGAAAAGCCAGCAGTAACATGACAAAGGTCGTCTATTTAACAAAATAAAATCCATTTCATATCTTGCATAGCCGGTAGTGCTCATCAATTTAGGAATTCTCAGAGCAGTGTTCAATAAAATAACATGCCATAAAAAAAAATCTTAAAAAGCCTATTAATATAATAATATTAAAAGAAAAGAAAAATCGGAATGCTCACACTATATAACCGTATTTATGAAGAATCGTGCAAAAATAAAAGAGAAGACGTTCTTTGGCAAAATACAAGGCAAATAGATGAGATAAAACTTCACGGACCTCTCCAAGACGACGAAAAGCACCATAGACTCCTCCAACTAATGTGGAGAAAATTGCATACCATATCTGTGTATCCATGAAATATACCTGAACAGTATTGGAAAAAATCAAAAAAAATTTGTGAGTATAGTTAGAAATAATAGCATGTAATCCAAATCTATGTTAAGAAACCTTACAAGAATAATTGGGGCCCAAAGTGCGATTATAACACCAATGTTACTCTTTGCTGAAACCCAAAGGAGTAAATTCATTGACTAGGCATAAGATATAACTCAAAAGATTGACCAAAATATTACCATGGGGAAAGAACTCATGCCATTTATAAGTAGATATGGAGCTTCTCATAATATCTTTTGTAGGATTGACAAGAGGCCTGATCTGAAATGCACATTGGACAAAACAGCTTTAAATGTAAGATGCTTTCAAAAGTTAAGAATAACATTCAAGAAAAGCATATGATCTTTTAGTATAAATTTACTGAGTTTACGGTACTAGATATACTATTTATGAATTAATTATTATAATTTTGATTAATCTACAAGCGTACAAATTGACTTGATAACCTCATGACTTTATCCTCAAGGAGCAACTTCATTTGAAAGTAGCTCTAATAGTGGATCTTACGGCCTCTATAGAGGTGACCCATATAATGGGTCTTATAACTTAGTCCTATAGAGCCTAAGTGAGCATCTTCTCTCTCAAAAACTGACATATTCAACTTTTTAACCCTAGGATCACCACCGCCCAAATAGCTTCTTTCTCCTCCAGAGTAGCAGGTGTTATGATCCCTCCATGTTTCCCTCTCCCCCAAATTAGATCTCTGATCTTCATCATCCCAATTTCTTCGCCAACCATAACCTTCACCTGTTCCTCTCCTTGGAAGTGGCTTCAAAGGTGGCATCATCTCCTTTTCTTCTTCTTCTTCTTCTTCTTCCACCCCCCTAATCCTACCTCATCGTCCCTATATTAGGATTTCCCCCGCTTACTTGTCCAGTCAATGGTGCCCTTGCCTTTGATGATGTCATCTTTGATTGAAACTCTAACATCTTTTTCACCTTATCTTCCAGACTTGAAAATCTGCACTCAATTATTGAAATTTGCTCCCCAAATTCAAATTTTAGATTTTCAATTTCCATATCAAGCCTCTCCTCCAACACATCAACCTTATTAGCCACCACAGGTAAAACTACCAATTTGGTAGGAATTCTATCTCCACAAAGCAAAAACAGCAATAACGAAGAGAAAATGTAGCAGAAATCAACGAAAAAGAATGAGATATCAACACAACCAAATCAAGAAACAAGTTGATATACTATTTGAGAGGCAAATCAACTCTCTACAAACCCCAAACACCGCTAGAAACAACTCCAACAAAAACTACAGCAAAACACAATTCACATAATGAAAATAAAACCTAATTAACCCTAAAAAAACTTCATAATTCCCTCCCAAATCTGAATTCAAATCATCCCTCTTTTCCTAAATAAACCTTCATAATTCCCTCACAAATTTGAATTCAAATCAGCCCTCTTTCTCTAAATAAACCTTCCTAATTTCCTCCCAATTTTAGTTTTCTATGGTAAGTAATTAAAGGTAGAATTAACCTCCTTCGAGACCCTCTCTCTCCTTGCCCGCCACCCACACTAGTGGGTCCCAAAAGCTCAGCCGGTCCATCACTTTCCTGGAATGAGTTATGCAATACATAAAACCATATTTCTTTCCAGCATCTAAACATCAATCCAAGAGCTTGATGTTTTACATATGTACAATACTAACCGAACTTCAGCATTTCAAAGCAAGAAAACAGCTTAATAAGAGAGAAGATTTGACACTTGTAGCAAATGTAGTAGCGTGCAGCAAACTGGAAGATAAATGTAAGACTGGAGCAAATGCCGCATTAACAATAAGATCAACTTCATTTTAAACCCACAGAAACAATTAAGTCATTGCAAGTATTGCTAAATTAAATGTAAGCTTCCTATATGAAGAGAAAATTTTAATTTACCTCAATATAGTAACTAAATATCAGCTTCGTCACTATAAGAATCACCCAAAACATTGTATACCTGTGTGTAAGAAAATTAGTTATAGATATGAAACTGTAGCCTATCACAGGAAACTTGCAAAATCTATGACCAAAATGTCATTTTCTTACATGAAAAGTGAGAAAGCGCTTTCATGCATTCCCCTGCCTATGAAGAGACAAGGCTGCAAGCATAACAATACTAAGCGTTAACGGAGTTTTTTCACACAATAAAGAAATAAAAAAAGTCTCCACAGAATGAAAATGAACTATAGCAAAAACAATAGTCCCATTTATGAACTCAAAACAAGAAGGTTGCATAACCAATGATAATCAAGAAGCTTCCAGTACCTGAGACCACCACATCATAAGCATCACTATCTTGTAGTGTGAACCTTCAAGAAACCTACGGACAAATGGAAAAAGAAACAGCAAAGCCGAAAGCATGTTTGGAGACAGATATATCACCACTGCCAAAATATAAAGAGATGGTTGGTTTTGACCATTCCCAAGCCAGCTTTTGATAGTTTTTGCCAGTCCAGTAGGATTTTCCCAGGTGTAAGCATACGTGACAGGTAATATTACCACCCATGCTACAGATGAAACAACTTTCAAGATATATCTCAGTTTAACTGCAGAAGACATGCTTCTTCTAGCTTTCCAGCTAAGAATGATATCCAGGATAGCTACAAAAGAAGAACGATATAAGACTAATATCTAAATGGCCTTATCATTCAGTGGTTTTAAATACAAGCAGAGCAAAAATCGAGAAACAAAATAAATATTAGAAACATCAACAACATACATTATTGTTCCAAAAACCTGAAAGACTAGTAAATCCCAGCATCAAACAATAGGGAGATCTTACATAGGGTCAAAATAAATATGCATCAATACCAACTCCAAATGCAAGTGACCCTACAAATCATGATTTTGCATCTAAAAAACGTATACCCACACACAAAAAAGGGGAAAAAGACTCTCCCTCCCTTAACAGATAAACCAAAGCATCGGTAACAGCCCAACCCGGTGAGCTCGCATAGGCGAGGCGAGAACGGAGGTCGTGACAAAAGTGGTATCAGAGCAAAGGGTTTAAGAATATTGATCAATATGAAAGAGTCAATATGATGATTCTATAGGTTAGAAAAGGTATAGGGTATGTGTGTTATAGACTGCTAATTTTACTTCATCGATTATATCTCAGAGCCATGGATCCTGAAAATGATACCACTGATGGCACTACGAGAGATATTAGGAGGGAGATACCAGTTGTAGCAGAACCTTCGAGTAGTAGTATCAATGTTACTATGGAATCTTTTACGCATATGATGGCATCTATGACCCGAATGATAAAGAGTACTCAAACCCAAGCTGGAGGCAGTGGAAGTACTCCAATAGACAAAAACTTGAAGTTATTCCAAGACATGAAGCCTCCATCGTTCATAGGTGGTGGACCCACAGAGGCGGAGGACTGGTTAATGAGGATAGAGATGATCTTGGAAGGAAAGAGGTGATGGAGAAGTCAATTGCAAGAGACCTTTGGAGGAAGACCAAGCAAAAAAAGTTACTTGGGAGAAGTTTGTGAAAGTATTTAGAGACTGCTATGTACCGATGTCGCCTAGAAGACAGATGCAAGATAAATTCAATAGATTGGTGCAAACCTGCAAGGTGATAGAACTATTACTCAGTACGAGGCCGAATTCACTAAACTTTCCAGGTATGCTTCACATATGATACCCAATGTGGAAGAGAAGTGCCATCGTTTCTTATCTGGTTTGAAGGATATCATTAGACAACCCTTGATTCCTTTTGGCATTGAGGATTATTCAATTCTGATAGAGATGGCTCGAAGGATTGAATCAGATTTGCAAGCTACTCAGAGGAGAATGGACCAACATAAAAGGAAGAGTTTTGAAGAGAATATTCAAAGCAATCAGACTGAGGGATCAAATGGGAAGAAGCCCAAGTTTAGTCTTGGTGGAGTCAGTGTTGCAACTACAAGTAAAGTCACGAAACCTTGTGCTAAGTGTGGCAGATTACATAAGGGCGAATGTTTGATTGTTTCAACACTTGCTATTGGTGTCATCAGCCTAGACACATAGCAAAATATTGTCCTGCATTGATTCAGAAGACTTCAGGAGAAATGAGATCAAATGAAACATCTTCACAGAGGAATTATGAAAAACCCAAGATGATAGAACCATCAGCTGCAGGTTCAGTGCAAAATTAATCTAGGCAGAATGTCAGATCGCGAGTTTACACTTTGACTCAGCAAGAGCCCAATGAATTTGTAGAAGCTGACAATGACAATTGAGATGGCTTTATAGTTTATTTTTAGTGACTTGAAATGTTAAATTTGATGTTTTGGCTTGATTAATGAAAACATCCTTGGCAAATGCTTTCGCAGTGATTCGTCTTTCATAAATCTAAGAATTTCACCTCTGACTATGAAATACGAATGCCCCCGACAGTCCCTCTTAATCATTACTCCGATCCCGAAGGCCAACACAATAAGACCGAAATCATGTGGTGTTATCCCATGCTAATGTATCCAGAGTGTGGGCTTGCTTTGAGCACTCTAATTTCTTCAAAGTAACGGTGCAGGAGGCACGACCCGGCTAGTTGAGGCCAAAAACGCATCGCCAGCATAAGGGACGAGGTGGACGGTGCACACTGTTGAAGTTTACCTTGTTATGTCATGTCAGATGTTTTGGGATTGATCAAATTATTTTGTTATGATATTTCAGATGTTTAGTTTATTCCGTTACAATGTCGAAGTTTATATTGATTAAATTGGAAGATGTTGATTGAATTATAACTAGATGTTGTATGTAAATTTCGATGACGAAATTTTTATTAAGAGAGGAGAATTGTAAAACCCGAAAAAATATCATTTTAGATCTCGCACGCTTTTCAATGTGTCGCGGCGAGTTTTAAGTGAAAAAATTAGAGTTGTCGGATTTTGACGAAAATAATTTTATAAAATTCTACGCAAAATTTTGAATAATTTGATATAAAGAATATATATTGAAATTCGCTTAATTTTGGAATTAAAATTTATAGAAATCTCATAATACCTATTATACCCCAAGTGTTTATTCAAGCTTGGATGTTTTAAGTGAGGGCAATTGGGTAATTGGACTTTTCCCTAACTCCCTAAGATATGAAGAGGCCGATCCCTCTTCACCCCATTTGCATGTTTTCTTCGGCCGAACCGAAGGAGCATGCGAAAAGGATAGAAGGAGGACGGGCAAGGCGACAGGGAGGCTTCGGGCGGCAGTTTTCAACAATGCTTTTTGAGAGAAAACGAAGAGGGAAGTCAAGAGAAGTCTAATGTGCGTTCCTAAACCTATAAATCTTCTTTTCCTTTTAGATTTTTGGAGGAGAAAATTTTAGGGTTTGTGAAGAAACTTAGAAATTTTTAGAGGAACTTAGGAGGAACGCTAGGGAAGGTTTAGGAGATATTTTTATGCATGAAAACGAAATTTTTCTTTAAAAGTATTGAGTTGGAAAAATTAGGGTTTTTCTCTAAAGTTGAAATTTTTTAAAGTGCTTTTGCAAATGTGGTTCCTAAGGGTCCTAAGAGGGTTTTTTAAGAGAAGAAATTGAGTTTTTCTCACAAAATTATATTTTCCTAATTTCTAATTAATTTAAATCCGAAAATTAGTTTTTCATAAATATTATTATGATGAATGGGAAGTTTTAGCATGCAAAAGTAAGCATTTTAATGAAAATAGGTTTTCCAAATTTAGGGTTTTAGGTTAAATCCGAAAATAGAAATTATTTTGAATTATTTTAAGTAATGGTTTGGGATTACTTGAATAACAAATGAATTTTTAAAATATATGCTTTATGTTTTAAATGAGAGGGAGAGAAAGAGAACCTTTAGAAATGTTGGGAGTAGATTAGAATATAATAAAAAGAATAGGAATCATTGATATTATTTTAGGATTGAAAACTCTAAGTTGAAGGTTTAAGATTTTATGAATGTTATTTAAATAGTTGAAGATTTCTAATAATTAAGCTGAGACGAGTATTGGGATCTACAACAAAGCTTGAGATTTGGAAAAATATTAAAGCTTGGAAACATTCAGGTGAGTAAACATGCTTCTTTATTATGGTAATTGCATCGTTTAAGTTTTTATTGAATTGTTATTGCAAATTGGTTTATTTTATTGCATTTCAATTGATTCCATTGTTTCATATTTTGCATATTAATTGATTCACTATATTACTGTATAAGTTATATGATAAGACTTAATATTATTGATAAATGAGATGATATGAATATGATATGATTGTTATATTGAGTGATTGTATGTGCATGCTGAATACATGGAGCTCACCCCCTTATAGTACTAGCTGGGGACGTTGTACTCGTGCACATTAAAATGGTAAAGGATATGGAAAAAAATGATAAATAAGTACCTTTATGGTACTAGACGGTGGCTCCTGTGATGTTTGTAAAATATATACGAAATGAGAAAGTTATGAATAATGAATATGAATATGAAAATGAAAATGAAAGATATAGTTTTATGATATAATATGTTTAATGGCATGTTTGTAAGAAATGAATTTATGTTATGTTTTAAAGGAAATTGACATCTAACATATTGTTCATTTTGTCTTGATTACTATAGTTAAGAATCGTGTTTTACTTACTGAGCTTTGGCTTAATGTTAGTTGTTAACATTTTTCAGATGTAATTACTGTAAATCAAAATGAGTAGAAGGGGCAAAAATGTATACCGTAGAAGAGAAGCGCCTAAGAAAATGTAACTTTATGAATATTACTAATTTTATGTTTATGTGATTTCAAATTTGATGTTATAGAACCTCTTTCAAATGTTAAAGTGATAGTTTTAGGAATTATATATTTTAGTCTACCGTCCGACCTCCGTTCCCGCCTCGCCTATGCGAGCTCACCGGGCCGGATCGTGACAGCATCTATTTTCATGGTGTGTCTCAGACTTGTACAAATTTGTCAATTGAATAAATATGAACTATAAATAACGAATGACAATCAGAACCATTGCTAGGTTTCAACAACTTGTACAATTTTGTCAATTGAATTAATATGAATTGTAAATAACGAATGACAATCAAAACCATTTCTTATCCATCCAAAACACTTTACATAAAGAAATAACAAACCAAAAAAAAACATTTCTAATTTTTTTGGTAACAGAAAACAGAAAAAAAATAAAAAAAGAGGCAATACTGAGCTAAAAAATAACTAATAAACCAATTCCCAATTATTAGCATATATTGTCATTCGTCGGCAAGGCTTCATTACTTTGGCTGCATAAATCTTTTTTCCTCATTTATTACTCTTTGGTTCTATATGCAGTCTTAATCCTTATGTACAAAAGTCCACTGTCAAACAAAAATATTGCTTCATTTACCTTGTCCTAACTTCAATACAGCAGCAGTAATGAAAATGCTCAATACTTGCTTAAAGACCCCATCATCAAAGATATCACTTGGTGAGCCTCCATTCCATGCAAGGATAATCATGACCTGCAGAGAAAGTTGAAAAGCTGAATAAAATTATAAACTACAAGATTTATATTTCAGAAAAAATAAATGTAATAAATCACCTGCAATGCCAGAATGAAGAAAGCCCACATTCTATCAAAACTTCTAAATATATGCCAAAATGAGCGTATCTCAACAAAATTACTTTTCCCAATCCATCTGTGCCTAGCAGTGTTTATGTTCTCCTGAGCAACAAAAAATCAAAATATACTAAGAATATCTGCAGTTCTTAGTAAAATAAAATATGAATTAGAAATGATATTGCTCATTCATATTTTCAACTCACACTCACACGTCTATATGTGTGCACAAACCTCAAATATTTAATAGAAGTAGATAGGAGGAAGCTTACTCCATTTTTTTCAGATGGATTTTTGTGAGGTTGACAAAAGAAATCTGCATCTGCTCTCATTGGCCAACCCAGACGAAAACAGTCAACTGACCTGCATATCATTAAGATAATAGTCAACTGAAGTGCAGGAAAACATTCAGTCAGAGAATACAAATTAAAAACTCCTTGTTACAAGTACCAAAAGTATTCATTTAAATCATCATAATTTCTCCATTGAGAATGTTTCGATTTTTCTGTTTTGCTTCTCTTGGCTTCCTGCAATAAACATGAGTGTTAAAACAGCAAAATGAGACAAATTAACTAAAAGAGGAAGGGGATGCATGGGGTAAGAACAATATTGTTTTACAACCTCGGCTATTGTTTTATAAATAGGAGTTACAACTTTTCTGAGGAAGGCTTCTTCATCACCCCCATAAGCCGGCTTTACGTTTTCACCTGTCATGGGGCTCACATTGCCAGCTAGCATGCTATAAAGTTCAAAAGCCATCTGGTAACAAAGGAAAAAACAACAGTTTGAGAAACATAACATCCTAAAAGCAGAGAGTCAAAAAATGCATAGCAATGCCAACACTAAAGTATAAGATCAATATCATATAGCGTACACTAATGCTTAACACGTGAACCAAATGCAACTGGAACAAGAAGATAACTGGTCAAGATCTTCCCGTATATTCCATTTCAATTACTCTATTGTTGAAAATACAAAAGGAGAATAGGAAAAATATTTAGAATGCTCATCTTTACAAGGAAATAACTTTTCCCAGTGTATAATCACTATCATCTAATAATTGGCCTTATCCTAACCATTTGATACCCGCTATGTTTAGCAAACCGTATAGCTTATGTTGTGCATGATACAAAAACATAGTCTGCAAACCAGAACATAGCTCTATAACAATTTTTTTTAATCTAAAAATTATGAAAAAAAAATAATAATAATTTTTTCAAGAATTCAAGTTATTGGATCAAGGAAAAAAATTTGAGAAACATCATCCACTTGTTTCTAATACATGAAAATAGCTTGAGCATACATGCATCACCAAAATTAGGACGTTTTATCTATTCCCATTAAGTCCGGTTCGGGTTCGCGGGTAGGGTTGGGTCAACCCGGTAATCCGTGCGGGTGGATCTGGGTTGTATATCCTGATCTGTCTAGCTAAACGGGTCGGATTTGAGTCAACTTGTTTATGCCTGGGTCAACTCGGGTTGGACCCAAACCTGACCCGTTGATCCGAATTGACACCCCTAGATTAGTGGAACATCATAAAAGCAAATTCTTCTGCAGTAGAGATTCTTTCTGATGATGGTCATCGTATCTGAACTTACATCAACACATTTTTTTTAAAAATACCTTCATGCTTTATTTAAGGATGTATTTAGCCAACACTTGCTTGTTTCATTAAGGTTTATTTTATGCTTTGATTTTCATTAATTTCACTAGGATTCAATTCCTTATATTTAACTAATCATATTAGATTTTTGTCAACCTACAAATCTTCTAATAATAAGTAGGACCCCTAAGACTAGGTTGAGATTATTGATTGATTAAAAAAAATATTGATCTACTCAAGACCCCACTATTGACATGTATCTCACCCTCTCTTGTGTTTCTCTCTTGTTCTCCCTTTTCCTCTTCCACTTGCTACAATCAATGACATTAACTGATTTCAGACACGAGAAAAAGAGATAGTAAAAGGAAATAGTGTTTTGCAATTCATGTCTCCTGCTACCATTGATGACATCAAGTGGATGTGCCCTATCTTTAAAAAATAAATAAATAAATAAAAAGTAGATGTGCTTTACCTTGCCTTTGAATTACAATTCATGATTCTAAATGTCATGTTTACAAACGTCAGACTAATGCTGTCTTTGATTTAAAATAACATGCTCTGTTCAGAATTTCAAATTATAAGTAATTGTTATGATTACAAAATGTAAAATCATGCCAAAAGCTCCTACGAATAAAGACACTACATCAATTGATAGATGCCAATAAAAATATATACATGAATAATTGCATGTGCATGTTGCTAGATGGAGCCCCATTGTGACTAGTTAAAAACGCAAAGTTACCCACTCATTTATGACTTCAACATTTCCACCACAGATAATAGAAGCAGATGAGTTGCACCAAATTGTGCTGATAGAGGATGCGTCGTGAGTTAGGTACATTTCCACCACATGCAAGCAAACATAAGAAATATGTCATGTTATGGCGATGGGGAGCTAATGGCTAACAGTGAATCAGATTTAAGACATGCTACCATTACTTGGAATATTGAGATGAACTGTACAGTTATTTAGGTTGCAATGCAAAATTTGTCACTTTATACCATGATCCATGATGATGAGATGGTATTCAGGTGGTATGGTTATGCCCATAACTAAATATGTTTTGACAACTATTATAATCACACTTAGTGCGTCCTGAAATATTCACGATGATAGAGAAATATAAAGTTTAACATCTTAATTTTATACAAAGATCAAGCACACAATCAGATAAAAGAAAGAGTGCAACATTTATAAGAGACACCAAGATTTTTTACATGAAAAATCCTGAAAAGAGAAAAAAAAACACAGGACCTGACCCAGTTTGAATGAATCCACTGGTATTTGCAGTTGATTACAAATGAAGCATTTCCTTAGGGGGAAGGCATTGGCTTGATGCAACAAATATATATCATATAAAGTGCATTACATGGTGGGAATTGAAAGATTCATTAATGACTTGTTTGTTTGGTCAGAAGGACCATAGTCGGCGGGCGACGGAGGTCGTAAAGACCGTAGTCAAGTGAAGGTGGCCGAAAGGTGATGGAGGTCAGAAAGACCGTTGTCTAGCGACAAAGGTTGGAAGAACAATACTCGAGCGACGAAGGTCGGAAGGACCATAGTCAGTGGATGACAGTGATCAAAAAGACCATTGTCTGGTGACGGATGTCAGAAGGACACCGTAATTTGGCGATGGAGATCGAAAGAACCATAGTCGACGGGCAATAATGGTTAGAAATATCGTTGTCTGATTACAGAGGTCGGAAGGACCATAGTCCGGCGACGAAGTCGAAAGGGCCATGATCGGCGGGCGACAGTGGTTAGAAAGATCATTGTCTGGCGACGGAGGTTCAAATGACTGTAATCTGATGACAGAGGTCGAAAGGACTGCAGTCGACGAGCGACAGTGGTCAAAAAGAATGTTGTCTATTGACTGAGGTTTAGAAGGACTGTAATATGAAAAATGGAGTTCGAAAGGACTGTAGTCGGCAGGCAACAGTGGCCAAAAAACCATTATCTGGCAACAGAGGTCAGAAGGATAGTAATCTGGCGACGAAGGTTGAAAGAACTGTAGTCGGCGGGCAACAATGATTAGAAAGACTGTTGTCTAGTGACGGAGGTTGGAAGGACTATAATCTGGCGATGGAGGTCGAAAGGATCATAGTCGGTGGGCGACGAAGGTCAAAAAGACCATTGTGGGGTGGAAGTCCAACAAGAATTGGAAGTCGGGTGGAAGTCCGACGTTAGTTGGTGGCCAAGCGTAAGTCCGGCATCAGTCAGTGGACGGGCGGAAGTCCAGCATCAGCCGGTGGACGGGTGGAAGTCCAGCATCAGTCGGTGGACAGGTGGAAGTCCAGCATCAGTCGGTGGCCAGGCAGAAGTCTAATTTCTTTTCTTCCTTCTCGTCCTTGCTTCCATGCTTGGGTCCCCCTCCATGAGAAATGATGGGTATATTTATAGTTTCTGAGAGTGGCATAGCCAATAAATAGGAGGAAGATCATGGGTAAGTTGAGAGTGGTTTGAATGAACGGCCAATATTGATTCCCTTGATTATGAATTGTTTATTAGGCATTTAAATGTCTTAATGATATTAGAATTTGGAGATCTTAGGCTCATTGGATTCGTCTCGTCGAGTCGCTTAATTCAACTATAAGCATTTCACATTTTGAAACCGTTTGGCCATCTAATTTATAGTTTGAACCTTCCAAATGCACTTCGGGTCTTTGAATTGGTCCCATTTGAGCTAGGATTGTGTTGAATTTGGTATCGTTGGGTTCGTCATTTCGAGACGTTTAGTTCGACTATAAGTTTGTTGAAATCGGAGTTCACATGATTCCGAATTTAATTTGAGTATGCCCCATACACATAAGCAATTTCCCACCAGTCCCATATCCTTTCAGGGCCATGTACACTTCCGTTAATTCTCTACCTCTACCGAGTCAATTACTTTTGCCAACACAGCTGATTGAAACTCACTCAAGCTGCTGACTGCTAAAGGAAAATGCCCTCCCTTCCTTTCTAGTCCTTCCAAGACTCACCCAGTCACCCTCCTCCTCTTTGGTTGTCTAGAACCTTCCAAACCCCATACTTTGTATTATTTGTGTTTCTATAGATGCAGTACCTAAAATGCCAGTTCCAACGTATCTTACTTTTACAACATCAGGTGAGTTCAAGTTGACTACAGGAACTTATAGCAACTTCCTCATTGGATGCACCATCTGTCGTTTGATGACCCATAGTCTGCAAATCAAGCTACCTACTTCTACGCCAGTAAGTAGCGTATTGTCACCTTCACTCTCCACACTAGAGTGCTTTGAAACCCAGGAAATAAATGGCAACAATCTAGAGAAGTTGCAAAATTTCAACTCATTAACACATCCATGTACGGCAATTTTTCATTGTTTTTATGTTTTATTTTACGATTTACGTCCTCCATGCTGAGTTTCAAGGGTGTAATGCCCCATGCAATGTTATGTAGGAATTGAGATGTATTTATTTTAGCTTCTTTATCTATTTTCTTCTGAGGGGAATTTGTTTCCATTACTTTATCAGACTTCCTCTTGTAAGGACTCCTCAGGGTTTACTTTCAATTGTGGATGAATGATTTTGGAATTCAACCCGATGCCCTAATATTTGACCAGTCATCTTAGGGCTGCATGATACTTCTTCATTTGAGTGCTTCAGAGAATTATGATAGACAACATGCCTTCCTTTTCCTCTCTTCTTCCCGAACTTGCATCCAATCTTCAACATTTCGCACACCAATTTCAGGTTGTAAATCACATGAAATGCAGTTAAATCAATAATAGCAAAATGTCACGGAACAACAGTTCAGACCTGTAATGCCAAAAATAATTTGAAGCTCACCAATAATCAATAAAAGCCTCATCCCATGTTTCCCCTCCCAGTGAAACATAGCCATCTTGCTCATAGTGCAATTAAGTCCTTCAATGGGAATATTAACTAATGATGGTCAGTAAGAGCTTCTAGCTCATGTTAGGTTTCATGGAAGCAGAAAAAAGCTCAACAGGACCTTAATAGCAGGGTTATATATGATTTGTAGAAAAAAGGAAGCTAAATTTGAGGACAGACACGAAATATGAATTGCTTGCTCAATTTTAAAGCGTATTCCAGATAGAATCATACACTGAAAAAACTATTGTTCATCAATTAGATACCAAACAATTTTTTTTTTTGCTTTTGTGCGATGAGTAATTCTAATTATGCATTTTTATCAGTTGTGGATTATTATTGCAAGATCCAGTAAATAAAAGGCCATGATAATAGCAGAAAGATTAGTATATGTAGTTCAGATAAAAAACAACCAAAACCAATTAGGTACTTATTTTATTTCCTTTTTTCCTTTTGTCCATTTGCATTGGGCAAAGGATTATAGCATCTGGGATGAGATGAACCAAATTTTATGCAGGAAACTCACATGATGATAGATATAGCACAAGCATTCCGGCATAAAACGCAGATTTGCAGCTTCACCCCAAATTAGAAGATACAGGCCCATGTAAAGCAATTTTCTCTGTTGTACTTCCTGCTGAATGGTTGGCAGCCTGAAATTTTAATATCACGATAATAAGATATGAGAAAATCAAAAAAAAGATATGGATCAAATATTAATGAAGTAAAAGTCGAATCTTTAAAAATAGAAAGCAAGAAGAAACGTCAAGCCTAAATGTATTTCATACGTAAAATGGTCGGTTAAAGTAGCTTTTGAATTCTCACCAGAGGCTACTCTTTCGATCCAAGTATTTGCACCACTTCTTGTAATTCCTAAATAGTTTCTTCATGACCAAATTTAAGGCACGATCATCCAACTGAGATATAGATTAGACAATTAGTATAACGGCTCACCAAAGAGCAAAATAGCACAGCACTCACATTGTTGTTTAAGCGCAGTAAAAAAGAAGTAAAACCTTTGCTTGTTGATCAGGCTTTGGAGCCTGTCGGATGTGGACATTTGCTAGTAATAATATCAAATGTTCTCTTTGATTAGCCACATTATCCTTCTGCGTACTCAAACAATTCAAAATATGAAATGCATTTGCATGAAATAACTTAAAAAGAAGTTCAAAATTAAGTGGAAATAATATGCAGAAAAAGTAACTTGTTGACAAAAAAAAGCAGCAACTAAAGAGGATTCACCTGAAAACCAAACATTGCCTGAAGCAGTCAAGAAGGTCTTCATCTAACTTCTTCTCATGATCTTTGGGGCCATGGTAAACCCCTAGTATTCCGAAGAGCAATTACTGCAGCTTGAATCTGCAGAATCATAATGTCAGGAGATTTCTGTAAAACTTTCCTCTAGTTGAAAGCATTGCATAAAACAAGAGTTACGAGAAAAACCTCTGGATACCGCATTATAGCCTGATTTGCACTATCAGGATCAGCGGAAGAACATTGTAAGGTGCATATATCTTTTTCTTTTCCTCAACTTATTATGAGTTTCCAATATCTGAACAAAAGCATCGGGGTAGAAGTCTTGGGGAGACCGAGAGTGGGTCAAATTTAAGGCGGTATCTGGAGGAGAAGGATGGCCACATCCAGCGGATGTGGAAGGGAAATTCATGGCCTTGGAGGAGATGATGAAGAAGTGTTGGAAGGGCAAGCACGGGCGGTGCCAGCGGAAGTAAAGAGGAGAAGGTTAGCGGGGGAGCAGGGGTAAGGAGAGAAGGTGAATCCATAAGAGAAGAGGAGGTGGAACTGCTTAACAGCAACGGGAGGATGCCACCTCGGGAGTCCATCAGGCGGAAAGAACATGACAAAAGGAGGACTTCCGGGAAGGAGAGAGATGATTGGCGACGTCGGAGGCCGACCCAGTGGACGGCTCTGGGGGATCTATAACCACCATGGCGGGGCACGGGGGAAGATGATACCGGCGGCCAAGGAGGGAGGATGAGCCCTGATATGGAGAAAGAGGAACTTGGGAAGACCATAGCCTTGGGACAGAGGAGGTCATGGGGGAATAGGGCATACGGGTGGACACGAGGGCCAGGAAGCTGAAAAGCCAGTGTTCGAGGAGGCGAAATGTGGATGAGTGGATCCACAAAGTGGTGAGGAGGTATTTTGACAGTGAACGGTCTGATGGAGGAGGAGAGATTGATGGCTGCTATTATGTGCTTGGAAGGGCGGCATTTGCCTGGTCAAGTACATGGATAATGGGAACGTGAGGTACGGAGGGACTTAAGGAGGCTATCAGGGAGAAATTCAGGGGGAGCAAGCCCATGGGAGATTTCAGAACAGTTTCACGCCCTCACTAGATGGAACAGTGGAGGATACAGGAAGAATTTGAGAGTTAGATGGGAGACATGGAGGGCCTCTCAAAAAGTACTTTGGGGGGAAATTTTATTGAGGGCCTCAAACCAGAAAGAGATGCTGTGAAGGTTTGAAACCAAGAGACCTGAGGGAGGCGATAGAATTGGCTCAGTTGGTGGAGAATCTAGAGACCAACGCCGAATTGAGAGAAACAACCACTCAGGAGGTCCCACCGGACAACTATACTACTTGGCTCCAAAAGGGCCAAGCCCAAGCGTCCCTAAGGAGAGTGGAAAGGAGAAGAGCGGTGGTAGACCAGATCTGCTGGAAGCTTCAAAAAATTGACTGGGAAGAGATGCAAGAGAAGAGGGCCAAAGGCCTTTGTTTCAGATGTGAGGAGAAGTTTGTTCCAGGGCACAGGTTTGCAAAGATCGCGCCCTTCGGGCTCTCACCGGTTATATATAGACGAGGCGCGCTGAAGAGTGTGAAGATTCTGAGGAGGAACAGACTGATCCCCAGTTGGGAGGTAGCCGAGGTCTCCCTCAATATGTGCTGTGGGGATTTATCCTAGGCATACGATGAAGTGAAGGGGAAATCCTTGGGAGGGAGGTAGTGGTCCTGATTGACAGGGGGCAACCCACAATTTCATATCCACCCAGGTGGCGAGGAGCTAGGGATGGAGGCCTACTGAGACAGCAGTTATGGGGTTATGATGGGGACAGAAAGATTGCTGGTCACACGGTGGTGGAGATAAGTCTACAGGAGATCAGGTGGTAGAGGACTTCCATACCCTGGAAGTTGGGTAGACAGATGTCCATTCTGGGCATGAAGTGGCTGCAGACCTTGGATGAAACCAAGGTGAACTGGGGGACCATGGTGATGGAGCTAGTTGTAGAGGGGAAAGGGTTAAAGCTAAAAGGGAACCAGGATTGTCCAGAGCTGGAGTGTCACTCAGATCAATGGCGAAATCATCCATGTGGAAGGAGGAGGATTCCTTGTGGAGTGCAGAGCCTGGAGGAGCAGGAGGAGGGGGAGGAAAAGCTCATTCTCTGTTGGTTCAGCCTCTTCTGCAGGAATTTGAGGATTGTTTCCAACCTCCGGTGGACTACCACCTGACAGAGAGCAGGAGCACCAGATTATCCTGAAAGGGGAGTATCCTATCAGTGTGAGGCCTTACAGTTCCTCAAGTGCAGAAAGTGAGATTGAGAAGCTAGTGGGAGAAATGCTAGGAGGGGTCATTCAGCCCGGTGAGCCCTTTCTCTAGTCAGTTCTGCTTCTGAAAAAGAAGGATGGGAGTTGGATGTTGTGTCTGTGTAGACTATTAGAGCTCTCAACAGGAGACTGTGCCTGATAAGTTTACTTATCCTGTGATGACGAGTTGATGGAATGAGCTCATGGAGCAGCCTTGTTCACCAAGGTCGATCTGAAGGTCAGGCTATCACCAGTAGGGAGGAAGGAGATGTTGCAGAAGACGGCCTTCAGGACTCATGGGGCCATACGAATTTTGGTGATGCCTTTTGGCCTCACCAACGCACCTGCCACATTCCAGCCTTGATGAACCGGATCTTCAAGCCACACCTCACAGGTTTGTGTTGGTATTTTTTGATGACATACTAATATATAGCAGGACTGAGGAGGAACACTAGAGCACCTGAGAGTGTGTGTGGGTGTGTGAGGGTGAGATAGGGAGCAGCACTGAAGGCCAACTTCAAGAAAGTGTGACTTCGCTCAGGCACGGGTGGAGTACCTGGGGCATATGAATTTCCAGAAGGGAGTGGCTACAGATCAGTCCAAGATAGAGGCAGTGCTGGCATGGGCTCAACTCAAGACCTTGAAGAGGGCTCAGAGGATTCTTTGGGATTGACAGGCTATACGAGAGGTTCGTTGAGGGGATACAGCACCATAGGTGGCCACTGACGAGAAGTTGAAGAAGGACAACTTTTTATGGGGGAGCAGCTTCAGAGGCTTTTGAGAAGCTGAAGAAGGCCATGACGACAGGCCAGTGCTTGCTCTGTCGGACTTCAACCATTGTTTTGTGGTGGAGACAGATGCTTCAGGCTATGGATTGGGAGGTGTTGATGCCGAACCACAGACCCATAGCTTACTTCAGTCAAGTACTGTCGTCCGGGTAGGCTGATGTCTGTCTACGAGAGAGCAGCTGTTGGCTATTGCACTGGCCATCCAGAAGTGGAGGCCTTACTTATTGGGTAGACACTTTATTGTCAGGACTGATCAGAGGAGCTTGAAGTACTTGTTAGAGCAAGGATGATGATGAGAGCCACAGCGGTGGCTTTCATAAATTGCTGGGGTATGACTTTGAAATTCAGTACAGACCAGGCGGGGAAAACCAAGCTGTGATGCCTTGTCCAGATGTTTGGGTGAACTAAAAACGGTGGGTGTGTCTGTCTTTGATGTTAGATTGGGCGGCAATCAAAGTAGAGAGCTCGAAAGATGAGGGGTGGAAAAAAGATCAGGGCTAATTTATTAAGGGAATGATAGCCACCAGGTACTCAGTAGAGGGGGACAGATTGTTGTATCAAGGAGGGTTCGTGATAGCCCAGGTGTTTATCCACATCCCAAACTCATACTTCAAGAATTTCATGGGAGCGTGGTTTGGGGGATTTCTGGGGTGCAGAAGACCTATAGGAGGATTGCTGCTGAGCTTTATTGGAAGGAATGCATAGAGATGTAGAGGATGATGGGCCAGATGTGAGATTTTGTCAGAGGAAGCTATCTAATCACCAGGGGACTACTAAGCCGTTAACGTTACCAGGACGAGTGTGGGAGGAAATATCATGGACTTCATAATGGGCTGCCCGTCAGAAGGCTTCACAGTGATCCTAGTAGTGGTTGGATAGACTGAGCAAGTATGTCATTTTATTCCCCTCGACATCCTTACACGCAGTAACAGTGGCTCTTCGATTTATCAGAGAGGTTGTCAGGTTGACATGGGGTACCAAAAGGCAATGTGTCCGATAGAGACAAGGTGTTCCTCAGTCTCTTTGGAGGGAGATGTTCAGATTACATAGGAGGAAATTTTGAAAGGAAAGCACGCTTATCACCCACGACAGATATGGCCAACGGAGGTGGTTAACAGGAGCTGGAAACCTATTGAGATGTTTTGTGTCGGAGACACTAAGCTTTGGGCCAAATGGTATCCTGGGCAGAATTTTGGTACACACTTCTTTTCACTCAGCTTCACAGATGACGCCATTCAAGGTAGTAGGAAGGGATCCTCCACACTTGGTGATTTTGGAAGTAGCAGCACTCCTGTGTCATCAGTAGAAGAGTACTTGAGAGAGATCGAGTACTAGAAGAGCTAAAGAGGCATTACTGCGAGCACGCAAATTATGAAGAGCAAGCGGTATGGGCATAGGAGAGGACATATTGTTTGCAGCAGGGAGAGGGTGTTTCTGAAGCTCCGGACCATATAGACAGAAGACAGTTGCCAACAGGAGGAATGAAAAGCTGGCTCCAAGGTATTTGGGTCATATGAAGTGCTAGAGAAGAATGGGTCAGTAGCATACAGATTGAAACTACCTCCATCGGAACTATACATCCAGTTTTTCACGTGTCACAATTGAGAAAGGCCATTGGGGAGTACACGCCAATTCTGAGCTACTAGACACCCTGACTGAGGTCTTAGAGGTGATTTTTGAACCGATGGAGCTAAAAGGGGTGCGCCAGAAAGAAGATAAAATTAAGAAGTGTTGATCCAGTGGAAGAAACTTCCTGACTACGGGCCACGTGGGAATTCTACGAGAGGAGAAACAGCAGTTCTGATTTTCACCTTGAGGACAAGGTGGATTCTTTGGAGGGCGGGTAATGTTACGCCGCCCAGAGGAGCCAGCGGATCCGGTCGAGTCTTCTCACGGACGGAAACAGAGCAAACAGGAGGGAGCAAAGCCGACGGGGGCCAGGGGAAAGAATTTTGGGAGGGAAATTTTGAATGCGAGGGGCTGTTTAGACTTTTGTAAAACTCCTTTATGGTTAATTAGGAGGTTAGGAGGAAAAGGGGGGATTATCTGGCATTTGAATTTTGTTAGGAGATCTAGGGTTTGTGTGTCTTGGGCTCTAGGCTCGCTAGAGATATTATGAGTCATTCCTTCCTCTCGGATTGAAGGAAATTGTATCTTTGTTTGCGTTTCGAATCTACTAGTGAAATACATTGTTTTTTTCTCTATTTCTGAGTTCACTAAAAACTGCTGCGATTGCTGTTTTCCTGTGAAAACAGCAGTGTTTCTCTTGTTTTGGTACTGATTTGATTAGGTTTACTTGCGAACCCAAGTATTTCCTATCACAGAACTTAAACAATTAACAAAGACTTGATTTAATCGAATGACAACGGAATTACATTGAAATGATTTGAACTGCAGGGAAAATGACTAATACTTAAAGTAAAAAAATTTAAGCTGATAAGAAAATCAGACTCAAATATGCAAGTGAGAAAAATTATGGTGAATAAAGTTACATATAAAATTTGCATGCAAATAACTCCATGAATTAAAAGTGGTGCATGTCATGAATACAAACAAGCACCTCAACCATGTTCATAATTAAATGAAGATACACACTCATAAAAAGATGTAGTGAGGGAACATATGCGAATGCAAATTGTGATGAATAAAGAAAATTGTAAATGTATAATTGTCTTCACTCACAAATGATAACGAAACTCATGCAATTGATTGATTGAGACAATTGCATTGTCTACGAGGACATACGATTGATGCAATAACATCTATAGTCAATGTCATTATACAAGCAAGCATGTGGAAAATCAAACTCCAATGCTATGAATGGTGGACAATGAACATTAAATTGGCTCATAATCTTCATTCCATCAATTACAAACGATAACAAATGATTCGTAGGATCTAAGGGGGATTCCCCTACGAAACACATTAACAAACACGTGGCCTTCCAATAAATATGCTAATAGTAAAAATTATGAAGCTTCAAGTGAACATTGGAGACCTTCATTCCCATTGAAAATGCAAATGTCAACAAACAATGCAAGAAGAAGTGCATGGCATATGATGAATGAAAGCATCACCGATAGCCCACCCATAACAACTGTAAGAAAGCTACGAGTGATTCATAAATGACGTCATGGGACACACAAGCTCAAAAAAAAAGTACTTGCCAATCAATGCGCAAGTTGATGTATCGGTTCCCAAGGACATGTCGATTCATCAAAAGAAGTTTCATTACATTTGCTGATCGACTAAAGAATGGCAAAAATAACTAGAAACTTGTAGTGTTCATGTCAGTTAGACAATAAATCTATATGGAGAATATGAAGCATAACGAAAGGGTTATTAGCGATGTGATGAGTTACATGTAAGGAAGAAGATGCAACTTATTCAGTAACCAATATCATGTCTCAAATGAGCACGTCAATATATGAATGAAAGTATAAATAAACATGCAAGTATGCATAACAAAATGCAAGAAAATAATATGTAATCGTATACATGTATGGGCCTCGGCGAGCAAGTTACGGGTACACACGAGACATCTAGCGATGTTATGGTCAAATGATTAACTCAAGTTCAAGCTTGATCATTCTATGTGGATAGAAGGAGTCGATGCGATAAGCCATCAAACAAATATACAGCTGCGGTATTGACCGAGATATTTGTTTTATACATTCATGTTAGGCCTTCAAAGCTCAATAAACATAAAAAATTCACAAATAATGCATGTAGCTGACAATCCTTATCAACAGTAGACAGGGTCGACAATGTCTAAAATTGCTAATACGTCATCAAGATGATGGTCGTCTGTTGAACTTAGATCTCAACAGGAGCGGTTCACGAACACTTAAATGCTCCACTATCCTGTGCATGGGTCCCGACGAGAGTGTTACGGGCACACACGGGACGTCTAGGGATGTTGCAGGGTCAAATGATAAACACAAGTTCGAACCCGATCCTTCTATAGTAGTAGATATGAGTCGACACGGCTCAAACCATCAAACAAAGGTCGCGGTATCGACCGAGATATATTGTTTTTGTGACTTGTCATTAAACCTTCAAGTGATACAAAAAAAATCACAATAATAGCATACAGCTGACATGGACCGATCTTCTATCGACACGTGCAAAGTCGACAAGGTTTAATCACAAAATGAAAATGCAGTTAACCACTCATGAGGGCCGTGTTGAATGTTGATCTCAATTGTGGGGTTAAATCAATATATTCAAAATGCCTCCATGAAAAATTCAAAACTCAAGCCACCAAAACCAATATTTATAACTGCAATTATATATTTTTTTAAACACTTAAAGCTAAATACTTCCCACTCTCCGCAAACATTTGTCGAGGTAGACCAAATTTGAAAATATCACTTCAATCACAAAAGCTAATGGATGGTCGCAAGAATATCACTTTAATTCATGCCAAACTTACCTCTTGTTAGTAAGAACGTGACACATGCCCTCTAACGACGATTTTGCCGCCAATGGCACTGCATGTATTGGTTATGATCGGGGGGCCATCTGAACCGATGGTTTGTCACTAAATGACACCACTAAATTGGTTTTGGCTAGAGCCCCGTATGTTCCCCCAATGGCTATCAAATTCTAAGATAGAATCAATAGGTGATATAATCGATAGACACAAAGCCCTTTTATATATGATGGATTTAAATTTGCCCCTTAGACAAATACTCCCCCCCCCCCAGGTCTACAAGTTCCGTTGGACGAAGCAAACTCATAACTGCGACAAGGATACCTTATTGTCAGGTTGGGTCGGACTACCTCTTGACGTAAGTAACTAGGAACCATGAGTGACCCGAGATGACAGAATCATGGGATTCTTGATGGGTCTATTATCCATTTCCCCACCATCCTCATTAAGAATGCAGATGGTGATAATTCTAATTTTAAATATCCAAATCTTCATACCCAAACCATGTTGTACTATTAATTCAGATAACAGACGTATCCTTTGTCGTATCTTATTGTCGCTAGCTTTACTCGAAAGTTCTCCTTCATGATCGGAGAGGGGTCATTAAATTATAATGTTGCCTCTAGAAACCAAAACTCAAATCTAAAGGTCCTCGCAAGATGAGAGTGAAATCTCTGGGTAGTGTCTTAATCTAACAAATCCAATCTGCCTTCTGAAAAATTATATCGAAACACTAGTTCGTTAAGAAACTTCCTCGATAGCAAAGACACCACACATCTTGAATCTATATGATGTCTATTTCCCTTTCTTCGATGTTGACGCCACATAATCTTTTCTCTACTACGTTGAATCCTATGGGCCATCTTTTTGTATCATCCCGCCAATCTCTACCACACTTGTCTTCCATCTAGCCTTACTAAAGATAAGCGGCAGATGTCTTCCAATCCTCCCGTTTCTTCAACACCCTCCAAGTACTGTTGGTTAGAGACTTTTCATTTCCAATTTGAATGAGGAGATTGTTTTAATGTAGGATTGAAAAATTTATTTCATGACATTTATCAAGTTGATTGTTTTGTTGGGGATAATAACCACCACTCTCTAATTCTTTCATGATACATATTTAAACAAAGTTGAATTGGTTCTTTCATTGATCATATTAATGTCAGTATTTTTCACCTTCATGCATTTGATTCTACATGTCGTATTGAAATAGTAAAACAATAAAAATTGCAAACGTGTTATCATAATAATACTTATCTTTCAATTTTACTTTCCATGTAAGCACAATTTAAACCACAAAAGTTCAACATATTCTGAGCAATAGACTCTAAATACGATATTGCACTATTTTTTCTATTGTTTAATATTTCTCCATATTTCCTCCAAATAATGTGATAAAAGCTTGATGTTGGATCTCTATCCACTGTGACTCCACATAAACAAACACTAGTATAGCCTTAAATCTTTAGTGTTTTTATGTATTTTTATAGATAAGTATTTTTTAAATATTTTGATTTTCCTATTAAGAACATTATGTATCTTAAAGTCGAGATTCTTTGGATACATAAATTGACTTTGAAGGCGTAACGCAATGCAATATCCCCAGTATTAGTCTCCAATCAATTTTTTGGATTGACCCTTTCATGCTTGAGTAACATATTTCGCCAATGTCTATTTTTTTATTGTGTTTTGTTGATTCTATTGAAGTTGTGAAAAGGCTTGTTGTTCATCATTTTTAATCACTTAATATTAAATCCTAAACAATATTTATTGAGAGATAATATGATAATCTTAGTTATTACGCTAATTTAATGCTAAAAAAATATTTTACGCCATGTTTGGTGCTTGGATCTCAAATTTCTTCAGTGATTTTTTCAGCAAAGTTATTTTTTTTTCTTCATTATCAAGCCTAACCCTTACAATAAGTAATTGTCACCCTCCTTTCAATTGTGTGATTTATAAAGAGTGTATAGCGCAGCTCGTGGCTCATTGGCTTTTGTCTATATCTGATTCACAAATGACTGTTATGAATCTTTCCATACTATGCACAAGAATTGTTTAAACCCAATATAATGCCTTTTTTAAGTTTGCAATGGCCTGAGTAGGGGAGAGAAGAGATTAAATCATAGTGGGACAGTTGTAAATTTCTTCCAAACCAAAATATATGAAGCATTTTTGCCATTATATTCTTTCATGGAGTCAGCCAAAGTTAGTAGTCAAAGTAGATCAAATCATGAATTTTTGTTTTTTCTTTGTGTATTAAGCAAATGTTTCCAGGTTGTCTAATCCATAGATGGTACACATATACTACTAACACAGTTTATATCTGACTAAGCTCCATCAATATCCTTCCTCCCAAATCTACATAGTCTTGAAGCTGTGGAGACCTATTCCTTTCCTATTTTGGAAAACTGGATTGGTCTTTACTTACTGCTGAATTTGTTTAGAACATTGTTGCCTTTCCTTTCCAGAGGTTTACCTCACTCAATCTCTGTTGCCGTGTCCGCCTCCAGCCTTCCTATGGATCCTGACAGAATGCGCAATCATCCTGCATCTCTTCAACATGCTTTGAAACCTAAACTTGGGACTTTACAATCACAACGGGTAATCTAACAGAGTACATCGAATTGTCAATCATGAGTAAGACAGAGCTTCTCACCTCATATAAAACATAACCGATTTCACACACCTAGGAAAATATAAATATAATACTCGTACTGTAAAAACAGGCTTTTGAATGCCCCGGAAAAAAAAATAGAAAGCCAACAACATTAAATACAACAACAATATTAAAAATTATTTTCACTGCCTTTATGTTTCTCATGATTATGTGAATTTTTGGTTATGGAATGATCTTACATCTAATTTATATATTTCTATGTCCACTTAAGTAATTATTATAATATAAAATAATCTCTACTATTAAACCAATAGATTTTGCATATGAAGACCCTATAGCATTGCTCGAATACGAATAAACAAGAATGCAAACTTCCATAGTATATTAACCAAGAAGAGCAAAACCAGTAGCATCTACCTAGCACTTTGAAAGCAAATTGATAAGTCACTTACTCAGCAAAATCGTTCTTCCATTATGTCTCATTTCACAACTTCAGCATATCTTGAAAAGAAGTACACTCGATTCGTCCTCTTGTTTGTTTTCCATGCTGCAGCAAGAAGTCTTCACTTATTGTGAAAATTAAATTTTGAAATCTTTTAGTAACAAAAAATTTGGTTTCCTAAGTTAGAACAACTACAAAACGTGTTTATCAAAAAATAAAATTATGTGTTGAGATCTGGAAGAGCGCTCATCCTCAAGTTGTTATTAATTAGTCTTCAACTATCAACTCATCAACTTTCTCGAAGATTTCATTTATAATTCCTAAATTAGGAGAACAGAAAGCACATCATTATAAACTCATCTTCATACGAAAATAAAAAAAAAAAATTAATCAAACGAGCAATAAGTAGAGATTAAAAAAAGGGCAACATAGCATCGATGCAATAAGCAAAAACAGTAAAAAGTGTTACGAAAGCATACTTCTTCTCACGATCACCAGTAACTAGGTGGTTAATAATTGATTCCTAATATGATAAATAACATTCCTTCACAGCATGACCTATAACTATCATTTTAAGGTCATTTTTTCAAATCCCGATCTGCTTTAGAATCTTTGGCCATATCCAAACAATTGGAATCTGTTTAAATTTAAAGATGTTTAGAAAACAAATGAGAGATAATTACATAAGACATTACAAAAAGTCCTAATACAATAAAAATAGAAACCTTGGCTAGCAAGTAAGAAGAGGCCACTGGACAAGGTTTCAGAATCTTGGTCAGCCCATACGGTAACGAGCAATATATATTCATCTCCCTGTTTATGCCATGAAGTGTTAAGCTGTCCATGCGAACTAGACAATACATGTAAATGTATCTATAGTTAAAGAAAATCCTTTCCTTCAGGTTTGGTTTAGCTACTCTGTCTTAATGAGATCTTCACCAACGGAAACTAGTGGATTATTTGCGTTCCCACTTTGAGCAAATTTTTGCAGTTTCCTTCTCCAAATTACTAGATGCTTCTAAAACTTATAAGATTACGTCAATTATCAAAAGAACTTAATGCCTTAGAGATATACTTTTGAAGAACAACACAAGAGAAGAAAAAATTACAAAAGAGGAAACAATCAATGAAAGACATTTAGACATTTATATCACGGCTTAAAAGAGCTTGGTAATGAACACCAAAATTCCAATAAAAAGTATGGATCTCAAACCATTTCAAAGGCCGAGACAAAGAAGCTTTTAAAAACCCCTTTGCAGTTGATTCAGATTTTTCAAAGGAAATAGATGTTCACTTGAAGCACGCGGCAAAGTTGAAATCTGACCTTAGCATTTCTAAAGTCGTATCTTATTAAACAATGGTTTGACAGATTATAAGCAAATGCATGCTAGTCATCTGAGGAAATAGATTTTCGAAGAACACACTGCAATCAAGTTGAAAATTCAGCCATAACCTCTAAAAATATTTAACAAAACACCAACACTATTAAATAGCTAACGTCCATGAAGAGTTAAGTTGCTTAAAAACCACGAATCTTTAAGTGCAAGGCCGAGCCACTATGGGTTGTGCATTCACTCTGCAAGACACAGGACTATATTGTAAAGCATATCAAAACAATGAAGAGTACTCCTATCATCGCTTAGCAAGGTATTCAATGCATGTGCAAAGCTCCTTCCTAATCAAATGAAGACCTACCATGCAAATAGGTGATATAGTGTTTGTTCCTCATCAGATTGCTATGGCTGTATCAAGATTAGTTTAATCAGTTATTAATGATTCCTTGCTAAATTTTGAATTTAAATATATATAATCATTTCAAGTTAGCTGGATTTTTAGAATATTTAAAATTCATTCTTGTGATAGGTGTGGGCTCCACTGAAGCATGCTTTATGGTATCTATACTATACATCTGATGTATTGTTATAGGTGAGGTTCCAATTAACGCGACAGGTCATGCTTTATTACAATACCGCGCTTCAAAGCAAATAAAAAAAATAAACTTTGCAATCGCATTGTGCAATATGCACTGGCAATTTTGGGTTAGTACTTAGCTTCCCATTTCAAAGAGAATAAAGGGTTAACATCATCTTCAACAGTGGGCGACCAATCAGATTTGTTGGGTCAAGATTATAAATCCTTCTAATGTACTATATCTGTCAAGAACTACATGTGATATTTAGTTAACCTAATCTCTAAGCTATTTCCCCATGCGTTCTTGTGATTAACTATTTCTTATCTTTCTTTTTCCTTCCACAATATTCTATTTATTTCTTTGTAATATGTGCATTCTCTACCATCCATTCCACATGTCCTAAACCACATATATGCCATTTCCACCTCTTTTATAAATAAGAACAACTCCAAATCTATGGCTAGTCTTCCACTCATATATAGAAAACTTTTACCACACAGCTCATCTTAATATTTTCTAGATTCTTATGCATTGAAACCTGATTATTATGACTTGATTGTTTTCTAGACTTAAATCATAAACAGCTTTATTAATCTTAGATATAAATTTTTATTAAACCTCAGATATCCATTTATGCATGTTCCCTGTTGAGACAATTCACCATTTAATCACCACACAATGTACAACTCTAAGTAGTTGTATGTATCATAAGATTCTTCATTATTTTATATATACAATTCAGAGTAATTAAACTAAAGTTCATTATTGTAATAAATCTTTCACTTAATTTGTATACTATTTGCCCATACTATGCCACCAAGGTACACCATATTGAATATTCTATTTGTAAGCACATCAATCGATTAATTTTTTTATAATTTATAACTAAGAAAGGCAGAAGACATGGAACAGAGAAATTACCAAATCACTCAAAAAATCTTATTAAGACCCTTCAATGATATGTAAAGCTAAACTATATCAAGAAAAAAGAAATTTGACAAGGCGATTTACACATGACTACTCCCAGTTAATCAACAAAGGAAAGATAAAGTTCAAATTTTGTGAGCCATAAAAACCATTAATATAGAATCAATTCACCCCTGAATAATGTCATGTGGCAGAATAAAGTGAAAAGCCAGCAGTATACATGACAAAGGTCGTCTATTGAACAAATAAAATGCCATTCATATCTGCATAGCCGTTAAGTGCTCATCAATATTAGGAATTCCTCAGAGCAGTGTTCAATAATATAACATGCCATAAAAGATAAAATCTTAAAAAGCTATTAATATAATAATATTAAAAGAAAAGAAAAATCGGGAAGCTCCCACTATATAACCGTTATTATGAAGGAATACGTGCAAAAATAAAGAGAAGACTATCTTTGGCATAAATACAAGTGCAAATAGATAGAGATGAAAAACTTCACGGACTCTCCAAGACGACGAAATGCACCATAGACTCCTCAGCAACTAATGTGTGGACAAATTGCATACCCTATCTGTGTATCCATGAAAATTACCTGAAACAGTAATTGGAAAAAATACAAAGCAAATTTTGTGAGTATAGTTAGAATAATTAGCATGTAATCCAAATCTATGTTAAAGAAACCTTACAAGATATATTGCGGCCCAAAGTGCGATTATAACACCAATGGTACTCTTTGCTGAATCCCAAAGGGAGTAATTCATGACTAGGCATAAGTATAACTCAAAAGATTGGACCAAATATCATACATGGGGAAAGATCTCCATGACCATTTATAAGTAGATATGGTGCTTCTCTTAATATCTTTTGTTAGGATTGACTAAGATGCGTCTGATCTGAAATTGTCACAATGTGACAACAGTTTTAAATGTAGATTGCTTTCAAAAGTTATGAAAACATACAGAAAAGCATATCGATCTTTAGTATAATTTACAGAGTTAACGGTACAGATGATACTATATTTTGATGAATAATTATTATAATTTTGATTAATTGCTACAAGCGTACATATTGACTTGATAACTACTCATGACTTTATCACCTGCAAGGAGCAACTTCATTTGAAAAGTAGCTCTAATAGTGGATCTTACGGCCTCTTATAGAGTGACCCATATATGGGTCCTTATAACTAGAGTCCTATAGAGCCTAGTGGAGCCATCTTCTCTCTCAAAAACTACATTATTCAACTTTTGTAACCCTAGGATCACCTCAACCGCCCATGAGCTTCTTTCTCCTCCAGAGTAGCAGGTTTATGACCCTTCCCATGTTTCCCTCTCCCCCAAATTAGAGTCTCTGATTCTTCATCATCCAATTTCTCGCCAACCATAACCTTTCACCTGTTTCCTCTCCTTGGAAGTGGCTTCAAAAGGTGGCATCATCTCTTTTCTCTCTCTCTCTTCTTCTCCACCTCCCCTAATCCACTCGATCGTCCCTATATAGGATTCCCCCCTTCCCCTTACTTGTCCAGTCAATGGTGCCCTGCCTTGTGATGATGTAATCTTTGAGTTGAAACTCTAAGCAGTCTTTTTCACCTTATTCTTCCCAACTATGAAATCTGCACTCAATATAATTGAAATTTTGGCTCCCCAAATTCACATTTGTGATTTTCATATTTACCATATCAAGCGCCTCTCCAAACACTCAACCTATATTTAGCCACCACAGGTTAAAAACTACCAATTGTAGTAGGAATCTATCTCCACCAAAGCAAAAACAGCAATAACGAAGAGAAAATGTAGCAGAAATCAACGAAAAAAGAATGAGATTTCTCAACACAACCAAATCCAAGAAACAAGTTGGATATTCTTATTTGATAGGCAAATCAACTCTCTTACTAAACCGCCGAATCACCGCTGGAGAAACAACTCCAAACAAAAATAAGCACAAACACAATTCACTATGAGAAATAAAACCTAATTAACCCTAAAAAAACTCATAATTCCCTCCCAAATCTGAATTCAAATCATCCCTATTTCCTAAATAAACCATTCATAATTCCCTCACAAATGTGAATTCAAACAGGCCATCTTTCTCTAAATAAACCTTCCTAATTTCCTACCCCAAATTTAGTTTTCTATGTAGAAATAAAGGTAGAATTAACCTCCTTCGAGTACCCCCCTCTCCTTGCCCGCCACCCACATTAGTGGTCCCAAAAGCTCTAGCCGGTCCACGTCACTTTCCTGGAAAAGTTATGCAATACATAAAAACCATATTTCCTTTCCAGCATACTAACATCAAGCCAAGAGGTTGATGTTTTACATATGTAACAATACTAACCGAACTTCAAGTCAATTTCAAGCAAGAAAACAGCTTATTAAGAGGAAGATTGGACTACTTGTAGCAAATGTTGTAGATCGTGCGCAAACTGGAAGATAAAAGTAGACTGGAGCAAATAGCCGCATTTATACAATAAGATCAACTATCATTTTAAACCTACAGAGAAACAATTAAGTCATTGCAAGTATTGCTAAATTAAATGTAACTTCCTATATGAAGAGGAAATTTTATATTTACCTCAATATAGTAACTCAATTATTCAGCTTTCGGTCACTATAAGAATCAACCAAAAACATTAGTATACCTGTGTGTAAGAAAATTAGTGTAGAGATATGAGAACATGTAGCCTATCACACGGAAACTTGCAAAAATATATGACCAAAATGTCATTTTTCTTACATGAAAAAGTAGGAAAGGCGCTCTTTCATGCATTTTTTTTCCCCTGACCTATGAAGAGACAAGGCTGGGGCAAAAAAAGGCCCCCATAACAATACTAAGTCGTAACGGATTTTTTCACACAAATAAAGAGAAATAAAAAAAGTCTCCACAGATAAAATGACATAGCAAAATACAATATCCCATTATGAACTCAAAACAAGAAGGTTGCATAACCAATGATAATCAGAAGCTTCCAGTACCTGAGATCCACCACATATAAGAATCAACTATCTTGTAGTGAGAACCTTCAAGAAACCTATCGGACAAATGAAAAAGAAAACACAATAAGCCGAAAGCACTGTTTGGAGAAGATATATCACCCTGCCAAAATATAAAAGAATGTGTTTTGACACCATTCCAAGCCAAGCTTTTGATAGTTTTGGCCAGCTCAGTAGGAATTTCCCAGGTGTGGAAGCATACTTGACAGGAATATTACCACCCATGTCTAGGATTAAACAACTTTCAAGATATATCTCTAGTTTAACGCAGAAGACATGCTCTACTAGCTTTCCTAGCTAAGAATGATATCCAGGATAGCTAACAAAGTAAGAAGACCGATATAAGACTAATATCTAATGGCCTTAATACATTCGTTGTTTTAAATACAGCAGAAGCACAAATCGAGAAACAAAAAAATATTAGAAAACACAACCACAACTTATTGTTCCAAAACTGAAAGACTATAAATCCCATGCATACATACATTATAGGGGATCTTAATAGGGTCAAAAAAATATGCATCAATACAACTCCCGAAAATGCAAGTGACTCTACACAATCATGATTTTTGCATCTAAAAACGTAAACCCACACTACAAAAAAGGGAAAAGACGCTCACCTCCCTTAACAGTATAAACCAAAAGCATCGGTAACAGCCCAACCCAGTGAGCTCGCATAGTGCGAGCGAGAAGGAGGTCGGTGCACAAAAGTGGTATCAGAGCAAAGGGTGTGTTAAGAATATTGAAATCAATATGATAGAGTCACAATGATGATTTCTATAGGTTAGATAAAGGATAGGGTATGTGTGTAATGACTGTCTAATTTTACTTCATCGATTATATCTGCAGAGCCAGGATCCGAGAAAAGATACCTGATGTGCACTACGAGAGATATTAGGTAGGGAGATACCAGTGTGAAGCAGAAACCTTTAGTAAAGGTAGTATCAATGTTACTAAGGAATCTTTTACGCATTTATGGCAACTATGACCCGAATGATAAAGAGTAACTAAAACCCAAGCTGGAGCAGTGGAAGTACACCAATAGACAAAAACTTGAAGTTTTCCAGAGGGCATGAAGCCTCCATCGTTCATGTCAGGTGTGTGGATGCATCGCAGAGAGGCAGGTAGGATCTTGGTTAAATTAGGAAGAGATATCGTCGGTAGAGAATGACATGCTCTGTCAGAGATAGAAGGGTTACCTTAGCTGCTTTGATTGCTTTCAAAGGTGAAGCAAAGAGTGAGTGGAAGATAGTCCTTGTGCCAAGTAGACCCTCTTGGAGGAAATGACCAAGCCAAAAAATTACTTGGGAGGAAGTTTGTGAAAGTATTAGATACTGCTATGTACGATGTCGCCTCGAAGACAGATGCAAGATAAAATCAACTAGATTGGTGCAAAACCTGCAAGGTGATAGAACTATTTACTCAACAGTACGAGGCGAAATTCACTAAACTTTCCAGGTATGCTTTCATCAAGATAACCCATGTGAAAGAAGTTTCATCGTTTCTTATCTGGTTTGAAAGCTATCATTAGACAACCCTTGAACCTTTTGGCTATTGAGGATACTTCAATTCTGATAACGATGGCTCGAAGGAGTGAATCAGATTTGCAAGCTACTCAGAGGGGAATGGACCAAATAAAGGAAAGATGTTTTGAAGAGAATATTCAAAGCAATCAGACTGAGGGCATCAAATGGGAAGAAGCCCAAGTTTATCTTGGTGGAGCAGTGGTGTGCAACTACAAGTAGAAAGTCACGGAACCTTGTGCTAAGTGTGGCAGAATTACATAAGGGCGGAATGTTTGATTTGTTTCCAACAACACTTGCTATTGGTGTCATCAAGCCTGGACAAAACAAAAATATTAGTCCTGCATTTGATTCAGAAGACTTCAGGAGTAAAGAGATCAAATGAAACATCTCGGCACAGAGGAATAAGTATGAAACCAAGATGTATAGAACCCATCAGCTAGAGGTTCAGTGCAAAAATTAACTAGGCGAATGTCAAATCGCGAGTTTTACACTTTGACTTCAGCAGAGGCTCCCAAGAATTTTGTAGAAGCTGACAATGAAATTGAGATGGCTATATAGTTTTATGTTTAGTTACTGAAATTGTTAAATTTGATGTTTTAGGCTTGATTAATGAAATATCCTTGGCAAATGCTCTTCCGCGTGATCGACTTTCAATAAATCTAAGAATTTCACCTCTGACTATGAAATACTAATGCCCCCGACAGTTCCCTTATACATCTACTCCGATCCCGATAGAGATATCATAGATACATAAGACCGAAATCATGTGAGTGTTATCCATGCTAATGTAATCCACGAGTGTGGGCTTGCATTTGAGCACCTAAATTCTTCAAAAGTAACGGATTGCAGTGGGCCCGACCCGGCTAGTTGAGGCCAACCGCATCGCCCAGCATAAGGGACGGCGTGGACGGTGCACACTGTTGAAGTTTACCTGTTATTCTAGTCAGATGTTTTGGGATTGATCAAATTATTTTGTTATGATATTTACAGATGTTTAGTTTTATTCGTTACAATGTCGAGATTTATATTGATTAATTGAAGATGTGTTGAATTATAACAGATGTTGTTAGTAAATTTCCGATGGGGACGAAATATTTTAATTAAGAGGGGGGAGACATTGTAAAACCCGTAAAAAAATTATATTTTAGATCTCGCACCTTTTCATGTTGTCGCTCGCGAGTTATTTTAGTGAAAAAATTAGAGTGTCGATTTTGACGAAAATAATTTTATAAAATTACTCAAACGCAAAATTTTGAATAATTTGATATAAAGAATATATATTGAAATTCGCTATTATATGGAATTAAAATTTATCGGAAATCTTCATAATACCTATTATACACCCAGTGTTTATTCAACATGGATGTTTTAAGTGAGCGGCAATTGGGTAAGTCTAGGATACACACTTTTCCCTAACTCCCTAAATATGAAGAGGGCCCGATCCCTACTTCAACCCCATTTGCAGTTTTCTCGCCGCACGTAAAGCCGAAGAGTACATAGCGAAAAGGATTAAGAAGGAGACGGACAAGACGACACACAGGGAGGCTCAGGGACCGGGCAGTTTCAACAATCTTATTTTGAGAGAAAAGAAGTGTGAAAGTCAAGAGAAGACTAATGTGCGTTTCCTAACCAATAAATATTTTTTCCTTTTAGATTTTGGAGGAGAAAATTTTAGGTTTGAGAAGAAACTTATGAAATTTTTAGAGAACTTAGGGAGGAACTCTAGGGAAGGTTTAGGAGATATTTTTATGCTGAAAACGAAATGATTCTTTAAAAGTATTGGTTGGAAAATTAGGGTGTTTTCTATCTAAAAGTGAAATTATTTAGAGTGCTTTTGCAAATGTGGTTCCTAAGGGTCCTAAGTGGTGTTTTTTTTAAGAGAGAAATTGAGTTTTTACTCACACAAAATTAATTATATCTCAATTTCTAATTAATTTAAAATCCAGAAAAATTAGTTTTTCATAAATATTATTAAATGATGAATGGAAGTTTTAGCCATGCATAAAGATAGCATTTTAATGAAAGAAGGTTTTCCAATATTTAAGGGTTTTAGGTTACAACCGAAAATAGAATTATTTATGAATTATTTTTAAGTAAATGGTTTGGGATTACTTGATAAACTCAAAATGAATGTTATAAATATATGCTTTATGATTAAAATGAGAGGGATGAGAAAGTGAACCTTTAGAAATGTTGGGGCAGTCGTCTGGAATATAGAAAAAAAATAGGAATCGATTTGATATTATTTTAGGATTGAGAACTCTAAGTTGAAGGTTTAAAGATCTCTGAATGTTATTTAAACAGTTTTGAAGATTTCTAATCATTAGCTGGAAGATATATGGGATCTACAATCAAAGCTGTGAGATTTGGAAAAAATATTAAAGCTTGGAACATTCAGGTGAGTAAAAACAAGCTTCTTTATTTTGTAATTGCATCGTTTAAGTTTATTAATGAATTGTTATTGCATAATTGGTTTATATTTATTGCATTTCAAGTTGATTCCATTATTTCATATTTGGCATATAATTAGATTCACTATGATTACTGAATAAGGTATATGATAAAGACTTAATTTATTGATAAATGAGATGATATGAATAGATATGATTGTTATATTGAGTGATATGTATGTGCAGTGCTGAATACTATGGAGTCACCCCCTTATAAGTACTAGCTGGAGACGTTTGTACTCTGTCCATTAAAATGGTAAAGGATATGGAAAAAAAATGATAAATAGTACCGTTTATCGCGTACTAAACGGGTGCTCCTGTGATTGTTTGTAAAATATAATACGAAATGGAGAAAGTTATGAATAATAGAATATAGAAAAATGTAAAATGGAGAAAAGATATAGTTTTTTATGATATAATAGTTTAATGGCATGTTTGTAGAAATGGATTATGTTATGTTTTAAAGGAAATTGACATCTAACATAGTTGTTCATTTTTGTCTGATTACTATGAGTTTAAAGATCGTGTTTACTTACTGAGTTCTTGGCTTAATGTTAGTTGTTAACATTTTTCAGATGGTAATTACTGTAAATCAAAAGATGTTAGAAGGGGCCAAAAATCGTATACGTAGAAGTAAAGCCCTAAGAAAATGTACTTTATGACGAGTTCGAACTATTTTATGTTTATGTGATTTCAATTGATGTTATAGACTCTCTTTTCAAGAGTTAAATGTGATAGTTTTAGAATTATATTTTAGTCTCACGTCCGACCTCCGTCCCCCCCGCCTCGCCATAGCGAGCTCACGCGGGCCGGATCTGACAGCAGTATATTTTCATGGTGTGTCATCAGTACTTGTACAAATTGTCAATTGAATTAAATAGAACTATAAATAACGAATGAAATCAGTAACCATTTGCTAGTTTCAGACAACTTGTACAATTTTGTCAATTGAATTACATGAATATAGTAAATAAACGTAATGACAATCAAAATCATTTTGTACATACCAAAACACTTTACAAAAGAAATAAACAAACCAAAAAAAAAACATTTATATTTTTTTGGTAACAGAAAACAGAAAAAAAATAAAAAAAGAGGCAATACTGAGTAAAAATAACTTAACACCAATTCCCAATTATTAGGCATATAATGTCATTCGTCGGCAAGGCTTTCATTACTTGTGCTGATAAATCTTTTTTTCCTACATTTATTACTCTGATTGGTTCTATATGCAGTCTTTAATCCTTATGTACAAAGTCCACTGTCAATCAAAATATTGCTTCATTTTACCTAGCTCGCTAACATTCCAATACAGCAGGCAGTAATGAAAATGCTCAATACTTGCTAAAGGACCCCATCATCAAAGATATCACTTGGTGAGCCACCATTCCATGCAGGATAATCAATGTACCTGCAGAGAAAGTTGAAAATGCTGAATTAAAATTATATTAACTACAAGTTTTTATATATTCAGAAAAATAAAAATGTAATAAACACCTGCAATGCCAGAATGAAGAAGCCACATTCTATCAAAACATTCTAATATATGCCAAAATGAGCGTATTCTCAACATAATTAACTTTTCCCTCAAACCTTCTGTGCCATAGCTAGTTGTTTATGTTCTCCTGAGCAACCAAAAAAAATCAAAATATACTAAGAATATCTGCAGATCTTAGTAAAATAAAATATGAATTAGAATATGATATTGCTCATTCATATTTTCAACTCACACTCGGTGGGGGCACACGTCTTAATGTGGTGCACAAACCTCAAAATTTTAATGAGAAGTAATAGGAGGAGCTTACCTCCATTTTTTTTCAGATGGATTTTTTGAGGTTGACAAAGAATCTGCATCTAGCTATCATTGGACCAACCCAGAACGAAAACAGTCAACTGAACCTGCATATCATTAAGATCATAGTCAACGAATGTGCGAGGAAAACATTCAGTCCAGAGAATACAAATTAAAAACTCCTTGTTACAAGTACCAAAAGTATCATTTAAATCATCATAATTTCTCCATTGGAATAGTTACGATTTATCTAGTTATTGCTTCTCTTGGCCCTGCAATAAACATGAGTGTTAAAACAGCAAATGAGACAAATTAACTAAAAGAGTGAGTGCGCATGCATGGCCCCCCCCCCCGCTATCGAACAATATTGATTTTACAACCATCGGCTATTGTTATAAATAGGAGTTACAAACTTTTCTGAGGAAGGCCTTTCTTCATCACCCCTAAGCCCGGCTTTACCTTTCACACTGCATGGGGCTCATTGCCACTCTAGGCATGCTATAAGTTCAAAATCCATCTGGAATCAAAGGCAAAAAAACAAACAGTTTAGAGAAAAAATAAACATCCTAAAAGCAGAAGTTCAAAATGCATTGCAATGCCACACTAAAGCTAAAATCAAATCAAATAGCGTACAACTAAATGCTAACACGTGAACCAAAAAGGCAACTGGAACAAGAAGATAAACTGAGTCAGATCTTCCCGTATATTCCATTTCAATTACTCTATTGTGAAATAAAAAAGGAGAATAGGAAAAATATTTAGAAAATGCTCATCTTTAACAAGAAATACATTCCCAGTGTATAAGTCACTATCATGGCTAATAATTGGCCTTATCCTAACATTGATACCCGCTATGTTTAGTCAAACAGTATAGCTTAATGTTGTGGCATGATACAAAACAGTCTGCAAACCAGAACATAGCTCTATAACAATTTTTTTTAATCTAAAAATTATTAAAATAAAAATAATAATATAATTTTTTCAAGATATTCAAGTTATTGGATCAAGGAAAAAAAATTTGAGAAACATATCCACTTGTTCTTAATACATGAAAATAGCTTGAGCATTAACATGCAATTCACCCAAATTAGGACGTTTTACTATTCCCATTAAGTCCGGTTTCGGTTCGCGGGGGTAGGGTTGGGTCACCCGGTAAATCGTTGAGGGTGGATCAGGGTTGTATAATCCTGATTCTGTCTAGCTATAACGGGGTCGGATTTGAGTCAACTTGTTTATGCCTGGGTCAACTCGGGTTGGACCCAAACCTGAACCCGTTGATTCCAATGACACCCCTAGATTAGTGGAACATCATAAAAGCAAATTCTCTGCAGTAGAGATTTCTTTCTGATGATTGGTCACGTATCTGAACTTACATCAACAATTTTTTTTTAAAAAATAGCCTTCATGCTTTGATTTAAGGATGTATTAGCCAACACTTGCTATGTTTCTTATGTAGATTATTTATGCTTTGATTTTCATTAAATTTCACATGAGAACAATTCCTATATTTAAATAATCATTATTAAGATTTTTTGTCAACCTACAAATCTTCTAATAATAAGTAGGACCCCTAGACTAGGTTGAGATTATTGATTGATTAAAAAAATATTGCATCTAATCAAGACCCCACTATTGACATGTATAGTCTCACGCCTCTCCTTGTGTTTCTGCTCTTGTTTTCCGTTTCCTCTTCACTTGCACAATTCAATGACTTTTAAACTGATTTCAGACACGAGAACAAGAGATAGTAAAAGAGAAAAAGGTTTTGCAATTCTGTCTCTGCTACCCATGATGACAATCAGTGGTATGTGCCCTATCTTAAAAAATAATAAATAAATTAAAAAGTTAGATGTGCTTTTCACTTGCCTGTTGAATTACAATTAATGATTCTAATGTCAATGTTTACAAACGTCAGACTAATAGCTGCTCTTTGAATTAAAAATAACAGATCTGATTCAGAATTTCAATTATAAGTAATGTGTATGATTACAAAATGTTAAAATCCAGTGCCAAAAGCTCCACGGAGATAAAGACACTACATCAATTGAAGATGCAATAAAAATATATACATGGAATAATGCATGTTGCCATGTTGCTAGGATGGAGCCCCATTGTGGATATAGTTAAAAACGACAAGTTTACCACTTCATTTATGCTTCACATTTCCACCACAGATAATAGAAGCAGATGAGTTGCACCAAATTGTGCTGATAGAGGATGCGTCGTGAGTTAGTACATTCCACCACATGCAAGCAAACATAGAAATATGTCATGTTATGGCGATGGGACTAATGGCTAACAGTGAATCTGATTTAAGGACATAGCTACCATTACTGGAATATTGAGATGCAACTGACAGTTTATTTAAGTTGCAAGTGCAAAATTGTCATCTTAATACCATGATCCATATGATGAGATGGTATTCAGGTGGTATGGTTTTCCCTAACTACATATGTTTTGACAACTTTTTAATCACACTTAGTGCGTCCTGAATATTGTGTGTCACGAGTATAGAGAAAAATAAGTCTTAAACATCTTAATTTTATACAAGATCAAGCACACAATCAGATAAAAGAAAGAGTGCAACATTTATAAGAGACACAAGATTTTTGACATGAAAAAATCCTGAAAAGAGAAAAAAAAAACACAGGATGACCCAGTTTGTAATGAATCCACTGGTATTGCAGTTGTTACAAATGAAGCATTTCTTAGGGGAAGGCATTGGCTTGATGCAACTAAATAATATCTTTAATAAAAGTTGCTTACAGGTGAGGAATTGAAAGATTCATTAACTGACTTGTTTGTGTTGGTCAGAAGAGGACCATAGTCGGCGGGCTGTACGGAGGTCGTAAAAGACCGTAGTCAGTGGAAGTGAAGGCCGAAAGGTGATGGTAGGGTCAAGAAAGACCGTTGTCCTAGCGACAAAGGTTGGAAAGAAACAATACTCGACTGACGAAAGGTACGGTAAAGGACCTAGTCAGTGGGTGACAGATGATCAAAAAAGACCATTGTCTGGTGACGGATGTTCAGAAGACACCGTAATTTTGGCGATGGAATCGAAAGGAACCATAGTCGACGGGCAACAATGGTTAGAATATCGTTGTCGATTACAGAGGGTCGGGAAGGACCTAGTCGGCGACGAAGTCGAAAGGGCCATGATCGGCGGGCGACAGTGGTTATAAAGATCATAGTCTGGCGACCCCCGCGGAGGTTCAAATGACGTAATCAGGACAGAGGTCGAAAGGACTGCAGCACAGACGGCGGCGACAGTGGTTCAAAAAGAATGTTTGTCTATTGACATGGGTTTAAAGGACTGTAATATGAAAATGGAGTTCGTAAAGGACTGTAGTCGGCAGCAAACAGTGGCAAAAAACCATTATCTGGCAACAGAGGTCAAAGGATGTAATCTGGAGCGACGTAAGGTTGAAAGAACTGTTAGTGGCGGCGGCAACAAATTAAGAAAACTGTTGTCAGGTGACGGAGGTTTGGAAGACTATATCTGGCGATGGAGGGTCGAAAGGATCATTAGTCGATCTGTGGGCGACGAAGGTCAAAAAAAGACCATTGTGGGTGGAAATTGTCCAACTCAAGAAAATTGGAGTGCCGGGTGGAAGTCCGCGTTAGTTGGTGGCCAAGAGTTAAGTCCGGCATCAGGTCAGTGGAACGGGCGGAAAGTTCCAGCTTCAGCCCGCGTGGAGACGGGTTGGAATCCAGCATCAGTCGAAGTGGACAGGTGGAAAGGTCAGCATCAGTCGGTGGCCCAGCAGAAAGTCTAATTTTCTTTTTCTTCCTTCTCGTCCTTGCTTTCCTGCTTGGGTCCCCCTCCATGAGAAATGATGGGTGATATTTATAGTTTCTGAAGGAGTGCATAGCAATAAATGGAGGGAAGATCATGAGGGTAAGTTGAGAGTGGGTTTGACAATGAACGGCCAATATTGATTCCTTGATTATGAATTGTTTATTATGGCATTTAAAATGTTTAATGATATTAGAATTTGGAGATCTTAGGTCATTGGATTCGTCTCGTCGAGTCGCTTATTCTCTATAAGCATTTCACAATTTTTGAAACCGTTTGACCATCTATTTTTATAGTTTGAACCTTCCAATTGCACTTGGGTCTTTGAATTGGTCCCATTTGAGCTAGGATTGTGTATGTCGAATTTGTATCGTTGGGTTCGTCATTTTCGAGACGTTTAGTTCGACCTATAGTTTGTTGAAATCGGAGTTCACATATCGAATTTTAATTTGAGTTTGGCCCTACATACACATAAGCAATTTCCCACCAGTCCCATATCCTTGCAGGGCCATGTACACTTCGTTAAATTCTCTACCTCTACCGAGGGGTCAATTACTTTTGCCAACCACAGCTGATTGAAACTCACTCAAGATGCTAAATTTTCTTTTTGTTGTTGGCGCATTCATTACTTGGAATATGCATGCTCATTGTTGACCCCGACACATCAAACCACGTGCAAAAATGTGAAAATGGTGATTTAAGCAACACCCACGTCGACACGACGCATCACTAGAAATGTCAAAAGACCTCTGATTGCCAAATGGACTATGCCGTTGCAATTAGGACGTCGCAATTGCCTAAGTGGGAACCCCTCAAAGTCAAATTGGACCAAAGGGACGACTAACACTCGAAATTAATATGTGGCATCGCCTAAACAACATCCGATCGCAAAACGAATGTCGTCGTTACATCTGGAACATCGTTGACACCCAAAAATCATTATCAACATGTTCAATTGGGGTAGTCCAAGACGAATGCACGAATTCTGAGGCAATGACGCGCAAATCTAGAAATTTGACGAGCAATGTTGCCCAAAAAGCATCTGATCACAAAACGAACTTCATCGTTGCACTTAGAATGTTATCAATACTCAACAATGACAGTCAATTTAAGCAATTGAAGTCGCGCGAGAAGATCGACATGCATCCCAAGGCAATGCGTGCAAATTAAGGAAATTGAATGATGATTGCAAAACGGACTTCGCCTTTGCGTTCAGAACGTTGTCAATGCTCTAAAATCACTTTCAATTTGGTCAATGAAAGGCACGCCGGGAAATCGAAGCGGGTCCCGTGGCGACAACTCACAAATTGAGAAAATTGGCGTGTCACGTTGTCCGAACGACGTCTAATCGCAAAACAGACTTCATTGTTGTGTTCGGAATGTCGTTGATACCCAAAATGAGCTATAAATGTTCCAAACAAAAATCGCGCACGTAAATCGGGAGACTTTCAATACGATTGCACCCAATTTGAAGAATGCTCGTGAATTGAGACCTTTTTTTGGGAGATCATCGTAGTGTTTTTATTCTAATTTAGTAATAATATTAATAATTATATTTTATTATTAAATATTATTATTAATTTAATAAAATCAAAAATTAGCTTCTCAAATCAAATCACATTGAATGACCTCGGATGTCTCAGATGAAATCATTGCTCAAATCCCTTAAATCCCGGCAAAAACTTCGTGGCTCGAGCATAGTTCGTCTCGAGCAAATGCCACTCTCGTTCTTAAAATGAAACATAATGAAAACCTTTTTTCTTCTTCAGCCTTGAGAGCCCTCTTCCGTTTACACTTCACGCCGACTTCCTCTCACAGTTTGAATCCGACTCAAGCCCGTCGTCTATAATTTATCAAGTAGACTTCGTCCGTCCTGCCTTCTTCATGCAAGCAAACCGCCGAACCTTCCGTCTCTAAGTTCTGACATATCCAACGTCTCCTTCCTACAATCTCCATCCACGTTGGCTTAATTTGAATCCCTCAATCCACCAAACCGCCTCCTCACAGTAATCAAGATCTCCTGATATCCAACTTGTCGGTCCAACTTCACAGTTGACTCTCAATAGAGATCTGCAATCCCATATGTGATTTTCTTGGCATGGTAGGGGAAAGATCGTAGTGATGTTTGCAGCGAGCCTTGGGCGTGAGCCTTGGGCGTGCTTTCCTTAGCATAGCAAGAAAAAATATAAGTACCCATACGCGCCTCAATGCCGTCGGGAAAACGACTAAGTTTTCAAACAAGTACTTTCAAAGATCCATACATGCCTTTCTTGGCTTTGTGTGGATGAAGACTATGGCCACAATGTCACCCTGTGCACGTCTTTCTTGACGTGGAGGGTAGGCTAAGACTCCTGTAGTTTACCATAAACGGGAGAGATGTCAGGAGGCTATCAAAATTCAGTCTGAAGACGCACAAGAATTGAACAAATTACAGGGGACCGAACTTGCAGACTTTTGAACAATAGGGGACTTGAACAGAATGTTACGCCGGCCCAGGGGGCCGGCTGGACCGGTCCGAGTCTTCTCGCGACGGAACCGAAGCAAACAGGCAGAACCGAGCGGAGGGAGCAAAGCCGACGGGGGCCAGGGAAGAATTTTGGGAGGGAAATTTTGAATGCGAGGGGCTGTTTAGACATTTTGTAAAACTCCTTTATGGTTAATTAGGAGGTTAGGAGGAAAAGGGGGGATTATCTGGCATTTGAATTTTGTTGGGAGATCTAGGGTATGTGTTCTTGGGCTCTAGGCTACGGCTAGAGATTTGGAGAGTCATTCCTTCCTCTCGGATTGAAGGAAATTGTATCTTTGTTTGCGTTCTCGAATTTACTAGTGAAATACATTGTTTTTTCTCTATTTTCCTTGAGTTTTCTCCACTAAAACTGCTGTGATTTGCTGTTTTCCTGCTGAAAACAGCAGTTTTCTCTTGTTTTGGTACTGATTTTGGTTAGGTTTACTTGCAAACCCAAGTATTTCCTATCAAATTGGTATCAGAGCGAGATCCGGGCGGTGGAGGGCTGTTTTTTTCACTGTTTCGCTGCAGATTTTCGCAGATTTTTGGTGGATCCGGAGGCATCTCGTTGGTTTCCATGGCATCTAAGCGGGTAGAAGTCTTGGAGACCGAGATGGGTCAACTTAAGGCGGATCTGGAGGAGAAGATGGCCACATTCAGCGAGAATGTGGAAGGGAAATTCATGGCCTTGGAGGAGATGATGAAGAAGTTGTTGGAAGGGCAAGCACGGGCGGTGCCAGCGGAGTAAAGAGGAGAAGGTAGCGGGAGCAGGGGTAAGGAGAAGGTGAATACATAAGAGGAAGAGGAGGTGGAACTGCTTAACAGCAACGGGAGGATGCCACCTCGGGAGTCCATCAGGCGAGAAGAACATGACAAAAGGAGAGACTTCCGGGAAGGAAGAGAAGATGATTGGCGACGTCGGAGGCCCGACCCAGTGGACCGGCCGTGGGGGATCTATAACCACCATGGCGGGGCACGAGGGGAAGATGACTACCGGCGGCCAAGGAGGGAGGATGAGCCCCGATATGGAGAAAGAGGAACTTGGGAAGACCCCATAGCTTGGGACAGAGGAGGTCATGGGGGGAATAGGGCATACGGGGTGGACACGAGGGCCAGGAAGCTGAAAATGCCAGTGTTCGAGGAGGGAAATGTGGATGAGTGGATCCACAAGGTGAAGAGGTATTTTGCAGTGAACGGTCTGATGGAGGAGGAGAGATTGATGGCTGCTATTATGTGCTTGGAAGGGGCGGCATTTGCCTGGTTCAAGTACATGGATAAATGGGAACCGGTGAGGTCCTGGAGGGACTTCAAGGAGGCTATCAGGGAGAAATTCAGGGGGAGCAGCCCATGGGAGATTTCAGAACAGTTCTACGCCCTCACTCAAGAGGGAACAGTGGAGGAATACAGGAAGAAATTTGAGAGTTTAGAGGGAGACATGGAGGGCCTCTCAAAAAGTACTTTGGGGGGAATTTTATGAAGGGCCTCAAACCAGAAATTAGAGATGCTGTGAAGGTCATGAAACCAAGAGACCTGAGGGAGGCGATAGAATTGGCTCAGTTGGTGGAGAATCAGAAGACCAACGCCCGAAATTGGAGAAACAACCACTCAGGAGGTCCCACCAGGACAACTACCACTTACTTGGCTCCAAAAGGGCCAAGCCCAAGCGTCCCTAAGGAGAGTGGAAAGGAGAAGAGCGGGGTGACCAGATCTGCTGGAAGCTTCAAAAAATTGACTGAGGAAGAGATGCAAGAGAAGAGGGCCAAAGGCCTTTGTTTCAGATGTGAGGAGAAGTTTGTTCCAGGGCACAGGTGCAAAGATCGCGCCCTTCGGGCTCTCACCGTTTATATAGACGAGGCGCCTGAAGAGTGTGATGATTCTGAGGAGGAACAGACTGATCCCCAGTTGGAGGTAGCCGAGGTCTCCCTCAATTCTGTGTTGGGATTTACTCCTAGCCATACGATGAAGGTGAAGGGGAAGATCCTTGGGAGGGAGGTAGTGGTCCTGATTGACAGTGGGGCAACCCACAATTTCATATCCACCCAGGTGGCGGAGGAGCTAGGGATGGAGCCTACTGAGACAGGCAGTTATGGGGTGATGATGGGGACAGGAAAGATTGAGTCCAGCACTGGGATTTGCAAAGGGGTGGAGATAAGTCTACAGGAGATCAGGGTGGTAGAGGACTTCCTACCCCTGAAGTTGGGTAGCACAGATGTCATTCTGGGCATGAAGTGGCTGCAGACCTTGGATGAAACCAAGGTGAACTGGGGGACCATGGTGATGGAGCTAGTTGTAGAGGGGAAGAAGGTAAAGCTAAAAGGGGAACCAGGATTGTCCAGAGCTGGAGTGTCACTCAGATCAATGGCGAAAATCATCCATGAGGAAGGAGGAGGATTCCTTGTGGAGCTACAGAGCCTGGAGGAGCAGGAGGAGGGGGAGGAAAAGCTCATTCTCATGTTGGTTCAGCCTCTTCTGCAGGAATTTGAGGATGTGTTCCAACCTCCGGTGGGACTACCACCTGACAGAGGCAGGAGCACCAGATTATCCTGAAAGAGGGAGTATCTCCTATCAGTGTGAGGCCTTACAGATACCCTCAGGTGCAGAAAGATGAGATTGAGAAGCTAGTGGGAGAAATGCTAGGAGGGATCATTCAGCCCAGCGTGAGCCCTTTCTCTAGTCCAGTTCTGCTTGTGAAAAAGAAGGATGGGAGTTGGAGGTTCTGTGTAGACTATAGAGCTCTCAACAAGGAGACTGTGCCTGATAAGTTTCCTATCCCTGTGATTGACGAGTTGATGGATGAGCTCCATGGAGCAGCCTTGTTCACCAAGGTCGATCTGAAGTCAGGCTATCACCAGATTCGGATGAGGAAGGAAGATGTGCAGAAGACGGCCTTCAGGACTCATGAGGGCCACTACGAATTTCTGGTGATGCCTTTTGGCCTCACCAACGCACCTGCCACATTCCAAGCCTTGATGAACCGGATCTTCAAGCCACACCTCCGCAGGTTTGTGTTGGTATTTTTTGATGACATACTAATATATAGCAGGACTGAGGAGGAACACCTAGAGCACCTGAGAGTGGTGTTGGGTGTGCTGAGGGAGCATCAGCTGAAGGCCAACTTCAAGAAGTGTGACTTCGCTCAGGCGGGTGGAGTACCTGGGGCATATGATATCCCAGAAGGGAGTGGCTGCAGATCAGTCCAAGATAGAGGCAGTGCTGGCATGGCCTCAACTCAAGACCTTGAAGGGGCTCAGAGGATTCTTGGGATTGACAGGCTACTACAGGAGGTTCGTGAGGGGATACAGCACCATAGCGTGGCCACTGACAGAGCAGTTGAAGAAGGACAACTTTTTATGGGGAGAAGCAGCTTCAGAGGCTTTTGAGAAGCTGAAGAAGGCCATGACGACATTGCCAGTGCTTGCTCTGCCGGACTTCAACCAGGTGTTTGTGGTGGAGACAGATGCTTCAGGCTATGGATTGGGAGCAGTGTTGATGCCGAACCACAGACCCATAGCTTACTTCAGTCAAGTACTGTCGTCCCGGGCTAGGCTGAAGTCTGTCTACGAGAGAGAGCTGATGGCTATTGCACTGGCCATCCAGAAGTGGAGACCTTACTTATTGGGCAGACACTTTATTGTCAGGACTGATCAGAGGAGCTTGAAGTACTTGTTAGAGCAACGGATGATGACTGAAGAGCATCAGCGGTGGCTTTCAAAATTGCTGGGGTATGACTTTGAAATTCAGTACAGACCAGGCGGGGAAAACAAAGCTGCTGATGCCTTGTCCAGATGTTTGGGTGAACTACAAACGGTGGGTGTGTCTGTTCCTTTGATGTTAGATTGGGCGGCAATCAAAGTAGAGAGCTCGAAAGATGAGGGGTTGGAAAAGATCAGGGCTAATTTATTAAGGGAATGTGATAGCCACCCAGGTACTCAGTAGAGGGGGACAGATTGTTGTATCAAGGGAGGTTCGTGATGCCCAGGACTTCTATCCACATCCCAAACATTCTCCAAGAATTTCATGGGAGCGCGGTTGGGGGTCATTCTGGGGTGCAGAAGACCTATAGGAGGATTGCTGCTAAGCTTTATTGGAAGGGAATGCATAGAGATGTAGAAGAGATGGTGGCCAGATGTGAGATTTGTCAGAGGAAAAAATACATGGCTATATCACCAGGGGGGCTACTACAGCCGTTAACGTTACCAGGACGAGTGTGGGAGGAAATATCCATGGACTTCATAGATGGGCTGCCCCGTTCAGAAGGCTTCACAGTGATCCTAGTAGTGGTGGATAGACTGAGCAAGTATGCTCATTTTATTCCCCTCCGACATCCTTACACGCGCAGTAACAGTGGCTTCAGCTTTCATCAGAGAGGTTGTCAGGTTGCATGGGGTACCAAAGGCAATAGTGTCCGATAGAGACAAGGTGTTCCTCAGTCTCTTTTGGAGGGAGATGTTCAGGTTACAAGGAACAATTTTGAAAAGGAGCACCGCTTATCACCCACAGACAGATGGCCAAACGGAGGTGGTTAACAGGAGCCTGGAAACCTACTTGAGATGTTTTGTGTCGGAGACACCTAAGCTTTGGGCCAAATGGCTATCCTGGGCAGAATACTGGTACAACACCTCTTTTCACTCAGCTTCATAGATGACGCCATTCAAGGCACTGTACGGAAGGGATCCTCCACACTTGGTGCATTTTGGGAGTAGCAGCACTCCTGTGTCATCAGTAGAAGAGTACTTGAGAGAGATCGAGTACTTGAAGAGCTAAAGAGGCATTTACTGAGAGCACAGCAAATTATGAAGAAGCAAGCATATGGGCATAGGAAGGACATATAGTTTGCAGCAGGGGAGAGGGTGTTTCTGAAGCTCCGACCATATAGACAGAAGACAGTTGCCAACAGGAGGAATGAAAAGCTGGCTCCAAGGTACTTTGGGCCATATGAAGTGCTAGAGAAGATTGGGTCAGTAGCATACAGATTGAAACTACCTCCATCGGCAACTATACATCCAGTTTTTCACGTGTCACAATTGAGAAAGGCCATTGGGAGTACACCGCCAATTCTGAGCTACTAGCAACCCTGACTGAGGACTTAGAGGTGATTTTAGAACCGATGGAGCTAAAAGGGGTGAGCCAGAAAGAAGATAAAATTAAGGAAGTGTTGATCCAGTGGAAGAACCTTCCTGACTACGAGGCCACGTGGGAATCATACGAGAGGACGAAACAGCAGTTTCCTGATTTTCACCTTGAGGACAAGGTGATTCTTTGGGAGGGCGGTAATGTTACGCCGGCCCAGGAGGAGCCAGCGGGACCGGTCCGAGTCTTCTCGCGACGGAACCGAAGCAAACAGGAGGGAGCAAAGCCGACGGGGGCCAGGGAAGAATTTTGGGAGGGAAATTTTGAATGCGAGGGGCTGTTTAGACATTTTGTAAAACTCCTTTATGGTTAATTAGGAGGTTAGGAGGAAAAGGGGGATTATCTGGCATTTGAATTTTGTTAGGAGATCTAGGGTTTGTGTTCTTGGGCTCTAGGCTACGGCTAGAGATTTGGAGAGTCATTCCTTCCTCTCGGATTGAAGGAAATTGTATCTTTGTTTGCGTTCTCGAATCTACTAGTGAAATACATTGTTTTTTCTCTATTTTCCTTGAGTTTTCTCCACTAAAACTGCTGCGATTTGCTGTTTTCCTGATGAAAACAGCAGTTTTCTCTTGTTTTGGTACTGATTTTGATTAGGTTTACTTGCGAACCAAGTATTTCCTATCACAGAACTTAAACAATTAACAAAGACTTGAATTTACATCGAATGACAACGGACTTAACATTGAATATGATTTGAACTGCAGGGAAAATGACCTAATACTTAAAGTAAAAAAATTTAAGCTGATAATGAAAATCAGACTCAAATATGCAAGTGAGAAAATTATGGTGAATAAAGTTACATATAAAATTTGCATGCAAATAACAATCCATTGAATTAAAAGTGGTGCATGTCATGAATACAAACAATGCACCTCAACCATGTTCATAATTAAATGAAGATACACACTCATAAATAAGATGTGAGGGACATATGACGAATGCAAAACTTGTGATGAATAAAGAACATGTAAATGTCATAATTGTCATTCACTCACAAATGATAACGAAACTCATGCAATTGATTGATTTGAGACAATTGCATTGTCTACGAGGACATACGATTGATGCAATAACATCTTTATAGTCAATGTCATTATACAAGCAAGCATGTGGAAAATAAACTCCCAATGCATATGAATGGTGGACAATGAACATTAAATTGGCTCATAATCTTCAATCCATCAAATTACAAACGATAACAAATGATTCGTAGGATCTAAGGAGGGATTCCCTACGAACACATTAACAAACACGGTGGCTTCCAATCAATATGCTAATAGTAAAAATTATGAAGCTTTCAGTGAACATTGGAGACCTTCATTCCCATTGAAATGCAAATGTCAACAAACAATGCAAGAAGATGTGCATGGCATATGATGAATGAAAGCATCCACCGATAGCCCACCCATAACAAACTGTAAGAAGCCTACGAGTGTTCATAAATGACGTCATGGGACACACAAGCAAAAAAAAAAAGTAACTTGCCAATCAATGCGCAAGTTGATGTATCGGTTCCCAAGGAACATGTCGATTCATCAAAAGAGTTCATTACGAATATGCTGATCAACTAAAGAATGGCACAAGTAACATAGAACTTGTAGTGTTCATGTCAGTTAGACAATAAATCTATATGGAGAAATATGAAAGCATTAACGAAAGGGTTATTAGCGAATGTGATGAGTTACATGTAAGGAAGAAGATGCAACTTATTCAGTAACCAATATCAGTTCTCAAATGAGCACGTCAATATATGAATGAAAGTATAAATATACATGCAAGTATGCAAACAAAATGCAAGAAAATACATATGTAATCATATACATGTATGGGCCTCGGCGAGCATGTTACGGGTACACACGTGACATCTAGCGATGTTATACGGGTCAAATGATTAACTCAAGTTCAAGCTTGATCATTCTATGTGGATAGATAGGAGTCGACGCGACTCAAGCCATCAAACAAATATACAGCCGCGGTATTGACCGAGATATTTGTTTTATACATTCATGTTAGGCCTTCAAAGCCAATAAACATAAAAAATTCACAAATAATAGCATGTAGCTGACAAATCCTCTATCAACAAGTAGACAGGGTCGACAATGTCTAAAATTGCTAATACGTCATCCAGATGATGGTCGTGTTGAACTTAGATCTCAACAGGAGCGGTTCACGAACACTTAAATGCCTCCCAAATATCTGCATGGGTCCCGACGAGAGTGTTACGGGCACACACGGGACGTCTAGGGATGTTGCAAGGGTCAAATGATAAACCCAAGTTCGAACCCGATCCTTCTATGTAAGTAGATATGAGTCGACACGGCTCAAACCATCAAACAAAGGTCGCGGTATCGACCGAGATATTTGTTTTGTACGTTCATGTTAAACCTTCAAAGCTGATAAACAAAAAAAATCACAAATAATAGCATACAGCTGACAATGGACCCGATCTTCTATCGACACGGCAAGTCGACAAGGTTTAATCCACAAATGAAAATGCCAGTTAACACCTCAATGAGGGCCGTGTTGAATGTAGATCTCAATTGTAGGGGTTAAATCCAAATATTCAAAATGCCTCCCATGAAAATTCAAAACTCAAAGCCACCAAAACCCAAATATTTATAACTGAAATTAAATATTTTTAAACACTTAAAGCTAAATACTTCCACTCTCCGCAACAATTTGTCAAGGTAGACAAATTTGAAATATCACTTCAACTCACAAAAAGCTAATGTATGGTCGAGAATATCACTTTAATTCATGCTCAAACTGCCTCTTGTTAGTAAGAACGTGACACATGTCCTCTAACCGACGATTTTGCCGCCAAATGGCACTGCATGTAAATGGTTATGATCGGGGCCATCTGAACCGGATGGTTTGTCACTAAATGACACCACTAAATTATGGTTATGGCTAGAGCCCGTATGTTCCCCAATGGCATCAAATTCTTAAGATATGAATCAATAGGATATAATCGATAGAACACAAAGCCCTCTGTTAGCTATGATGGATTTAAATTTGCCCCCTTAGACAAATACTCCCCCCCCCCCAGGTCTACAAGGTTCCGTTGGACGAAGCAACTCATAACTGCCGACAAGGATCCTTATGTCAGGTTGGGTCGACTACCTCCTCTGACTAAGTAGACTAGGGACCATGATGACCCGAGATGACAGAATCATGGGATCTTGATTGGGTCTATTATCCATTTCCCCACCATCCTCATTAAGTGCAAGATGGTGAAATTTCTAATTTTAAATATCAAATCTTCAATACCCAAATCTATGTTGTTACTATATATCAGATAACACGTATCTTTGCGTATCTTATTGACGACTAGCTTTAATCGAAAGTTCTCTCTCATGATCGAGAGGGGTCATTAATTATAATGCTTGCCTCTAGGAAACCAAAACTCAAATCATAAAGTCCTCGCAAGATGAGAGTGAAATCTCTGGGTAGTGTCTTATCTACAAATCCAATCTGCCTTCTGAAAAATTATATCGAAACACTAGTTCGTTAAAACTCCTCGAAAGCAAAGGAGCCCACACTCTTGAATCTATATGATGTCTATTTCCCTTTCCGATGTTGACGCCAACTAATCTTTTCTTACTACTTGAATCCATGGGGCACTTTTTTATCATCCCGCCAATCTCTACCACACTTGTCTTCCATCTAGCCTTACTAATGAAGCTGGCAGATGTCTTCCAATCCTCCCGTCTTCAACACCCTCCATGTACTGGTTGGTAGAGATCTATCATTTCCAATTTGAATGGAATATTGTTTTAATGTAGGATTGAAAAATTATTTCATGATCATATTAACAAGTTGATTGTTTGTTGGGATGAATCAACCCACTCTCTAATTCTTTCATGATCATATTAACAAGTTGATTGTTTCTTTCATGATCATATTAATGTCAGTATTTTTCCACCTTCATGCATTTGATTCGATCATGTTGTATTGAATAGTAAACAATAAAAATTCAAACTTGTTATCATAATAATACTTATCTTCATATATTCTTTCCATGTAAGCATCAATTTTAACCACAAAAGTTCACATATTCTGAGCAATAGCTCTAAAATACGAATTTGCACCTATTGTTTAATATTTCTCCATATTTCCTCCAAATAATGTGAAAAAGCTTGATGTTGATCTTCTATCCACCTGTGATCCCACATAAACAACACTAGTATAGCCTTAAATCTTTAGTGTTTTATGTATTTTATAGATAATTATTTTTTCAATATTTGATTTCCAATATTAAGAACATTATGTATCTTAAAGGCGAGATTCTTTGGATACATAAATTGACTTATGAGGCGTACCGCAAATGCAATATCCCAAGTATGGTATAGCTGATTAGTCTTCCAATCAATTTTTGGTATTGACCTTTCTTGACTTGAGTACATTTTCGCCAATGTCTATTTTTTATTTGTTTTGTCTGATTCTATTGAAGTTTTCAAATGGCTTGTAGTTCATCATTTTTTTCACTTAATAAATCCATAACAATATTTTATTGAGAGATAAATATATAATCTTATGATTAAGCTAATTTAATGCTAAAAAAATATTTACGCATGTTGAGTGCTTGGATCTCAAATTCTTCAGTGATTTTTTAGCAAAGTAATTTTTTTTCTTCATTATCATAGCCTATACAATAAGAATTGTCACCCTCCCTTCAATTGAGTGTTTTATAAAGAGTGTATAGTCTTATAGTCTCATTGGCTTTGTCTATATCTTATTCCACACATGACTTTTATGAATCTTCCATACTATGCACCTAGAGATTGTTTCAACCAATATAATGCCTTTTTAAGTTTGCATGCCTGATTAAAAAAATCTTAAATCATAGTGGGACAGTTGTAAATTTCTTCCAAACCAAAATATAAGAAGGCATTTTTGCCATTATATTCTTTCATGAGTCAGCCAAAGTTAGTAGTCAAAGAGATCAAATCATGAATTTTGCTATTGGAGCAAATGTTTCCAGGTTGTCTAATCCATAGGATTGGGTACACTTTTACTACTAACACAGCTTTATATCTGTCTAAGCTTCCATCAATATACTTCCTCCCAAATCTACATAGTCTTGAAGCTGTGGGATGCCTATTTCCTTTCCTATTCTTGAAACTGATTGGTCTTTACTTTACTGCTGGAATTTGTTGAACATTGCCTTTCCTTTCCAGAGGTTTCCATCACGTCAATCTCTGTTGCCGTTGTCCGCCATCCAGCCTTCCTTATGGATCCTGCAACTATCCGGCAATCATCCTTGCATTCTTCAACAGCTTTTGAAACTAAACTTGGGACTTTACAATCACAACGGGGTAATCTAACTGCTACTCCATGTCAATCATGAGTAAGACAATTCTAAACTACCATATACAACATAACCGATTTCACACACCTAGAAATATAAATATAGCATACTCGACTGTAAAAACAGAGCGCTTTTGAATGCCCCGGAAAAAAAAATAGAAAGCCAACACATTAAATATCAACAACAATATAAAAATTATTTACACGGCCTTTATGTTTCTCAATGATTAGTGAATTTTGGGTTAGGAATTGATCTTACATCTAATTTATAAATTTCTATGTCCACTTAAGTAAATGATTATAATAAAATAATCTCTACTTTAAACAATTAGATTTGCATATGACCCAGACTTAGCATGCTCGAATATAACATTAAACAAGAATGCAAAACTTTCATAGTATATTAACCAAGATGGAGCAAAACCAGTAGCTTCTAGCACTTGTAAGCAAATTGATATGTCACTTACTCAGAAAACTGTTCTTCCATTATGTCTCTTGTCACAACTTCCAGCATATCTTGGAAAAGAAGTACAACTCGATCTCTGTCCTCTTGTTTGTTGTCCATCTGCAGCAAGAAAGTCATCACTTATTTGGAAAATTAAATTTGAAATCTTTTAGTAACAAAAAATTTGGGTTTCCTAAGTTAGAACAACTACCAAAACTTTTATCAAATCAATAAATTTAGTGTTGAGATCTGGAAGAGCGCTCATCCTCAAATCTGTTATTAATTTGTCTTCAACTATCAACTCATCAACTTTCTCGAAGATTTCATTTATAATCCTAAATTATGGAGAACGACAAAAAGAAAAGCACATCAAATTATAAACTTCTTCATACAAAAAAAAAAAAATAATTAATCAAACGAGGCAATAAAGTAGAGATTAAAAAAAGGGCAACATAGCATCGATGCAAATAAGCAAAAACAGTAAAAAGTTGTTACGATAAGCATACTTCTTCTCACGATCACCAGTAACTAGGTGGTTAATAATATTCCTAAATGATAAATAACATTCCTTCACAGCATGAGCCATATAACTATCATTTTGAAGTCTTTTTTTCAAATCCCGATCTTTGCCTTTAGAATCTTTGGCCATATCCAAAGCAATTGGAATCTGTTTAGGTTTAAAGATGTTAGAAAACAAAATGAGAGATAATTACATAAGAAGCATTACAAAAAGTCCTAATACAATAAAAAAGAAAACCTTGCTAGCAAGTAAGAAAGGAGGCCACTGGACAAGGTTCAGATCTTGGTCAGCCCAGTACGGAACGAGCAATAAATTCATCTCCCTGTATGCCATGGAAAGTGTAAGCTGTCCAATGCGAACTAGTACAATACCATGAATAAATGATCTATAGTAAAAAAATCCTTCCTTCAGGTTTGTTTAGCTACCTGTCGTTAATGAGATCTTCACCACGGAAACTAGTGATTATTTTGTTCCACATTTGAGCAAATTTTGCAGTTTCCTTCTCCAAATTACTAGATGGCTTCTAAAATTATAAGTTACGTCAATTTCAAAGAACTTAATGCTAGAGATATTAACTTTTGAAGAACAACCAAGAAGAAAAAATTAAAAAAGAACAATCCAGAAGAAGACATTTAGACAGTTATATCAGGCTTAAAAGAGCTGTAATGAAACACAAATTCCAATAAAAAGTATGGATCTCAAACCTTTTCAAAGAGCCGAGACAAAGAAGCTTTTAAACCCCTCTTTGCAGTTGATTCAGATTTTTCAAATGGAATAAGATGTTCATTGAAAGCACGCGGCAAAGTTTGAAATCTAGACCTTAGCATTTCTAAAGTTCGTATCTGTATTAAACAAGGTTTGTCAGATTATAAGAAATGCAATGCTAGCATCTGAGGAAATAGATTTTCGAAGAACAACTACTGCATCAAGTGAAAATTCACCCATAACCTCTAGAAATTTTACAAAACACCAAAACTATTAAATAGCTAACGTCATGAAGAGTTAGTTGCTAAAACGCACGATCTTTAAGTGCAATGCCGAGCACTATGAGTTGTGCATCACTCTGCAAGAAACAGGACTATATTGTAAAGCATAGTCAAAACAATGAAGAGTACTCTCTATCATCGCTTAGCAAAGGATTCAATGCATGTGCAAAGCTCCTTCCCAATCAAATGAAGACCTACCCAGCAATAGGTTGATATAGTGTTTTGTTCCTCATCAGATTGCATGTGTACAAGATTGTTTAATAGTTATTAATGATTTCCTTGCTAAATTTTGATTTAAATATCATATATCATTTCATTACCTTGATTTTTATGAATCATATTATAAATTCATTCTTGTGATAGGTGTGGCTCCAACTGAAGGCATGCTTTATGGTATCATACTATACATCGATTATTGTTATAGGTGAGGTTCCAATTAACCGACAGGCATGCTTTATTTCAATACCGCGCTTCAAAGCAAAAAAAAAAAAATTTGCACATCGCATTGTGCAATATGCACTGGCAATTTTGGGTAGTACTAGCTTCCCATTCAAAGAGAATAAAGGGATACATCATCTTCATCATTGGCCGAATCCAACTATTTTGGGGTCAAGATTATAAATCCTTCTAATGTACTTATTCTTGTCAAGTACTCCATGGGATATTTAGTTTACACCTAATCTCTTAAGCAATTTCCATGCAGTTTCTTGTGATTAACTATTTCTTATCTTTTCCTTCCACAATCATTCTATTTATTCTTTGTAATTGTGCATTCTCTACCCTCCATTCTACATGTCTAAACCACATAAATGCATTTCCACCTCTTTTTAAATAAGAACAACTCCCATCTATGGCAGTCTTCTCACTCATATATAGAAAACTTTTACCACAAGCTCATCTTAATTTTCTAGTTTCTATCGCATTGAACCTGATTATTAATGACTTGATTGTTTTCTAGACTTAAATCCATAAAAGCATTATTAATCTAGAAAATATTTTATTAAACCCTCATGATATCCATTTATTGCATAGCCCCTGTTGAGACAATTCAACCATTTTACCACACAAGTACAACTCTAATAGTTGATGTACTCATAAGAATCTTCATTATTTTATATAACAGATTCAGAGTAATTAAACTAAGTTCATCTATTGTAATAATCTTTCACTTAATTGTAATACTCATTTGCCAATAACATGCACCAAGGTACACCATATTGAATATCTTTTGTAAGCACATCAACGATTAATTTTTTTATAATTATAACTAAAGAAAGGCAGAAGCACATGAACAGAAATTACAAAATCACCAAAAATCTTATAAACCATTCAACTGATATGTAAAGCTACAACTATATCAAGAAAAAGAAATTTTGACAAGCGATTTAACATGACTACTCCCAGTTAATCAACAAAGGATAAAGATAAAGTTCAAATTTTGTGAGCCATAAAAAACCATATTTATAGAATAATCACCCCATGAATAATGTCATGTGGCAAATAACATGAAAAGCCAGCAGTAACATGACAAAGGTCGTCTATTTAACAAAATAAAATCCATTTCATATCTTGCATAGCCGGTAGTGCTCATCAATTTAGGAATTCTCAGAGCAGTGTTCAATAAAATAACATGCCATAAAAAAAAATCTTAAAAAGCCTATTAATATAATAATATTAAAAGAAAAGAAAAATCGGAATGCTCACACTATATAACCGTATTTATGAAGAATCGTGCAAAAATAAAAGAGAAGACGTTCTTTGGCAAAATACAAGGCAAATAGATGAGATAAAACTTCACGGACCTCTCCAAGACGACGAAAAGCACCATAGACTCCTCCAACTAATGTGGAGAAAATTGCATACCATATCTGTGTATCCATGAAATATACCTGAACAGTATTGGAAAAAATCAAAAAAAATTTGTGAGTATAGTTAGAAATAATAGCATGTAATCCAAATCTATGTTAAGAAACCTTACAAGAATAATTGGGGCCCAAAGTGCGATTATAACACCAATGTTACTCTTTGCTGAAACCCAAAGGAGTAAATTCATTGACTAGGCATAAGATATAACTCAAAAGATTGACCAAAATATTACCATGGGGAAAGAACTCATGCCATTTATAAGTAGATATGGAGCTTCTCATAATATCTTTTGTAGGATTGACAAGAGGCCTGATCTGAAATGCACATTGGACAAAACAGCTTTAAATGTAAGATGCTTTCAAAAGTTAAGAATAACATTCAAGAAAAGCATATGATCTTTTAGTATAAATTTACTGAGTTTACGGTACTAGATATACTATTTATGAATTAATTATTATAATTTTGATTAATCTACAAGCGTACAAATTGACTTGATAACCTCATGACTTTATCCTCAAGGAGCAACTTCATTTGAAAGTAGCTCTAATAGTGGATCTTACGGCCTCTATAGAGGTGACCCATATAATGGGTCTTATAACTTAGTCCTATAGAGCCTAAGTGAGCATCTTCTCTCTCAAAAACTGACATATTCAACTTTTTAATCCTAGGATCTTCACCGCCCCACTAGCTTCTTCCTCCTCCAATGTAGCGCGTGTTGTGATCCCTCCAAGTTTCCCTCTCCCCAAATTAGCTCTCTGATCTTCATCATCCCAATTTCTTCGCCAACCATAACCTTCACCTGTTCCTCTCCTTGGAAGTGGCTTCAAAGGTGGCATCATCTCCTTTTCTTCTTCTTCTTCTTCTTCTTCTTCCACCCCCCTAATCCTACCTCATCGTCCCTATATTAGGATTTCCCCCGCTTACTTGTCCAGTCAATGGTGCCCTTGCCTTTGATGATGTCATCTTTGATTGAAACTCTAACATCTTTTTCACCTTATCTTCCAGACTTGAAAATCTGCAGTCAATTATTGAAATTTGCTCCCCAAATTCAAATTTTAGATTTTCAATTTCCATATCAAGCCTCTCCTCCAACACATCAACCTTATTAGCCACCACAGGTAAAACTACCAATTTGGTAGGAATTCTATCTCCACAAAGCAAAAACAGCAATAACGAAGAGAAAATGTAGCAGAAATCAACGAAAAAGAATGAGATATCAACACAACCAAATCAAGAAACAAGTTGATATACTATTTGAGAGGCAAATCAACTCTCTACAAACCCCAAGCACCGCTAGAAACAACTCCAACAAAAACTACAGCAAAACACAATTCACATAATGAAAATAAAACCTAATTAACCCTAAAAAAAACTTCATAATTCCCTCCCAAATCTGAATTCAAATCATCCCTCTTTTCCTAAATAAACCTTCATAATTCCCTCACAAATTTGAATTCAAATCAGCCCTCTTTCTCTAAATAAACCTTCCTAATTTCCTCCCAATTTTAGTTTTCTATGGTAAGTAATTAAAGGTAGAATTAACCTCCTTCGAGACCCTCTCTCTCCTTGCCCGCCACCCACACTAGTGGGTCCCAAAAGCTCAGCCGGTCCATCACTTTCCTGGAATGAGTTATGCAATACATAAAACCATATTTCTTTCCAGCATCTAAACATCAATCCAAGAGCTTGATGTTTTACATATGTACAATACTAACCGAACTTCAGCATTTCAAAGCAAGAAAACAGCTTAATAAGAGAGAAGATTTGACACTTGTAGCAAATGTAGTAGCGTGCAGCAAACTGGAAGATAAATGTAAGACTGGAGCAAATGCCGCATTAACAATAAGATCAACTTCATTTTAAACCCACAGAAACAATTAAGTCATTGCAAGTATTGCTAAATTAAATGTAAGCTTCCTATATGAAGAGAAAATTTTAATTTACCTCAATATAGTAACTAAATATCAGCTTCGTCACTATAAGAATCACCCAAAACATTGTATACCTGTGTGTAAGAAAATTAGTTATAGATATGAAACTGTAGCCTATCACAGGAAACTTGCAAAATATATGACCAAAATGTCATTTTCTTACATGAAAAGTGAGAAAGCGCTTTCATGCATTCCCCTGCCTATGAAGAGACAAGGCTGCAAGCATAAAAATACTAAGCGTTAACGGAGTTTTTTCACACAATAAAGAAATAAAAAAAGTCTCCACAGAATGAAAATGAACTATAGCAAAAACTATAGTCCCATTTATGAACTCAAAACAAGAAGGTTGCATAACCAATGATAATCAAGAAGCTTCCAGTACCTGAGACCACCACATCATAAGCATCACTATCTTGTAGTGTGAACCTTCAAGAAACCTACGGACAAATGGAAAAAGAAACAGCAAAGCCGAAAGCATGTTTGGAGACAGATATATCACCACTGCCAAAATATAAAGAGATGGTTGGTTTTGACCATTCCCAAGCCAGCTTTTGATAGTTTTTGCCAGTCCAGTAGGATTTTCCCAGGTGTAAGCATACGTGACAGGTAATATTACCACCCATGCTACAGATGAAACAACTTTCAAGATATATCTCAGTTTAACTGCAGAAGACATGCTTCTTCTAGCTTTCCAGCTAAGAATGATATCCAGGATAGCTACAAAAGAAGAACGATATAAGACTAATATCTAAATGGCCTTATCATTCAGTGGTTTTAAATACAAGCAGAGCAAAAATCGAGAAACAAAATAAATATTAGAAACATCAACAACATACATTATTGTTCCAAAAACCTGAAAGACTAGTAAATCCCAGCATCAAACAATAGGGAGATCTTACATAGGGTCAAAATAAATATGCATCAATACCAACTCCAAATGCAAGTGACCCTACAAATCATGATTTTGCATCTAAAAAACGTATACCCACACACAAAAAAGGGGAAAAAGACTCTCCCTCCCTTAACAGATAAACCAAAGCATCGGTAACAGCCCAACCCGGTGAGCTTGCATAGGCGAGGCGGGAACGGAGGTCGTGACAAAAGTGGTATCAGAGCAAAGGGTTTAAGAATATTGATCAATATGAAAGAGTCAATATGATGATTCTATAGGTTAGAAAAGGTATAGGGTATGTGTGTTATAGACTGCTAATTTTACTTCATCGATTATATCTCAGAGCCATGGATCCTGAAAATGATACCACTGATGGCACTACGAGAGATATTAGGAGGGAGATACCAGTTGTAGCAGAACCTTCGAGTAGTAGTATCAATGCTACTATGGAATCTTTTACGCATATGATGGCATCTATGACCCAAATGATAAAGAGTACTCAAACCCAAGCTGGAGGCAGTGGAAGTACTCCAATAGACAAAAACTTGAAGTTATTCCAAGACATGAAGCCTCCATCGTTCATAGGTGGTGGACCCACAGAGGCGGAAGACTGGTTAATGAGGATAGAGATGATCTTGGAAGGAAAGAGGTGATGGAGAAGTCAATTGCAAGAGACCTTTGGAGGAAGACCAAGCAAAAAAAGTTACTTGGGAGAAGTTTGTGAAAGTATTTACAGACTGCTATGTACCGATGTCGCCTAGAAGACAGATGCAAGATAAATTCAATAGATTGGTGCAAACCTGCAAGGTGATAGAACTATTACTCAGTACGAGGCCGAATTCACTAAACTTTCCAGGTATGCTTCACATATGATACCCAATGTGGAAGAGAAGTGCCATCGTTTCTTATCTGGTTTGAAGGATATCATTAGACAACCCTTGATTCCTTTTGGCATTGAGGATTATTCAATTCTGATAGAGATGGCTCGAAGGATTGAATCAGATTTGCAAGCTACTCAGAGGAGAATGGACCAACATAAAAGGAAGAGTTTTGAAGAGAATATTCAAAGCAATCAGACTGAGGGATCAAATGGGAAGAAGCCCAAGTTTAGTCTTGGTGGAGTCAGTGGTGCAACTACAAGTAAAGTCACGGAACCTTGTGCTAAGTGTGGCAGATTACATAAGGGCGAATGTTTGATTGTTTCCAACACTTGCTATTGGTGTCATCAGCCTGGACACATAGCAAAATATTGTCCTGCATTGATTCAGAAGACTTCAGGAGAAATGAGATCAAATGAAACATCTTCACAGAGGAATTATGAAAAACCCAAGATGATAGAACCATCAGCTGCAGGTTCAGTGCAAAATTAATCTAGGCAGAATGTCAAATCGCGAGTTTACACTTTGACTCAGCAAGAGCCCAATGAATTTGTAGAAGCTGACAATGACAATTGAGATGGCTTTATAGTTTATTTTTAGTGACTTGAAATGTTAAATTTGATGTTTTGGCTTGATTAATGAAAATATCCTTGGCAAATGCTTTCGCAGTGATTCGTCTTTCATAAATCTAAGAATTTCACCTCTGACTATGAAATACGAATGCCCCCGACAGTCCCTCTTAATCATTACTCCGATCCCGAAGGCCAACACAATAAGACCGAAATCATGTGGTGTTATCCCATGCTAATGTATCCAGAGTGTGGGCTTGCTTTGAGCACTCTAATTTCTTCAAAGTAACGGTGCAGGAGGCACGACCCGGCTAGTTGAGGCCAAAAACGCATCGCCAGCATAAGGGACGAGGTGGACGGTGCACACTGTTGAAGTTTACCTTGTTATGTCATGTCAGATGTTTTGGGATTGATCAAATTATTTTGTTATGATATTTCAGATGTTTAGTTTATTCCGTTACAATGTCGAAGTTTATATTGATTAAATTGGAAGATGTTGATTGAATTATAACTAGATGTTGTATGTAAATTTCGATGACGAAATTTTTATTAAGAGAGGAGAATTGTAAAACCCGAAAAAATATCATTTTAGATCTCGCACGCTTTTCAATGTGTCGCGGCGAGTTTTAAGTGAAAAAATTAGAGTTGTCGGATTTTGACGAAAATAATTTTATAAAATTCTACGCAAAATTTTGAATAATTTGATATAAAGAATATATATTGAAATTCGCTTAATTTTGGAATTAAAATTTATAGAAATCTCATAATACCTATTATACCCCAAGTGTTTATTCAAGCTTGGATGTTTTAAGTGAGGGCAATTGGGTAATTGGACTTTTCCCTAACTCCCTAAGATATGAAGAGGCCGATCCCTCTTCACCCCATTTGCATGTTTTCTTCGGCCGAACCGAAGGAGCATGCGAAAAGGATAGAAGGAGGACGGGCAAGGCGACAGGGAGGCTTCGGGCGGCAGTTTTCGACAATGCTTTTTGAGAGAAAACGAAGAGGGAAGTCAAGAGAAGTCTAATGTGCGTTCCTAAACCTATAAATCTTCTTTTCCTTTTAGATTTTTGGAGGAGAAAATTTTAGGATTTGTGAAGAAACTTAGAAATTTTTAGAGGAACTTAGGAGGAACGCTAGGGAAGGTTTAGGAGATATTTTTATGCATGAAAACGAAGTTTTTCTTTAAAAGTATTGAGTTGGAAAAATTAGGGTTTTTCTCTAAAGTTGAAATTTTTTTAAGTGCTTTTGCAAATGTGGTTCCTAAGGGTCCTAAGAGGGTTTTTAAGAGAAGAAATTGAGTTTTTCTCACAAAATTATATTTTCCTAATTTCTAATTAATTTAAATCCGAAAATTAGTTTTTCATAAATATTATTTTGATGAATGGGAAGTTTTAGCATGCAAAAGTAAGCATTTTAATGAAAATAGGTTTTCCAAATTTAGGGTTTTAGGTTAAATCCGAAAATAGAAATTATTTTGAATTATTTTAAGTAATGGTTTGGGATTACTTGAATAACAAATGAATTTTTAAAATATATGCTTTATGTTTTAAATGAGAGGGAGAGAAAGAGAACCTTTAGAAATGTTGGGAGTAGATTAGAATATAATAAAAAGAATAGGAATCATTGATATTATTTTAGGATTGAAAACTCTAAGTTGAAGGTTTAAGATTTTATGAATGTTATTTAAATAGTTGAAGATTTCTAATAATTAAGCTGAGACGAGTATTGGGATCTACAACAAAGCTTGAGATTTGGAAAAATATTAAAGCTTGGAAACATTCAGGTGAGTAAACATGCTTCTTTATTATGGTAATTGCATCGTTTAAGTTTTTATTGAATTGTTATTGCAAATTGGTTTATTTTATTGCATTTCAATTGATTCCATTGTTTCATATTTTGCATATTAATTGATTCACTATATTACTGTATAAGGTATATGATAAGACTTAATATTATTGATAAATGAGATGATATGAATATGATATGATTGTTATATTGAGTGATTGTATGTGCATGCTGAATACATGGAGCTCACCCCCTTATAGTACTAGCTGGGGACGTTGTACTCGTGCACATTAAAATGGTAAAGGATATGGAAAAAAATGATAAATAAGTACCTTTATGGTACTAGACGGTGGCTCCTGTGATGTTTGTAAAATATATACGAAATGAGAAAGTTATGAATAATGAATATGAATATGAAAATGAAAATGAAAGATATAGTTTTATGATATAATATGTTTAATGGCATGTTTGTAAGAAATGAATTTATGTTATGTTTTAAAGGAAATTGACATCTAGCATATTGTTCATTTTGTCTTGATTACTATAGTTAAGAATCGTGTTTTACTTACTGAGCTTTGGCTTAATGTTAGTTGTTAACATTTTTCAGATGTAATTACTGTAAATCAAAATGAGTAGAAGGGGCAAAAATGTATACCGTAGAAGAGAAGCGCCTAAGGAAATGTAACTTTATGAATATTACTAATTTTATGTTTATGTGATTTCAAATTTGATGTTATAGAACCTCTTTCAAATGTTAAAGTGATAGTTTTAGGAATTATATATTTTAGTCTACCGTCCGACCTCCGTTCCCGCCTCGCCTATGCGAGCTCACCGGGCCGGATCGTGACAGCATCTATTTTCATGGGGTGACTCAGACTTGTACAAATTTGTCAATTGAATAAATATGAACTATAAATAACGAATGACAATCAGAACCATTGCTAGGTTTCAACAACTTGTACAATTTTGTCAATTGAATTAATATGAATTGTAAATAACGAATGACAATCAAAACCATTTCTTATCCATCCAAAACACTTTACATAAAGAAATAACAAACCAAAAAAAAACATTTCTAATTTTTTTGGTAACAGAAAAATAAAAAAAGAGGCAATACTGAGCTAAAAAATAACTAATAAACCAATTCCCAATTATTAGCATATATTGTCATTCGTCGGCAAGGCTTCATTACTTTGGCTGCATAAATCTTTTTTCCTCATTTATTACTCTTTGGTTCTATATGCAGTCTTAATCCTTATGTACAAAAGTCCACTGTCAAACAAAAATATTGCTTCATTTACCTTGTCCTAACTTCAATACAGCAGCAGTAATGAAAATGCTCAATACTTGCTTAAAGACCCCATCATCAAAGATATCACTTGGTGAGCCTCCATTCCATGCAAGGATAATCATGACCTGCAGAGAAAGTTGAAAAGCTGAATAAAATTATAAACTACAAGATTTATATTTCAGAAAAAATAAATGTAATAAATCACCTGCAATGCCAGAATGAAGAAAGCCCACATTCTATCAAAACTTCTAAATATATGCCAAAATGAGCGTATCTCAACAAAATTACTTTTCCCAATCCATCTGTGCCTAGCAGTGTTTATGTTCTCCTGAGCAACAAAAAATCAAAATATACTAAGAATATCTGCAGTTCTTAGTAAAATAAAATATGAATTAGAAATGATATTGCTCATTCATATTTTCAACTCACACTCACACGTCTATATGTGTGCACAAACCTCAAATATTTAATAGAAGTAGATAGGAGGAAGCTTACTCCATTTTTTTCAGATGGATTTTTGTGAGGTTGACAAAAGAAATCTGCATCTGCTCTCATTGGCCAACCCAGACGAAAACAGTCAACTGACCTGCATATCATTAAGATAATAGTCAACTGAAGTGCAGGAAAACATTCAGTCAGAGAATACAAATTAAAAACTCCTTGTTACAAGTACCAAAAGTATTCATTTAAATCATCATAATTTCTCCATTGAGAATGTTTCGATTTTTCTGTTTTGCTTCTCTTGGCTTCCTGCAATAAACATGAGTGTTAAAACAGCAAAATGAGACAAATTAACTAAAAGAGGAAGGGGATGCATGGGGTAAGAACAATATTGTTTTACAACCTCGGCTATTGTTTTATAAATAGGAGTTACAACTTTTCTGAGGAAGGCTTCTTCATCACCCCCATAAGCCGGCTTTACGTTTTCACCTGTCATGGGGCTCACATTGCCAGCTAGCATGCTATAAAGTTCAAAAGCCATCTGGTAACAAAGGAAAAAACAACAGTTTGAGAAACATAACATCCTAAAAGCAGAGAGTCAAAAAATGCATAGCAATGCCAACACTAAAGTATAAGATCAATATCATATAGCGTACACTAATGCTTAACACGTGAACCAAATGCAACTGGAACAAGAAGATAACTGGTCAAGATCTTCCCGTATATTCCATTTCAATTACTCTATTGTTGAAAATACAAAAGGAGAATAGGAAAAATATTTAGAATGCTCATCTTTACAAGGAAATAACTTTTCCCAGTGTATAATCACTATCATCTAATAATTGGCCTTATCCTAACCATTTGATACCCGCTATGTTTAGCAAACCGTATAGCTTATGTTGTGCATGATACAAAAACATAGTCTGCAAACCAGAACATAGCTCTATAACAATTTTTTTTAATCTAAAAATTATGAAAAAATAATAATAATAATTTTTTCAAGAATTCAAGTTATTGGATCAAGGAAAAAAATTTGAGAAACATCATCCACTTGTTTCTAATACATGAAAATAGCTTGAGCATACATGCATCACCAAAATTAGGACGTTTTATCTATTCCCATTAAGTCCGGTTCGGGTTCGCGGGTAGGGTTGGGTCAACCCGGTAATCCGTGCGGGTGGATCTGGGTTGTATATCCTGATCTGTCTAGCTAAACGGGTCGGGTTTGAGTCAACTTGTTTATGCCTGGGTCAACTCGGGTTGGACCCAAACCTGACCCGTTGATCCGAATTGACACCCCTAGATTAGTGGAACATCATAAAAGCAAATTCTTCTGCAGTAGAGATTCTTTCTGATGATGGTCATCGTATCTGAACTTACATCAACACATTTTTTTTAAAAATACCTTCATGCTTTATTTAAGGATGTATTTAGCCAACACTTGCTTGTTTCATTAAGGTTTATTTTATGCTTTGATTTTCATTAATTTCACTAGGATTCAATTCCTTATATTTAACTAATCATATTAGATTTTTGTCAACCTACAAATCTTCTAATAATAAGTAGGACCCCTAAGACTAGGTTGAGATTATTGATTGATTAAAAAAAATATTGATCTACTCAAGACCCCACTATTGACATGTATCTCACCCTCTCTTGTGTTTCTCTCTTGTTCTCCTTTTCCTCTTCCACTTGCTACAATCAATGACATTAACTGATTTCAGACACGAGAAAAAGAGATAGTAAAAGGAAATAGTGTTTTGCAATTCATGTCTCCTGCTACCATTGATGACATCAAGTGGATGTGCCCTATCTTTAAAAAATAAATAAATAAATAAAAAGTAGATGTGCTTTACCTTGCCTTTGAATTACAATTCATGATTCTAAATGTCATGTTTACAAACGTCAGACTAATGCTGTCTTTGATTTAAAATAACATGCTCTGTTCAGAATTTCAAATTATAAGTAATTGTTATGATTACAAAATGTAAAATCATGCCAAAAGCTCCTACGAATAAAGACACTACATCAATTGATAGATGCCAATAAAAATATATACATGAATAATTGCATGTGCATGTTGCTAGATGGAGCCCCATTGTGACTAGTTAAAAACGCAAAGTTACCCACTCATTTATGACTTCAACATTTCCACCACAGATAATAGAAGCAGATGAGTTGCACCAAATTGTGCTGATAGAGGATGCGTCGTGAGTTAGGTACATTTCCACCACATGCAAGCAAACATAAGAAATATGTCATGTTATGGCGATGGGGAGCTAATGGCTAACAGTGAATCAGATTTAAGACATGCTACCATTACTTGGAATATTGAGATGAACTGTACAGTTATTTAGGTTGCAATGCAAAATTTGTCACTTTATACCATGATCCATGATTATGAGATGGTATTCAGGTGGTATGGTTATGCCCATAACTAAATATGTTTTGACAACTATTATAATCACACTTAGTGCGTCCTGAAATATTCACGATGATAGAGAAATATAAAGTTTAACATCTTAATTTTATACAAAGATCAAGCACACAATCAGATAAAAGAAAGAGTGCAACATTTATAAGAGACACCAAGATTTTTTACATGAAAAATCCTGAAAAGAGAAAAAAAAAACACAGGACCTGACCCAGTTTGAATGAATCCACTGGTATTTGCAGTTGATTACAAATGAAGCATTTCCTTAGGGGGAAGGCATTGGCTTGATGCAACAAATATATATCATATAAAGTGCATTACATGGTGGGAATTGAAAGATTCATTATTGACTTGTTTGTTTGGTCAGAAGGACCATAGTCGGCGGGCGACGGAGGTCGTAAAGACCGTAGTCAAGTGAAGGTGGCCGAAAGGACCGTAGTCGGCGGGTGATGGAGGTCAGAAAGACCGTTGTCTAGCGACAAAGGTTGGAAGAACAATACTCGAGCGACGAAGGTCGGAAGGACCATAGTCAGTGGATGACAGTGATCAAAAAGACCATTGTCTGGTGACGGATGTCAGAAGGACACCGTAATTTGGCGATGGAGATCGAAAGAACCATAGTCGACGGGCAATAATGGTTAGAAATACCGTTGTCTAATTACAGAGGTCGGAAGGACCATAGTCCGGCGACGAAGTCGAAAGGGCCATGATCGGCGGGCGACAGTGGTTAGAAATATCATTGTCTGGCGACGGAGGTTCAAATGACTGTAATCTGATGACAGAGGTCGAAAGGACTGCAGTCGACGAGCGACGGTGGTCAAAAAGAATGTTGTCTATTGACTGAGGATTAGAAGGACTGTAATATGAAAAATGGAGTTCGAAAGGACTGTAGTCGGCAGGCAACAGTGGCCAAAAAACCATTATCTGGCAACAGAGGTCAGAAGGACAGTAATCTGGCGACGAAGGTTGAAAGAACTGTAGTCGGCGGGCAACAATGATTAGAAAGACTGTTGTCTAGTGACGGAGGTTGGAATGACTATAATCTGGCGATGGAGGTCGAAAGGATCATAGTCGGTGGGCGACGAATGTCAAAAAGACCATTGTGGGGTGGAAGTCCAACAAGAATTGGAAGTCGGTGGAAGTCCGACGTTAGTTGGTGGCCAAGCGTAAGTCCGGCATCAGTCAGTGGACGGGCGGAAGTCCAGCATCAGCCGGTGGACGGGTGGAAGTCCAGCATCAGTCGGTGGACAGGTGGAAGTCCAGCATCAGTCGGTGGCCAGGCAGAAGTCTAATTTCTTTTCTTCCTTCTCGTCCTTGCTTCCATGCTTGGGTCCCCCTCCATGAGAAATGATGGGTATATTTATAGTTTCTGAGAGTGGCATAGCCAATAAATAGGAGGAAGATCATGGGTAAGTTGAGAGTGGTTTGAATGAACGGCCAATATTGATTCCCTTGATTATGAATTGTTTATTAGGCATTTAAATGTCTTAATGATATTAGAATTTGGAGATCTTAGGCTCATTGGATTCGTCTCGTCGAGTCGCTTAATTCAACTATAAGCATTTCACATTTTGAAACCGTTTGGCCATCTAATTTATAGTTTGAACCTTCCAAATGCACTTCGGGTCTTTGAATTGGTCCCATTTGAGCTAGGATTGTGTTGAATTTGGTATCGTTGGGTTCGTCATTTCGAGACGTTTAGTTCGACTATAAGTTTGTTGAAATCGGAGTTCACATGATTCCGAATTTAATTTGAGTATGCCCCATACACATAAGCAATTTCCCACCAGTCCCATATCCTTTCAGGGCCATGTACACTTCCGTTAATTCTCTACCTCTACCGAGTCAATTACTTTTGCCAACACAGCTGATTGAAACTCACTCAAGCTGCTGACTGCTAAAGGAAAATGCCCTCCCTTCCTTTCTAGTCCTTCCAAGACTCACCCAGTCACCCTCCTCCTCTTTGGTTGTCTAGAACCTTCCAAACCCCATACTTTGTATTATTTGTGTTTCTATAGATGCAGTACCTAAAATGCCAGTTCCAACGTATCTTACTTTTACAACATCAGGTGAGTTCAAGTTGACTACAGGAACTTATAGCAACTTCTCATTGGATGCACCATCTGTCGTTTGATGACCCATAGTCTGCAAATCAAGCTACCTACTTCTACGCCAGTAAGTAGCGTATTGTCACCTTCACTCTCCACACTAGAGTGCTTTGAAACCCAGGAAATAAATGGCAACAATCTAGAGAAGTTGCAAAATTTCAACTCATTAACACATCCATGTACGGCAATTTTTCATTGTTTTTATGTTTTATTTTACGATTTACGTCCTCCATGCTGAGTTTCAAGGGTGTAATGCCCCATGCAATGTTATGTAGGAATTGAGATGTATTTATTTTAGCTTCTTTATCTATTTTCTTCTGAGGGGAATTTGTTTCCATTACTTTATCAGACTTCCTCTTGTAAGGACTCCTCAGGGTTTACTTTCAATTGTGGATGAATGATTTTGGAATTCAACCCGATGCCCTAATATTTGACCAGTCATCTTAGGGCTGCATGATACTTCTTCATTTGAGTGCTTCAGAGAATTATGATAGACAACATGCCTTCCTTTTCCTCTCTTCTTCCCGAACTTGCATCCAATCTTCAACATTTCGCACACCAATTTCAGGTTGTAAATCACATGAAATGCAGTTAAATCAATAATAGCAAAATGTCACGGAACAACAGTTCAGACCTGTAATGCCAAAAATAATTTGAAGCTCACCAATAATCAATAAAAGCCTCATCCCATGTTTCCCCTCCCAGTGAAACATAGCCATCTTGCTCATAGTGCAATTAAGTCCTTCAATGGGAATATTAACTAATGATGGTCAGTAAGAGCTTCTAGCTCATGTTAGGTTTCATGGAAGCAGAAAAAAGCTCAACAGGACCTTAATAGCAGGGTTATATATGATTTGTAGAAAAAAGGAAGCTAAATTTGAGGACAGACACGAAATATGAATTGCTTGCTCAATTTTAAAGCGTATTCCAGATAGAATCATACACTGAAAAAACTATTGTTCATCAATTAGATACCAAACAATTTTTTTTTTTGCTTTTGTGCGATGAGTAATTCTAATTATGCATTTTTATCAGTTGTGGATTATTATTGCAAGATCCAGTAAATAAAAGGCCATGATAATAGCAGAAAGATTAGTATATGTAGTTCAGATAAAAAACAACCAAAATCAATTAGGTACTTATTTTATTTCCTTTTTTCCTTTTGTCCATTTGCATTGGGCAAAGGATTATAGCATCTGGGGATGAGATGAACCAAATTTTATGCAGGAAACTCACATGATGATAGATATAGCACAAGCATTCCGGCATAAAACGCAGATTTGCAGCTTCACCCCAAATTAGAAGATACAGGCCCATGTAAAGCAATTTTCTCTGTTGTACTTCCTGCTGAATGGTTGGCAGCCTGAAATTTTAATATCACGATAATAAGATATGAGAAAATCAAAAAAAAGATATGGATCAAATATTAATGAAGTAAAAGTCGAATCTTTAAAAATAGAAAGCAAGAAGAAACGTCAAGCCTAAATGTATTTCATACGTAAAATGGTCGGTTAAAGTAGCTTTTGAATTCTCACCAGAGGCTACTCTTTCGATCCAAGTATTTGCACCACTTCTTGTAATTCCTAAATAGTTTCTTCATGACCAAATTTAAGGCACGATCATCCAACTGAGATATAGATTAGACAATTAGTATAACGGCTCACCAAAGAGCAAAATAGCACAGCACTCACATTGTTGTTTAAGCGCAGTAAAAAAGAAGTAAAACCTTTGCTTGTTGATCAGGCTTTGGAGCCTGTCGGATGTGGACATTTGCTAGTAATAATATCAAATGTTCTCTTTGATTAGCCACATTATCCTTCTGCGTACTCAAACAATTCAAAATATGAAATGCATTTGCATGAAATAACTTAAAAAGAAGTTCAAAATTAAGTGGAAATAATATGCAGAAAAAGTAACTTGTTGACAAAAAAAAGCAGCAACTAAAGAGGATTCACCTGAAAACCAAACATTGCCTGAAGCCAGTCAAGAAGGTCTTCATCTAACTTCTTCTCATGATCTTTGGGCCATGGTAAACCCCTAGTATTCCGAAGAGCAATTACTGCAGCTTGAATCTGCAGAATCATAATGTCAGGAGATTTCTGTAAAACTTTCCTCTAGTTGAAAGCATTGCATAAAACAAGAGTTACGAGAAAAACCTCTGGATACCGCATTATAGCCTGATTTGCACTATCAGGATCAAGCGGAAGAACATTGTAAGGTGCATATATCTTTTTCTTTTCCTCAACTTTATTATGAGTTTCCAATATCTGAACAAAAGCATCACATAATAAAGTATCAACACAAGAAGTTGTTGGAAGCTTTCTTTTATAACATTTTTGTCTCACAGCTTAAAAGTGGAGTGCTAGGATAGTGTTAAATATATATATATATATATATATAAATAATATCAAGCAGAAATACAAACTTGCCTCTTTATCAACTTCAAGAGATTGAGTCAGATTAACAGCTTTTAAAACCTCAAACAAAACAGCAGCTGTTTGGTAGGCTTTGGTAAGTCGAGCACTAAAAGGAGCAAAACATTAGCATAGGAGAGAATAAAAAAGGGCAATAATAATGAGTCCATGACATTAAAATACTTGATAAGAATGACTATATCTAACTCACCGATCAGCCTTGTCAGCAACATTTTGGAGAGCCTCGATATATTTTCTGTAGTAATGCTGGTAGAAACTTCGCATTTCTTGCGCATCACTCTTTTTGGTCCTCTGTCTAAAAGTGGGCTCATTGTCCTAAAGGCGTTGAATCACAATAAAAGAATAGAAGATTTAAGCAAACAGCTAGCTGTTCCATAGGCGCCAACATGATAATAAACCAACAGAATTAATAAAATTGTGCACATGACAATAATCCTATGATATCAAGGTGAAAGAGTACTAAAGAGGGACTCAATTGTACAGCAAATCTGAGCCATGGATCTATATAAATTGGCTAAAGGATTGTGCATAAGGCTAAAATTAAACTATTAAGACGTTGACACATCAAATTTTCCAATCTTGTTTATAAAAATATTATCTTGCTTTGGTGGATAAGAGCTTTACGTTTTATGTGCAAATGGCTTAAAACTATAAGAGGAGTGCAAATCAAGGCCAAAGCATTTGTAATGTTTGGTAATATATAAATAATTTAATTTTACAATACTATAAGTTGCATCTCTTCTTTGAATCCCCTATCCATCAATCAAAAATCAAAATAACGAGTTTGGAGGGTTGCAAATGATAGAGTTAAGAAGCAGTTAAGAGAAAAGAACAAGGATGACCGGCTGTTGGGTAAGAGGAGATGAAGAAACGCAAAATTGTCAAGGAACAGCGTAATCGCTCGTCTCACATAGCGTTCTAAAACACCAGGAAGAAGGGGGCTACACCCACAACCCTGGAAAACCAAAACAGAGCATGCAGAAGGTCTTTAAGATGATAATTTGGATACATTCAATATATTAAGTCCAAGGATGATGAGGACATCAGATTTCGATACGTGTACCATCGCCGGAGACGCAGATCGACGGCTACGATCCAGAGCCTTTATTTCTGATTTACTTGTATTTTATTTATGCTTGTATTTTTATTTTTTCTAGTTTTCCCCTGTGGGCATTGAGTCACTTATGTAGCCATAAGGGCATTTGTGTCATTTTCATTTTTTATCTTATCTTGGCCTATTTAAATGAGGTCTCATGCAATGTTTGTTTTTGGATGAATTATTGAATAAAAAGTTTATTCTACTTGGTGATCTCTTAGTGAGTTCATGAGAGGAGAAAGATCTCTTTGTGAGTTCTAAGTTTTCCCAATATTTCTTTGTGAGATTTGGGGTGGAAGTACTTGAGGTGAGTAAATCCCTAACTCTTCAAATTTCTATTATTTTTCCCTTGAAGTGATCTTCCCCTCCTCATAAGCCCCTTGCCGCCGCCCCCCCATTGGGCCGTCCAAGCCGACGGCCCCTTCTGCCAACCACCCACCGCCGGCCTTCCTCCCCCTTCATCCCCTCTCCACTTCTCTAGCCGCCGGCCTCCCTCCTTGGGACTACAAATTTGAAATTCAAATTTTCCCCAAGAGACATTGATGACTTTCCTAAAATAACTCCATGATTTTAGGCAAATCCTCTTAATTGAATTTCAATTTAAATTTGAAATTCAAACAAATTTCAATTAATTGCCTTTATATTAGGAAACTTCCCCTTCATAGAAAATCTGAAATTTAATTCAGATTTTTTCTTAAAACCTTTGATTAGTGTGTGGGCACCATATAATTAAAACCCAAGCCTCTCTCTCCAATACATATGGCCGGCCCCATTAATGGGCTTTCCTCTCTCCCAAATTAAATTAAAAGCTCCACCAATTCAGCCCCAAATCCCTCCCCATTGCCGCCCCTCTCCCCCCTCTTGGGATTACTTTGAATTTTCAAATTAAATACTTCCCAAACTACTAAAATCTGAAACAATTTCAGATTTTCTGCAATTACCTCTTGACCTCCCATCCTAGCCGATCCCCTCCAAGTCTTCTCGCCGGCCCCACGTCCTCCTCCCTCCAAACCGCCACATCCACCCCTCCTCTTCTCCTTGCTTCCGTCGTTGCTCCTTCATCTCCCGACAAGGATGCATGGCGGATCCGGAAGTTGATCATGGCTTCGCTTACAACGAACAAAGGGAGATTGACATCTTCCTCTCCCCCTTCTACGAGCTGGATTGGGAGTACGACGTCACCGTGGAACGTTACGTCAATCGCATAGTTTATTGCCTTGTCGAAACCATCGATCTTCAACGACCCAGAACTCCGTGGATTCTTATCGGACGTCCGCCTGCTTCCCCAACTCCCGCTTCTTCCCCGATGACTAGTGCTCTCGGCATCACTTGTGTGATAGTGGCATCTCTAAGTGTGCTTGCAATCCTCCTCCGCTAGCCTCCACTTTCAAGAGTTGAGTGAAGGAGCTCTAGGTGAAGGATCTAGATTTTAAATTGAGGCTTTGTTATATTTGCTATTTGCATTATCTATTAGTCTTGGTTGTTATTTTGCAAGTTCTAGTAATCTCAAAATGTAATCTTTTTCTAGTGCTTAATCTTTCATGATATCTTCTTAAACTTCCACTTGAGTAAACTAGATTTTATTGGTAGTACGCAAAGTTCATAACTTTTATTAACCTCTTAATTGCAATTATTGTCATCGCATTTAGTTTCACATCAAAAGATGTGATGGCTAATCGTAGGAATAGCCAGAAATTAACAATGGCATGATACTCATTATATTTATTTCAATGGAATTCTAATCACTACCATAATGATGAACATCTGTTACTAAAACTATTAACTCTCGATATACTCTAGTGATAAGTTATACATATCGGCAGTGACTAACTCAATGATTTCCATCAACACTGATATCTTACAGCTTTGATTTTTCACTATTTAGCAACCAAATACCACATACCAAGTAAGTGCAAAAAAAATATGAATGAAAAAGCCCCCAAAACATCTGTTTATAATGAACATCATATACAACCAATAATGCCATAAACCACATTCAAATACAAAGTAAAGCTGAAAGTCCCAAAGCATATTTGAAAGAAAAGATCCATAATAGAGAAGCATCTCAAGCAAAATAAATTTAAGCATTTAAAGATAAAAAGGGTGATATATCATAGTAGTTAATAGAAAAATCTAGATAACCAACCTTTTCCAGTCGTTGTAGAAGAGCAGTCTTGAATTGTCTCACACCACGCCCACTTGATGTTGGATCTAATCGATGTGCTTTTTCAAAAGCATAGAACCTACCTGTCCATTAGCAAGGAGAAAAAATCATCAATATGATTACAAAGAAACTCTAGGCTTTAAATAGCATACAAGCAAATACTACTTAACAAGAAATCACAAAGTGAAACTAAAGTAGTCTATGATGGTATGAATCCATTTCGGTTGCCGATAAAATCAATATTTGATCCAATAACATCGAATACATTGTCCACCTTGCGATTCTTGACCAAATTAAAAAAATATATATTGAAGCTACTCACCAATAGATGATCCATACACAGCTTTAGGTCACAAACAAACTCCATGAAATAACATACGAGAAATTGTTAAATGGCAATAAATTATAAAGCTAAACAAAAGTAATCAATGCCCATTGTTGGTTCATAAAAATCATAAAAACACAGCAGTCAGAAGAAACATTCTAAGCTTGAGGCCTTAGCTAAACAATATGCAAAAATTCAAAATGGCTTCTCTTTCTTCCTCCACTCCACAATCAGGAGGAATCAGTGAGGGGGGCTCCATTTCTGCTATGTAGCATGACCCTCTAGATCACTCCTAAATTTCGGCTTCTTCCTCCATTTATCTTTCAAGTACAATTTTTTAAGCTAGTTGCAACTTGCAACAATAAAAAGAAGTATGTTGTTGCCATCATTGGAAAGGATTTAATGACATTCTCGTCTCTCACTCAATGTTTCATTCCCCTATTATTTCTTTATTGTGCACAACTTCCAAAGGAAATTACTATTGCATTCTAAAAAGACACTGATCAATAAAAAATTAAAATTAATTTGCACAACAAGCCTACGATCATTGCCTTACCATAAGTTTATGGTTCTAACAAGATGTCTTTCCCTCCTTATCTTCCTTTAATTAGTGAAATCAAACAATAAAAAAACATTTACTTGATTATTTTAACTAAAAAATAATTTAAGTTGCATTATTTAGAAACTTACAAGCCAAATTGCATGCTCACCTTAAGCAAAAAAAAATTATTTGGAATTATAGGATTTTTCTAACATCAAATAAATTAGGCTAACTAGCACAAGAATAATAAAATTGGGAGTTAATTCATGCTTCAGATTGAATATCATATTTTCATGTATTCTAGAAAATATTAGAAAAGAAATGGATCATATTTATCAAGCACATGCATGAATGAGTGCATCGCAGATTTTTTAACATTTTATATAGGGTCCTCAGGTTAGTCCACAATGGGTGCTAACTCAATGGCTTTCAAAAAATATTTAGACTTCAGCATTGCACCATGTTCCTTGTTTGAGACGTTTCATTGACACTTGTTATAATATTTTCTCCAAATTCTACATAATGATCAGCATGTAGCTTTATCACTTAATGGGTCAACTTTCCATGACTATGCGCAAATTTTTGCTTCAAGCAAATTCCTTTAGAAATTAAAGTGGGCACCTTTTTTTTGCATTTTTGTTATGTTCTAATATTGTATAGCATCATATTATTGATAATACATAATGTGATAGAATTTGACAATTATTTACATACTAACTTTCATCCAAATTAATGGAGCATAGATATTTAATGTTCATGGAACTTATACTCTGACTTGGAGTTGAGGAAAGAAGAAAATTTTTAGGTAAAAGCAAAAGAAAGCATGCACATTCTTTTATTTTTATTGGTGTTTTTAAGAGAAGAAAAATTTCATCCAATTCCTGATAGGTAGGTAGTTAAGAGAAACAAAAGGAAGATAAATATTAGAATTAATTTGATATGTACACCCTCATAAGTTGATATGTAAGGATTGTGAGAATTAACATTTATCCATTTGCTAAAATAAGTATAGTTTATTTATTATTAAAAGTTTACTTATATGAATTCCTTTTTCTATTTCCACTAGTTTTTTTAGAGAAACAAAATTCTTCAAAAGGTTGAAACTTTTTATCTCTTTCACTTCTTTTCTTCTCTCTCTTCTCATTTTAACTCACAATAAAAAATGGGCTTTACTTTATTTCCAATTCTTTTACTTTTCTCTCAAAATTTCAAGCCCCCAATCACAGCATAAGAGTCGTTACACATGAATTATAATGCCCTTCACGTATGTCCATGTGTGTAAACATGTGTGCATATAGGGATGGACCCTTCTCCTCCTTGCAAAAGAATCGCCATTCTACTACCATACAAATTTTAATGTTATGGCCTTCAAATGTTAAGTCATAATTGCTCATTCTCTTTAACACAATTAAATCTAGAGTTATATATAATTATCAAAATTTTAATATTGTGTAATCACGAATTAGAAGCATCAAAATTTTTTCTAGGGATGGCTTCAATTGCATGATAAGGTAGTTGTAGTTTTGGAAACCTTCAAATGGGCAAAGATAAAATACATAGGTTCTTGGTGATATGTTGAATATATTGGACAGTTTTGATTAGTAAAATGCATAAGTCAAACTTAAACTTTAGGAGTGATTCCATATGTGACTCAATCATTGTCATTTTTCATAGGCTTGATCAATGATTAAATTATTATGAAACTTGATAAAACTAATTCCGGAAGAATTTTTCAAGTTTTAGATAATAATACTTGATAAAACTAATTCCGGAAGAATTTTTCAAGTTTTAGATAATAATGAATTGTGTGATATTGAGTTAGAAGATATAAGCATTATCCTCCTTCAGAGGACAGAATTGTTCTAATATGGAAATAGATTAACAAATAATGCCCAAACATGAAAATTTTCACGCAAAGAAAAAAAATTAAGGGAAACGCCAATATATCACATGAGTGATGGCATTCAAATAATCTAAGCTTCTCTCTCTAACATTTTCAATGAAAATAGCAGAACATAGTGGAAAATTGCATTAAAACTAGCTAGCTTTGGGAAACTACAGCACCCCCAAATCACAAAAAGCTCGAGTACAATCTAGTAAACACGGAGAATTAAAAAGTTAACAGATTTAACATGTACAATGAAAAAATCCACAATATCAGTCACCGCACACTTTGTGAATAACAAATCAGGACTAGGAATCTGTCACTTGAAAAAAAAAATAGATTAAGAAGAAGCCGCCATATAAAGAATTTAACTTACAGAGATAAGCAACCCTGGGATACGTTGCCTCGACTTCGTTAGCCACACGGAGAATGGGAGCGATCTCGACAAGGGACGACGGCACGACCTCGCTGTCAAAGATTGACTCTCCAAGGTTTCCCGCCGTCTGAGTACGTAGCAGCCGACGCGCAGGTGGCTGCTGCTCCGGCCCATTCCGTGAAGAAGACATAGATCTTCCTCACCAAACACCACCCTAACTTCACCCAAAACACGCGCAAACCATACAATCAGGAACACAAGGAAAGCAGTGGCCCTAAACCTAAAGGAATTTGCTTTGATCCCAGAACACCGAAAAAAGAATTTAGATTACCGAGTCACAGGAGATTCTTCTCAGATTTCAGTATCCAGCCTGACATGGGAAGACAAGAGACCAAGATTGACGATTACGGAAGAGTAAAGCGGAGGAAACCCTAGAAAAGGAAAGCAGAGCGCGAGCTGAAGGAAGTGAAAGCTGCTGTTTTTCGAAGCAAGCTTCAGTGTAGTGGAAAAATAAAAAAAGTTGCGTGGCGAGTCGAAAGCATATATGATTAGCGACAAAGATAAACTACAGAGGGGCAAAGTAGGTGCAATAAGAATAGACGAAGTAAATGGAAATGGATATCCATTTTATTACAATAATACCACTGAATTTTTGAATTAATCGCCGTATTGATTCCGTAACGATCCATTTCCGAAATATCGGAGAGAACGGAATCGAAACGGATTCCCGTATAGGACCACAAATTATGTGGCACCGTACCCATAAATATGGGTATCTAGCCGTACTCAGTGGTATTGAGTGCTGATACCTAGCTGAGTATAGTGCTTGTGCGGACGGTTCTCCCCGTCCGCACTCCTCACCTAATAATCTCTCGTACCACAGACGGATAGACGGCTGAAGTGTCCGACGATGGCAGCGGAGGCCATGGCCGCGGCCGGCGACTGCAGCCTACAGTGGTGGTAGGTGGCGGTGGCATGTAATGAAATTTTAGTGTATTTTACAATCAAACACCTATATTTGAAATAATTTACGACCATTTTAAGTCGCATAATCATGAAAAAAAAAATTAAAAACTTACAAATTATGAAATGAACGAGTGGAATTATTTTTTATTACTATTTCCAAAAATGTAAATTATATAATTTATAATATATTTATGTTATAATTATTTAAAAAAAGACTCATAAGTCAACTAGAAAAGTAGGGGTTAGCTAATATAGAGAAAGATAATTTGAAGGAAAATAAATATTCTTCTTAATTTTGTATTGCAGGCTTTGTATAATATTTATAGATGCAGAACAATGAAGTTAAAGGAAATTAAATTAATATTCTAATGAATATTAATTTAATATATAGATATTAAGTGAAAGAAAATTAAAAGGAAAGTGAATTAACACCCTAATGAATGTCAATTGAATATATAGAGTAAATGAAAGGAAATCAAAAGAAAAGCTGATGAATATCAATTTAATACATTGATTAAAAAAAAGGTAAACCAAAAATAAAGAATTAATTGATTTGTTTACTTTTTCTAATATGCCCCTTCAAGATGGAGTCACGTGAGATAACATCAATCATGGCACATAGATTGTTGAGTCGATGATAAGAAAGAGACGTGTTAAGAGCATCGACAGACTGATCATTAGATGACACATGAGACACATGAATGTCATTGTTTTGCATCATTTTTTTTCGAATGAGGCGGAAGACAACGACGATGTTCATCATTCGTGAATGAAAATTGGGATTGCACATTAATAGATTGCACCAATTTTATCATAATAGTCTATTGTTGGTGGGTAGAGAGACACCAAGCTCAATAAGTAAAGATTTTTACCAAGTGATATCAGCAATAATATTGGCAATTGTATGGTATTCTACTTCGATGGATGAGCGAGAGACATTACATTGATTCTTGGAGCACCAAGAGATGGCATTGTGACAAAGAAAAATAATGTGAGCAGTTGTGGGTCCATTATATTGCCAAGCCAATTAACATATGATAACCCATGAAAGGTATGGGTGTCAATATTTGACATGACCCTAAAATTCGACTCAAATCCGCCTCCAAAATTTTTTGTTAGGGTCAGCCTTGACTCGAAATGGGTCGGGTTCATGTTCAATAATTTGACCAATTTCAAAAATTGAGTCGGGTTTGGGTAAACCCTCTGACTCGAAAGTGACCCGAAATTGACATGTTTTGACTCAAAAATCTAGTTTTTTTACTCGAAAAGTAGAGTTTGACCCATTTTTTGATCCAAAAACTATCATTTTTTCGCAGTCCCAGGTCATCCGAGTTGTGTCAGGTTGACCTAGACCCGAAGCAGGTCAAGTTCGGGTTCGAAAAACTGGCCCGTTTGCAAAAACGGGTTGACCCGAATAATGCTTCGTCAATTTCGAGTTCAACACGAACCAGACCCGTGACCCGAAATTGACACCCCTAATGAAAGGAGAGTAAAGTACTACGACAAAGAAATAGACCATGATGGCTGATGGCTCGAAAGGTAGCAAAAAATTCATTTAGTAATACCAGCGACTATGGGAGCATGGGAAATTCTAGTGGTAAAGCCGGCGGATTAACCGCCTGTATTAGTTGGAAACTTTTCTAACAAATTATTAAATATGAAATTTCTTATGAATTTAACAATGCTTTTAATAATTATTATAATTTTGTGTACTAAAGAAAATATTAATCATTGTGTAATGTGATGATTACTTTAATGTCATGAGACTTATTTTTACAATGATTAGTAAGAGAGTCTTATCTGATCTCCTCATGATCTATAATAAACCTTCAATAGGTTCAACATCCATAAACATGATGAATCTATCATTAGAGCTTATGAAAAAGAGATAAAGGATTACAATAATAATAATGATTGATCCTCTTTAACAAATAATATTAATATTCTTAATTTGTTTATTAAGACCTTCCACTTTCACTTGAAGGCATCTCAAAAAGCTATGGCGCATTAATCCTCTTTTATAGGAGAAATTATTCTGTGCGGACGTTGAACGTCGTCCGGAGACCAACCATCGCGTCATGTCACCCGTGTGCTCGATACCGCGGCTCGGTACTATTGACGTGGAGCATTCTGATTTGTCTCCAGACGACGTTTTGCGTCTAATCTCCGCACATAATAATTTCTCCTTTTATAGAGCAGTTGTTTCCTTGAAAAACCTATTTATTTCATAGTACATTCAATTCAAATATGACTCATGCTGATTGGAGTTCAATTCCAAGTTGTTCTCTAAAAAGTTAGGGGAATGAAAAGCTTCAAGGAAAAATAAAAATAATTGAAATTGGCTTAGCTAGAAAGCATTCCTTTTCACGTGTTCTTATCTCATCTTGTGGCTAGAGCTTATCTTCAAGGGCTATTTAATTGCATGGATTATGAATATAGATTTCTACCTAATGCAATTCTTTGCTTTTCTCATTCGAAACTTCAGACGTCGCAACCACAATATTACGTTTACTGTATAATAATAATAATAATAATAATAATTTAAAATAAGAAGTTATTTAAATATAAATTTATTTAATATTTGATTACTTCAACTCATAGCGAGACTTTATAATATAACTTATAATTTTATTATGTTATCATTATTATTTGCAATTAGAGGCATTGACTAGTAAGAAGATATAATTTGTTGTTGTTTGTGTACTAAATGCTCATATTATTTGCTTGATTAACTTAAAAACTTAAATTAAGATTTTATTTGGGACGACTTTTTATTGCTTTTTAAAATAAATTTTTGTAATAAAAATTTAAATTTTTGTACTAAAAAGTTGATTTAAGTAGCAGTAAAAAAATCGTCTCAAATAAAATCTAAGATTAGAAGAAGATGACAAGAGAGGGAGTTGGCCAAAATGAGATAGGTAAGTAAATGACTAGAAGTTAAAATGAAGCATTGAAAGAGAGGACAATAATTTCATCTTTTTAGGCTAGAGTGGAAAGAGGAGGGAATCTGAGCCCTTATGCCACATGGGATGCACATGTTCTCAGGGCCCACAGGTAAAATCAAAATAAACTTTTTTTTTTTTCTAATTGCAAATCTATCCACTTTTTCTCCTTTCTATCATGTCATTAATGGGCATTTTAGTTTCAAATATTAGGAGTATATTGTATTAAAACTTCCTTAATTTTTTACATTTTTTTATGTTTGATTTATAGCTAAGGAAATATCAAATAAAATGTTTAGAGATTTAAAATACTCAAAATTGTCATTTTTTTTATATTTTAAATTTTCTTAAAGGTCAATTGTGTTACCACTCTCATGTTGCACTGCCCCTTGTGTAGTCTCATTGAAACAATTGTCTGTATGAGTTCTTCTCTAAGGCTTTATTTGGGACGGTTTTCTTACTGCTTTGTCAATCAGCTTTTAAGTACAAAATTTTATTTTTTGTGCTAGAAAGCTGTGTGAATAAGCAGTAAAAAAGCTGTCCCAAACGAAGCATAAGCTGTTATTTTATATTTTTTAAGTAAATGAAAATAACCCTATAAATGATGCACTATTAGAATTAAGAGTTGTAATTATTTTTTTAAATATAGTGTGGCTATGTATTAATCATAAGTTATTTTTCTTGAAAAAAGTGGTGCATTATTCTTCTTCAAGTAATATTTTTATCAGTATTCTCATATTTGTTTAAAATTTAATTAATTGTATGATTATAGGCAACTAATTAAATAAGAAATTATTAATAGAATTGTATTCAAACAATTAACAGCTTTTTTTTTTAAATATGATAAGTTCAACATTGGGGTTAAAATTCTATTTTTAGACAATTTTTGAAATAAAATAAAATAGAATTATATTTTATATGTAATCACCCTCTAATATAATGTATTTATTAGTTTAAAAACAATTTTAGAATTATAGAATTAGAAAAAAAAAATTACTTACACTTCGTTTGGGACAACTTTCTTTCTGGTTTTTAAAACAACTTCTTAGTATAAAAATTTTGAGTTTAAGAATTTATTGTATTAAAAAGCATATTTAAAAAATAATAAAAATCATCCCAAACAAAACCTTAATTCAAAGCCTTTTCAATATATTACATCAGAAGTAAAGATTGTATTTGCTTTGCATGCAATAAGATAAACCAATTGAATAAAATTCCACCTAATTTGAGAAATATTATATTGTTTGTTCAAGAGGATCAATCATCATTATTATTGTATTATTTTATCTCCTTTTCATAAACTCTCATGATAGATTCTTCATCTTTATGGATGTTGAAGTCAACAATTACTAAGATTGATGGAGATTTTAAACCTATTGAAGGTTTATTATAGATCATGAGGAGATCAGATAAGGCTCTCTTTCTAATCACAGTAAAAATAGGTCTCATGACATTAAAACATTATGATTAATATTTTCTATACAACTTTAATAAAAAAAAATTATAATAATTATTAAAAACATTATTAAATTCATAAGAAATTTCATATTTGATATTTTGATTTTATTTTATTATTATAAGAATTTTGCCATCTCTTACAACATATAAGATGTCAGGTTTTGCTGTCTTAGAAGCAATATTTCTTTTTTTTTTCCATCTGTTAATTATGTGTATGATTAGGCTACAACAAAAGGTGCCATTACAGACTTAAAAAAAAAGTGTCAATAAATGATCTGATCCATCAATTCGATTAAAAAAAAACCTAAGTTTAGATTGACTCATTTAATAAACGGGTAAAACTTAATTTGATTTTCTAACCTGTTTATTAAACGGTTCAGTTCAAATTGACATGCCAACCAATTTTTGATACAAAAATAACTCATTTAATTATTTTTTTCTTAAATTTTTTTACTTATAGGTATTTCATAAGTTATAAAAAAAATTAAAGAAAAACGACTTAATCGATCAGATTCATGTCATTCGGATTACTGGTGGGTAAAATTCGAGTTAGAATTTTTGGCCCATTTTTTAAGCAAGTTGGGTTCGGATTGACTAGATTTGGTCGAGTCAATTTTGATTGGACTCAAACCCGGCCTATCAACCCGTTTTGACACCTTCCAACTAAATCTTTCCACATTTATTTAAAAATGCTGCTATATTCACGCTCGTCAAATTAAAAGACAACTAGATATATTATGACCAATGTGTATGCACAAAGAAAGTTAGTTGTCCCTTTGCTTTTGATCCAAGCCAAACCTCATAATTTGACCTCTTATTTCTAGGTGAGAGTCAAGGTCATTAAATAATAATAAAAAAACATAGTGGAGCTCGATCTAACCAGATATTGGCAAAGGAATCTGACTTGCAAATACCTATTAAGCAGAAACTTTTGAGAGAGTTCCAAGTGGAAAGCAACTTCTCTTCAGCAGTTTTGTGGCCAACATCTTTAATCGGTTGGCGAGTATTCCAGAAAATTAGTTTCCTACTAAGCAACTTTGATGATATATGATTCCAAGGAAAGTTCATAAGCCTACTCGTAGATAGATTATTCTGTGCGAACACCGGATGGTGAGAACCGTCCGCTCTATGAACAATAAAAATGCAGTTCACTATTCACATAGACAACACGGACGGTTCCCTCCGTCCGGTTGTCCAAACAAAACTGCGCTTTTTGCTGTTCACAAAGACAAACCGGATAGTTCTCCCCATCCAATGTCCGCACAGAATAATTTCTCCTACTCGTAAGGATCGAATGATCGATTAAAGTTTACTTCTTTGGCAACTTGTGGACTAAAAAGAGTACAAAGTTGCTGAATCGGATTCAGACTTACATGATGACTTTGACTCATAAGTCATCTGAATACTAATGAAATGATAGAGGCAATGCCAGATGCTGCAGTAACACCAACAAAAAACAACTAGAGGGCACAAATAACAGACAAGTGAGGCTAGTCGTTTCCATCAGAAATATTTTACCAATATTGTCAAGTTGAAGATCAATAAATGAGAAAACATTATCAAGAACTCGTTACTTAAGGAAGGAATGATAATATAACAAAGTATTCAGCAAAACTTTTATAGTAACTGAAACTTACAAGAATCGTACACGAAGGCAAAAACAAGAGGAAAACAGTTCAAAAATGTACAGTACCTCATTTCTTGATGAACTGCAGGCCATTTGCATTTGAATACCTCTCCATAAATCTCATGAACCTGTCCCAGTCTCTAGGAGTGCGCATAATATATTTAGCTTCAATTTTTGAAGGTTTTCCATTCACAAACTTGGCGTTCACATTGGTTGATTGGAGTACACCTTCCTCATCAATCATGTAGAAACCAGTAATCTCTCCAAGTTCACTTGAGGAATCAAATACAGAAGGTTCATCAAAGATGAACGTGGCAACACCATTTGTGCCATCCCTGGATTTGGTTAAACTGACATCTGGTATTGTCTGCTCATCAGTTCCTTGGATAAACTGAATTGCAGGCTTGGCCATCATAGTAACAGGTCTTGATGTGTTAGATCTTTCTGCTATATGGGACCTCTTTGGAGCAGGAATCTGGAAGGTTCTTCCATGGAATGAGGAGCTGGATCTCTGGTAGACGGTTTGCGAAAGAGATGCGATACCTAAAACAGGATAACAAATTACATCTACTAAAAATTTGCAGAAGGAAGATTTCTTAAGAAAGAATATGTACTGCCTTTATTCAGACGGAGCTTAAGCTTATGAAGGTTACTTTTATCATAAAAATATTGCATCTAAGTTTTTGCAATTAGAAGTAATTAAAGATAAAAACCCAAATTTATAGTTTAAAAATTGGAACAGTATACCAATAAAAGTTTCTATAAAGATAGAGGTAGAAAGGAGAACTGCTGCAATTATGATGAATTATTACTCAATAATGGAAGGAGAAAAGATGACCAATTATCGTAGGAAATAATATATATGGTAGACAATTTAAGTTTACACATTATGGAAAGACACATTTGTTGCTTCAAAGTGATGGACAAAACTTCCAAGCCTCAAAGTGAGAAGCATAAGCAACAATCAGTTAAACTCCAGGACCAAACTGTCCCGATGGATAAAAGCAAGTTGTTGAACTGAAATTTTAGGAACAACGATTTGAGGAAAGTTTGTACACACAAAGCATAATTCTATGAGATAAAGCGCACAGCTCACCATTGAAAATCATGAAATTCTTTTATACAAAATTTTTTTTCTTATGGATTTCATATTTGATGAATGATGAATCAAACCACTTAAACTATAATTTTCAGTCTCAAGCCCAAGTGGAAAAAATTAGAAGTCGATGATAGGTTGAAAATCAATCATAAAACCTATGCAAAAATCTATAAACTTGTAATTTAATATTTGCTAGTGTTAAAGCCTTAAAGGCTTCCACGTAAGTAGTAAGGCATGACATAACAAAGAGTAAATGTCATAGATGATTGTATTAGAAGCATATAGAAGGTAATTGATGAAAATAATTGTCTAAGAATATGGTCATGAAATTTAAATGATAAAAAGTTACTAATCCCTTAAGATAAATTGTTAAGCGAAACAAATTAAAAATTTAAAATTGAACCAAATTTTATGTTAGATTAAATAGTTTAGTTGCATTAAGAAGAGTTCCATACATCTCAACTATATAGCCTAGTGTGATACTATTCCCTGAGCTGAGATCACCTGATCCTAGGACTCAAGTTGCACATCGTTTTCATTCGATACCGAGTATCTCTGTAAGTAGAGCTTCATCAAGTGATGAACTCAGCACACGCCCTAGCTTGGCGTTGGCCAACTTCGACCTATGGTGAATTCTATAGAGGTCAAACTCTCGGCATTTCCTACAAAGGAAGTTTCTTTTATGAGACCCTAAGCTAAAATCAAGTTCCCCGAGCGTTGAAAGGGGATGATTTGCCAGTGAATGGGGGTAATTTCCCCGAGTTTTGCTAGCAAGGGGGTGAGTTCCCCGAGTCCCCGAGTTTTGCTAAAAAGTAGTTCTTTAAATATTAATTTGTCAATTCAATGGTTGTTACAATTTCGCTTAAATTATAACTACTTGTTGTGAAGAGCTTGATGCATTTAAGCAATAGAAAAAAATTAAAAAATGAGAGACTTCAATTATGAGGGGAAGTAAAATCTAGAGATACAAGAATGAATAAAAACTATGGAAGATCTTGAGGTCATCGGAGCTCCATATTCTGGGCACTTTCTTTTCAGAGTATCTCCAACTTATATGCTCTGAGGCCAACTCATTCTTTGATAATGCAAGGTCCATCCCAGATCAAGCTTGGCTTCCTCAGCACTGAATGGCAAGCTACAACGTCAAATATTCTCAACACCAAGTTTCATGGATCAAACACCTTCTCTCTGGCATGTAAGTTTTATTACTTTGCCATTTGCCATTTGGTTTCTTCTTGCTTAAGTTATGTCTTAGCTCAAAGTTCTTCAAACTTATCAGTAGCAGTCTCCAACTCTTTGTAGTTTCTTTCTTCTCGCTAGCCTAACTCACCTTCTTCAAATTTGAGGCAGCGACCACTCGCTGGCTATGCAACTCAGTCTCAACTCTCAACTAGGAGTAGGCCTCGGCTCCATGGAGAGAGAGTGAATGGGGTTTGACCAATTTCCAAGGACGATGTGGTCATGAGTGCCCATAGGACAAAATATAGCACCTCTACCATTTGCTAGCTACTCCTTCAACATTCTTTTTTAGTAAATTCATAATTTGCATGTTCGTCGCCTCGACTTGGTCATTCATTTAGGGGTGATATACTTAAGCGAGTTCAAGGTAAATTTCCTGAGACTAGCAAAATTATTTGATTTTTGTTGCAATCTAGGGCACATCATCAATGATAATGGCGGAGGTCATAACTGCATATGGCATCAGACCAAATAAAGTTGTGAACGACATCGCAACTATTATCATTGCTAGTGCCTTTGCTTCGATCAAGTAAGAGAAATAATTAACCATCATTAACAAGTGTACCTCCTTCTGATAATTGGGATAGATATAAAGAGGCTCGTAAGGAATCGAAGAAAGCAATATGCGATGCAAAAACCTTAGCTTTTAGTGATTTATATAATAGATTAGATACTAAGTAGGGAGAAAGATATATGTATAAGTTAGCCAAACAAAGAGATAGGAGTAGTAAGGATTTAGTTCAAGTGAAGTGTATTAAGGATGAAGATCAAAAAATACTTTTCTTAGAAGATGATATTCAACAAAGATGGATGAGATATTTTGTTAAACTTTTTAATGAAAATTGTGATAATAAGATTGATTATAGTGACCTTAGCACCCTAAATGAAAATAAAGATTTTAGTTTTTATCGGCGTATTAGTAAAACTGAAGTTAGAAAGGCTTTAAAGAAAATGAAGGGTGGAAAAGCTCTTGGACCTGATGATATTCCAATAGAAGTGTGGAAATGCTTAGGAGATGAAGGAATTTCTTGGCTTACTAAACTTTTTAAAACTATTTTGAAGACTAAAAAGATGCCAGATGAGTGAAGAATGAGTGTGTTAATTTCTATTTTTAAGAATAAAGGTGATGCACAAGATTGTGCGAATTATAGAGGAATTAAGTTAATGTGTCATACTTTAAATCTATGGGAGCGAGTTATGGAGCATAGGTTGCGGCGTGATACTAATGTTTCTCAAAATCAATTTGGATTCATGCCGGGTAGGTCGACTATGGAAGCCATACATTTATTAAGAGGTTTGATGGAGAAATATAGAGAAAATAAGGAGGATCTACATATGATATTTATTGATTTAGAAAAAGCATATGATAAAGTTCCAAGAGAAGTGCTATGGAGGGTTCTTGAAAAGAAAGGAGTTAATAATGCTTATATTCAAATCATTAAAGATATGTATGCAGGAGCTATTACTTGTGTTCAAACACAAGGTGGTTTGACCAAGTATTTTCCTATTTCGGTTGGGTTACATCAAGGATCAGCCTTAAGCCCATATCTTTTTGCTTTAGTCATGGATGCTCTCACTAGACATTTGTAAGAGGATGTACCTTGGTGTATGCTTTTTGCTGATGATATTCTTCTTGTTGATAAAACTAGAGAGGGAGTTGAAAGTAAACTTGAATTATGGAGGTCAACATTAGAGACTAAAGGTTTTCACTTGAGTAGATCTAAAACGGAATATATGGGGTGTAATTTTAGTAGTAATAGACCTAGTGTGGGGATTGTAACTTTGGACAATCAAGTAGTTAATAAGAGTACACGTTTTAGATATCTTGGATCTATTGTTCAGAGTGATGGTGAAATAGATGGGGATATTCTCAGCAGAATTCAAGTTGGATGGTTGAAGTGGAGGAATGCATCGGGCTTGCTGTGTGATAGAAAAGTACCCCTCAAACTTAAGGGAAAATTCTATAAGATGGTAGTGAGGCCTGCAATGCTTTATGGTGCTGAATGTTGGCCATTAAAAGAGAAGCATAATACTAAGTTAAGTGTGGCAGAGATGAGGATGCTTAGGTGGATGAGTGGCTTTACCCTTAGAGATAGGATACGAAATGAGCATATACGTGAAAAGGTTGGAGTAGCTTCAGTAGAAGATAAGATTAGAGAGAGTCGCCTTAGATGGTTTGGTCACATAAAACGGCGGCCTTCCAATGACCCGGTTAGGAGAGTAGAGGTATTAGATTTGACTTATATTAAGAAAGGTAGAGGCATACCTAAAAAGACTTGGTTAGAAAATATTAGGAATGACCTTTCTTTATTAGATTTAAACGAGAATTTGACCTTTAATAGGACACAATGGAGAAAAAAGGATTCATGTAGCCGACCCCACGTAGTGGGATAAAGGCTTGTTGTTGTTGTTGTTGTTGTAACAAGTGTACCTCCTTCAATATCTTTTCCACCTTGCTCTCCTTTGTGCACATTAGATTAAGTAAATTGCTGATCTTCTAAAAAGCTCGTCTCCCATTAGGATGTATCGGAGAACTTAATCTGGAACCTACAAAGGTCGGCCACTGAGTGATCTTTCTTGTTTTCATGTACTCAATGTATGGGTCTATCTAACTCACCTCATAATCCTGTTCCGCTCGCATCACTTTATCTCCTTCAATAGTGAGGTTGGACCACTTCAAGGAAGGTCGTCCATTTGGATTCCCTACCTTTGATAGTAAAAGATAAAATTGTAGCATTTCATCCCGCACTTCATATTGTCCATTGACTTGATTCACCGCTAGCTGTGAGTTCAAGTGAATAATCAATGTTTCACTCTGATGGCGATTGCAAAACTCAATCCCATGATCATACTCCATCTTGTTGTAACTTGGAACTCAAACTCCACGACTTGTATGAGTACTACCCCTACCAGGCTTTTTAAGACTAAGTTGGCGCCAACTCTCTTCTCGTCGGATGCCATCCACAGCTAGTCAAATTCACTCGTTTGTTTCCTTTCAGCTATGACAAACGTGAAGTCGGCAAGGGCTTGAGCTTTTATAGCCTTCCTCGAGATGTAAGTAATTCATAACTTGTTCAACTTAACCACCCATTCTAATATTCTCCCAAAATGGTCTAGCTTGACTAGTATTGTTTTAAGCAATAGTCATTGATGACTTAGATCGGGTGAGCTTAGAAACAAGGTCGAAGCCGTCAAGTTGAGATAATTAGAGCCCATGCTTTCCATGATTGGGTATTTGAGCTTGGTTACTCTAAATGTCTTGCTCACATAGTAGATGAGCTACAACTTCCTTCCATGAACAAGACTTAGCTTACAATGTCCTCGCTAACTCCGAGGTATAACAATGAGTCCTCCCCAAGCTGGGGGCTTTGCAGAAGCCGCAGAGAGTATAGAAGCATCTTCAATTGTTGAAAAGAGGCCTCACATTCTTCATACCATATAAGATGCTTTACACTACTATGAATTTTAAATAAGGGCAAACATCTTTCACCCAACTTCGAGACAAAGCAGTTAAGACCAACAACTTGCCCTATAAATCGTTGAATCTCCAATATAGCTTTCACTTCGTTTGGATTCATCTTGACCCCTTCCGAGGTAAGGAGAAACCCTCGAGATTTTGTCTAATCCTACATGAAAAGTATATATCAAAGTGCTAAGTAGCATACTATACCTTTTTTGTGTAGCAAATGTCTCCCTCAAGTCCAAAATGTGTTTATCCAGCAATTTGCTCATGACGAAGAATCCAACTAGTGAGTTGACCCTAGGGGTGCAAACGAGTAGAGTCAAGCTCGAGTCAAGGGGTGTTTGAGCTCGAACTCAAGCTCGAAAGTCGAGGCCGACCTCGACTCGTCCCACTGAAATGAGCTGGTCGAGCTGCTCGATTCGAAGTTTCAAGCTCCAATTTCAAGCCGCTCAATTCGAAGTTTCGAGCTCCTATTTTGCGCCCAAGTTTTGATCCCACGCCTGAGTTCCGATCCCGCACCTGAGTTCTGATCCCATATCTAGCGTCCGACCTTTCATTTTCCCACCATTCATTTCCAGCCAGCGATTTCATTTTCCCATCATCCAACCAGACCGCATGCGATCCCGACATTCATTCGGCATCCGACCTTTCATTTTCCCGCGTTCGAGGTCCGACTACGATCCTGACGTTCATCTCGCGTCTGAGTGTGCGGTTCTTGTCTTCTGGCATGCCATCTATCGTCGTTCCTCTTTCGGTGAGTCGCTCGAGTAATCGAGTTAAGCGGAGGGCTATTCAAGCTCAAGCTCAATAAGGTCGTCGAGCTCAAAATCATGTTCGAGCTCAACTCACGAGCTCAATAAGCTCGACTCGTCGAGCCCGAGCCGGCTCACGAGTCGTCTTGACTCGGTTGCACCCCTAGTTGACCCTTGGAAGTGGGTGATTGCCTTCAAGGTAGGCTGCATTCAGGCTGGTGAAGTATATGTACAATTGCACATTCTTCATTTCTCGCTCATATTTTATACCATTGCCATGTTGGAGATCCAATCAGTTTATTTTACTTCAATTATGAACTCAACATCAAGGAGTTTCTACACCTCTTGCTTTATAAGCTCGACTAGGATGATTTCGATCTTCCTTATTTTTTGCTTGAAAAAGTTCATGTTTGGTCTATGGCAGACGACTTCACCGTCTATGCTAAAAATCTCAACAGTTGTCCAAGTGAACACATCGATAACGTATTTGAAGACTTGGATGAGTTCATCGCAATGCTCCATGCTTAAAGGCAGTGGCGGAGATAGAAATTTTTATCTAGGGGGGCACAAATTTACGATTCTTAAAATATCCTTAAACTTTTCATTCGAGCTTGAAATTGACATTGGCGTTTTAATTTTTTTTATAATAATTTTTGTTAGAAGATAAATTTTATAATAATTAAAAAAAAATTATTGTTATATTCATCTAAATAAATTTCAACACAAATTTATGTGGATTATATATTGTTATGTTCATCTATTTCAAGTATTCTATTATAGTACATTTTCATATCTACTATAAATAATAATATAGTTAAAAAGTATTTTATAATGAGTAATAAATATATTAAAAAATTGAATCTTATTAATATAAAAGTATATTAAAAATATGTGAAAATTATAATAAGCATATTTTAAGCTTTTTTATTTAAATTAAATATTATAATTTTTATCTAGTATAATTTATTGATTTTAATTATAAAAATTACTATAAAAGAGATATGAGGTTTTCAAAATAATAAAAAAAATTAAGGAATTTTTTATTTCCCAAAAAAAAGAGGAATTTTTTATCTTTCACTCACCGATAGAGAGAAGAAATGTAGAGAGAGGAGAGAGGAGAAAGGTAGAAGAGAGAGAGAGAGGGTGGGACCCAAAATTGAAGAACAACAGCCAGAGGGGGCAACTATGGGAAAAAAACAAAAAAATAAATCTCAACTACGGCGTGCAGAGAAAAAATTTAAAGAATTAAGTATGGTAAAAAAAATTTTGGGGGGGGGAGGGGGGGCACGTGCCCCCACAGGCCCCCCCCTAAATCCGTCGTTGCTTAAAGGCATGCTTATTAGGATCGCCCAAGGGTGCCCTCTGCTATCGGGACTTCCTGTACTACTTTAGTGGTCTCCAGTCTTGCTCCTTTCTCTACTTCAAAATGTAATTTTTTTTTTCAATGCGCACATACATTTCACACAGATTAGATCAAGTCAGCCCTTACTATGACTTCTTAGGTACCCACCAGGAACTTGGCTGCCGCATGATATGTTGAGATGACCACTCTTTAAGTATGTAGTAGTGGTCCCCAAAAAAATGATGTTGTATGTGGCAAGTAGGTCCACCACAATGAAGTCAACTATCACCTTGCATTTGTGCTCACGCTCGCCTTTGCCCAAAGTAATGAGTAGGGTGATCAGCGAATTCTAGAAACTTCACTAGCTACTGCAAGCCAAATGCATACTTGAACAACTCTTCTCATAGGCCTTAAGCGAGAGTTCCTTGAGTAACAACCAACTCCATGTATTTTACTTCTGGCATCTCCCTTTGGAACTTGATAATGAAATTCTGAATGACCCACCCAGCTCTTATCTCAATTTTAAGAGTGCTTGACAGCTCTTGAGAGGATTTTGGGCACTTTCAAACTATGTGATGAACATCCTTTTGAATTCAATTAAGGGTGTGATGACATAAAGGAGAAGGCACAAGGACCACTGAAGGGAGAATCCGGAGAATCCTTAAATTTAGCAAAAAATAGGATTCAAAATTTTCCCAAACATACGTTAAGTCAATGACATCAATCCACACTCATGTGGGATCCAAAATTTTCCATGGAATATACCTTGAGCCTGTTGACCTCATTATTCGAGGACTTCTCTATAATTAATCTCTAGCTCCTAGGTCTTCATAGCCTAGTGTAGACGTCGCCTTTAGGACTCCCCTTAGGTGGACACCTAGTGACGTAGCATCGACCCAACTTGATAACTTGACCTAAGTCAAAATCAATTCAATCCAATCGATATTTAACTCAAATCGACTCATCTCAAATTGAGTATGATTTAAAGGACAATAGCCCCGATTAACCCGGATTGACTCACCCCGAGCCATTTAAAATCGAATTGAAACTAATCAAATTAAATATTTTAATTCAAACCAAAATTCACTAAGTTAACGCTCTAACCCTACTAAAATCAACTCTAAATTCTTCATTGATAAATAAAATATTAAAATCATTTAAATAAATTTCAAATAAATATATATCTTTAATCAATAAATTCTAATAGAGTACATTTACTATAAACAAATCAAATCTTATTTAATTTAAGAGTTTCTAATAAAACTTTTAAATCAAATCTTTAATAAATAACCTAAACTAAATAATCTTAACACCTAAAACTAATTAAATAGGAGTTTAAGGACCGGTCCAACTTCCCCATCCCACGATCTCTCTCTCTCCCTGTGATTCGTGAAATCGACCCCGACTCCCTGCAGTTCACGAAATCAGCCCCTCTTCCTCTCTATTCGCAAGAACTGCTCCCTCTCACTCACTCTCTCATTCACATGCAGAGAACAAAAAAAAACTCCCAGGCTCTTGTTCGGAACTCCCCAGCCCACACACCACCAGGCAGAAATCCCCCTTTCCCGTGGCTCTCTCGCGTGAAGACCAGGCCGGACGCCCATCAACCTAACACCGACCCTGCATTCCAATTCGTCTGAATTCCATTCACGCCAATCTTCTCTCATCCAATTGGTAATTAAATCTTTCTTATATTAAATAGATAATAACTTTAATGAATAGAAAGATATAAAAGTTGTTTTAAAGTGGCAACTCGTACAGCATCATAATTTAGCTTTGTCTTTTATGGCCTTGGGTGAGAGATCAAAGTGCAGAGAATCTTTTTGAAGTTTTGTTAATCATGCTTGTTCCCAATTTTACCTATCATAAATATCTTCCAGTAATTACTCCTTTATGTATTCTAAATTTCCTATCTTCATTTTTTGACAATTATATATGCTATATTTAATTGGCTTGTTCAGAGATGATAGTAAAAAAAAAAAAAACATTTATATTTTTATTATGGATTTTAACAATCACCATTTGCTGAAATTTGTTTTCGTTTCTAAGAGATGAGGATAGGGATTTCTATTCTCTTCAGAGTCAAACTATTGGATATGTATGGCTTGCTTTGAATTAACAAATTTCCATCAGATTTTATATCCCTTATATCCAAGGATGATAATGTTTTGCATTATTTCTTAAGAAAAAACTGTTCAAAATCAGCCGCATTATTCATCTTTCTTAAAATTAATGAATCAATTGTAGTTTTCAAAATCATTGGAATGAAGTTGTAAAATCTGATTTCGTCATTATATATATATATATATATATATATATATATATCAAAAGTGACGAAGTGTATGTTTGGTTTGAAAAGTGAATTTTATGATTTTGAAAAATGAAAGGTATTGTTTTGAAAATGATAAATGTATGTGTTTAATTGTGGAGTGTGTGTATGTTGGAAAACAAAATAGTGTGAAATGTGTAAATATGTAATAGTAAAGTGTATGTTTGAAAGTTGAAGATGTATGGTTTTGAGAAGAGAGAGAGAGTGTTTATGTTAGAAAATGTTTAGTTTGGGTAAATAATAAAAGAAAGCAGAACTCTCTTTCCCTCCCTCTACTTCTCTCTCCTTTTACTTCCCCTTTGTTGTGCCTCAGAGTAAAATATTGGAAAGATATACAATATGCTATCAAAAGTGAAAAGTTCGAAAGACAGTAAACTAACTGGTGTTCAAGCCCGAAGAAAGGTACGCCTTTATTTTTAGTAGATCTCAATTATTTTATTATTATTTGTTAAAAGTGCCTATAATCCCTATTTTCTTTTATTTATTTGCACGAATTACGAGGAATGGTACCGAATGAATGAACAAAAGGATAAGAGACTAACGGTGTCAGTCGCCTCCATCTAACCGGGTGGAGGTGCTACGAGCGGAACCACCGGGTCGTAGCCCCCACTGACTGTAAGTATTCTAAACTTAGAAAACTTTTAGGGGCCCCTTGATGTGATTTGTGCGAACCCTTCCCTTTTAGGTCCCTGTAGTAATTTCAATTTCATTAGGATTACTTTTGTTTTATTTTAGATCCTTAAACCCCTTTATATGCACGCAATGTCTTAAGGGTTAGTGATAACAATATTTTTCACCTCATACAACATTAATGACACTTAAGGACAATAATTAAGGACCGAGTCTTAGAAAACCTAAACTTAGGATACATGTATTCTTTAGGGTAGAAACATAAAACATAGAAAACTTAGTGACACATCCTTTTAGGATTAGTGAATATATATAAATTAAATGCAATCAATCCTAAGTAATTGTTAAACTTAAATAATAAATCAATCTATAAGAAATGTAAAACTTCAATCAATATTATAACATACAATAACACTAACATAAAAGATAAATATTAAATATCAAATTACTAAGAATCATAAATGATTAAATAAGAACTAAAACTAATAAAATTTTATAAGAAACTAAATAATAATAATAATAATAATAATTAATAAATCATTAAAAACTAAATAAATTATTTTAAAATTAATAAATTATTTAAAATCCAATGAATCATTAAAAATTTAATAAATCATTTTTTTTAAATTAGTAAACCATTTAAAATCTAATAAATCATTAAAAACTTAATAAATAATTTTAAAATTAATAAATTATATAAAATCCAATAAATCATAAATAACTCAACAAATAGTTAAACTAAAAAATATAATAATAATAAATATATATATATATATATATATATATATATATATATATATTACATTAAAGAACCAATTTTATTAATCAACTTTAACAATTAAATTTCAATCTAAAATAAGCTCCGAAAATATTAAAGATATTCTAACTTAAACTTGAATATAAAATCTCCTTTGACCTTTCAACAAACTAAAATAAATCGACTGGAAAATTTCAATCAATAATCGACATAGGACATATCCAAACCACACAACCTACTACATACACTTAGATTTGTTTGTTAGGGCAAGCGACTTTAGTTTTATGTTAGGCCGGTGTTTATTTTTTTACTGCTGTGTGACGGGCTTTCTCGATTTTCACTGCATGTTGGTTGTAAAATTATTGGTGTGTTTGTTTATTTACTTTTACTGCACTCTGTAATATGATTTGATTGACGATTAGATTATCCATAGGTTAGGAGCGATCTGGTTGTTAACAAGATTTCCTGCAGGTGGTCACACTCGTGCAGGGTAGTAAAAAGGGAGCTAATTAATTAATAATTATATAAATATTATAGGTGTTTCAGCTGCTTAGCCCCCAACTAAGAAAGAGTGTGGTCAAGTATGGCTAATGAATTTAATTTAAATGCAAATATATAACTGTTTGGGATGATTTTTATTATAAATGCTTAGGATAACTCTGCAGGTGGTCTAGATTTTTTTTTTCTTTTTGTGATGTAAATGTGAATGTAAATGTAATGTATTAAAAGTAAAAAATTGTGAAAATGATTTAGAAATGGGATATCATATCCAATTTGGAATTCAAAGAAAGGAGAATATACCTTAAAGGATTATTCTATTTTATTTGGAAAGCCAAATTAGGATGATTTTAGAATCCAAATAGAAAAGAAAATACCCCTTTTAGGGATGAGTTTCTTTTCATTTGGATATTCAGACCCGGCGGATCCAAGAAGCTCGTAGAAGAAGAAAAGCAAAATGAGAAGACAAAAGAAAGAAGACGAAGAAATGAAGATACAAGAAAAAGTATATCCCAGTTCAAAATCACTTGCGTCATTCTTAGGATTAGAATCCAGGTTTGTTGTCAGTGGTGCCCGGCCACTTTACTTTTCTGTAAATTATGGGTGTAGTTATATGGACATTGGACATTGGATATTATATTTTGGATTATTTAATTTGATTGCTTATATTGTTTGTACAATAGCTTTTTTTAGGACCCTTGCATGTCGTTTATTGTTTTAGCCTGGATACGAATCGGAGTGTTTTTTTTGTAAGGGTACGTATAAAATTCTTCTACTTGTAATTATAATAAAATTTTTAGGCTCACATATTAACTCTAACGATCTAAGAAGTAAGCTCGGGACCGTCGAGAGTCAGCATAATCATATTATTACTTTCTCTTCTTTGTTAGGCACTTCCCCGCCTGCGGGTTCTAGCAGACCACTTGACCTATGAGGGTGCAGTTCTATCAAGGGAAAGTTGTGCAATCTCTAGAGAAAAATATATTTTCTAAGCCTAATTTTAAAACTGCTTCATATTCATTTTATGCATTCGAGTCAATTAGCATGCATTGCATTAGATACAAATTAAAAATAATCTAAAATGTTAATTGCATTTTATTTCTAGGCATAACTCACCCTACATAAGTTGAGGGGCCAATTAGGATCTGTCTTAGATGTCGGCCCCCAATTCCTTAAAACTTAAGCAACGTCCCTACCCATCTTTCATAAGAGACTGGACACACGGTTTTAAAGTGCCTAGGTGGTTAGCTGGCTCCCCAATTCAGGCCGGGGTAAGTCTAGATTTGCACTTCATTAGTTAGGTTCGGGTCACTACTTCGTAGTACCCAAATTAGATTTAGGTTCTGAGGCAGATCCTTTTAGATCTTAAGTCCTCGCCCTCCGGGAATAAAATCCCAAATTTCTAATAAAATGTCAACTCAAACATAAAATTTTCTTCTAAAATGTAAAGTCCAACATAGGGTAGACTGAGGTTACCTCTGAGTTTCTCAGAATCCGGCACCTCCTACTTTTCCTTTTTTGATTCGTTAATAAATGTTCAACATTGAACTTTCTCCTTGGAAAATCCCTACTTATGTTCCTTGTCTTCTACTTTGTAATCAAAGGGTATGAGATCACTGCTTTAATCGAGAGTTTTCTTAGGAGCATCCCTCCTAAGATGTAATTAACTATAGGGGCTTGCCCCTATAGGGATTTGAGAACCCCAGACTAAAATAAATCTTCTTTTTGTCATATAAAACAAAAAAAAAATATTTGGGAATGCAGATGTCTTTAAAACTTCATTTCTAATTTTAAATATACTTGTAGGATGTTACTATTATCTTTTTAAACAATATAATATCCTGCTTGTTATATTCAATTTTAGAAATGATGAATTTTATAAAATTCATTCTTATTTTTGGATGTCTTGAAGAATGTTATGTTCGTCTTTCAAGATGATATAATATTCTCCTTGTTATATCTAAATAAAAGAATGTATAAATTTTTTTAAAAAAAATTTATTTCTATTTTCAAACGTATTCTATAGAATTTTATATTCATCTTTCGAAATGATAACTTATTTTTTGAACTATGTTTGATCATAAAAATATATCTTTTTAAAACCCTATTTTGATATTGAATCCATTGTAGAATACTATGTCAATCTTTCGATATTGTACTTTATTCTCAATGTAGTATTCAATTACAAAATAGGAGAAATCAAAATTTGCGTCGCGATAGAATTTTTTCCCACCAGAGCCTACTATCAAGATTAGCTAAGGCAATGAATAGAGAAAGAGAGGTGGATGAATATGAAGAAGAGCTTTGAAACCTATCCATGATTGATGTATGATAAGAGCCCATGCAAATGTCCCAAACATACCTCCTAACCCTTTATTGGAAAGGCTATATGAGAGACTACACCTAAAAAAATAATAAAATAGTACAATATTAGGATTTAGGGTTAGGGTTTAGGATTTAAGTTTATGGTTAATGATTTAGGGTTTATCAAACTATGTGATGAACATCCTTTTGAATTCAATTGAGAATGTGATGACATAAAGGAGAAGGCACAATGACCACCAACGGGTCGACTCATTAAAGTTAGAGAAAAAATATTATCCAATTTTTTCCAAACACACGTAAAGTCAATGACATCAATCCATAGTCATGGGGGATCCAAAATTTTCCATGGAATATACCTTAAGCCTACTATCAAGATTAGCTAAGGCAATGAATAGAGAAAGAGAGAGGTAGACAAATATGAAGAAGAGCTTTGAAATTTGTCTATGATTGATGTATGATAAGTGCTCGTGCAAATGTCCCAAACATACCTCCTTAGCCTTTATATACAAGATTGGAAAGACTAAGTGAGATACTTCACGTAAAAAAAGTAATAAAATAGTAAAATATTTGACTATCATAGACATATGGACTAACTTAAAGAGAGTTAAGTGTTCAACCACATTGGATGTGGCATTGAAATGGTCCCGGTGAGTGCCTTTGGCACGCAACTTTGGAAAATGCCTCTCGAAAAAAAGCCTTCGATTACTGCTTCTGACGAGTGCCATTGGTGTGTGCTTTTGGCGAGTGTCTCTAATGAGTTTGAGCTAAGGACTAGCATAACTGATGAGGCCCATCACTGTGGGGTTGGTAATTGTACATGTCCAATAGTTTAGATGAGAGGCCCTCTAAGAAAGACGAGTTGCCTCGACTAGAGTGAGTCTTCCTTTAGGGCGAGTTCTGATGAGGCAAGTACCTCCTTAAGTAGAGATTTGCATAGGCAAATTTCCTCCCTCGATCAAACCTATCCGGGGGTGTATGCCTCCTTAGTCAAGCTTCTATGGAGCGAGCTTTAATGGGACGAGTGCCTGCCCTTATACTAGTCAAGCTCTTTGAGTGTTTCCCTTGGGTGACTTCTTTGGAGCGCATGCTCTTCTAACCAAGATCTTCCAAGGAAAGCCTCCTCTTGACCGAGCTCCCCTGAGGCGAACTAGAACATTGTGGTGTACGTCTTCTCTTTTCTCACATAACTTATAATCACTTGGAAACCTTAAGCCTAAAGTAAGCTAAAACCAAAACAAGCCCTAAGTGAAATCTAGGTTTGGTAAGTTTAAATAACTCAAATCTATTATACCATATGAAAGTGAAATATATGAGGTTGTAAGTTGGAGTTATAATTGGGTAGTAAAAATCAAAGGTGCCTCAAGAAGTACCATCCAAAAAGATGTAAAAGAAAGATTCTCTACAATTAAACTAATTAGTTGTACAGATCCAGGTGTTGGACAACAAAAACGTTTTTAATAACTAAATTGAGTGTGGTATAAATGAAATTGTTAATAGGGTAAAAAGAACAAGTGTGGCAACAATAAGATGTTAGAGAAATTAAAGAAAAGATTGAGAATGAAAATAATAGAGTAAATAGACCAACATAATATGGCTAAAATTTATGCAAGGTTTGTGAAAAATAGTCCGGGTTTGCAGAAAATACTCCGCATTTCATGTAATATCTAATAAAAATGAATGAAGGAGGATTCATAAAACCAACTGATATAGTTGGGATAAAGATGATGATGATGACAATGATAAAGGTGGTAATAGAGAAAAAAAATAGACCAAAACACAATAATGTGAACAAAAACACTCATGAATGCAAAGGCAATAAATATTTTTTATTTAAAGGAACCAACTTGGTGGAAAATAAATTTGTGAAGGAAGAGCTCAATTGCTAGTAAGTTGGCAATTTCAGAGAAATTTAATTAGTAAAGGAGGACCAGCCCTTAGTTTTATCTGATTAGATGAAAATTTTCAAATAGATATGCTCAGGAGACATGCCTGAAAAATCAAATCAAGCAGTAAGAAAAAGGACAATTGTCGAACTTTAGTTATCATGTTCCTGTAGAATGCAACTGTTTAGTTGATTTTTCATTTAAGAGAAGTATGAAAGGCTTTTTCTTCCTTCAATTTTCTAGAGAGAGAATAAATATGTTTTCAACAAACAGATGAGTATCGAATCCCTGCAACTTTGATTTCATTTATATCCAACCACAACAAAATAAAAGGATACATTTTAGCTATCTTTAAAATCGCATGCCACAATAAGGGTCCCAGATAATTTATCCAAGGGATAGTGACACCTTAAACTCAACTCACCTTCACAAGCCACGACCAAAGTCATGCGATTATACCAAGCAATATAGGACATCATCAAACATTTGGAGAAACTATTTCACTAATTAGAGCAAAGAAATATTGTGGATTGATATTAAATGCTGACGAGCAACATAGTGATAGTAATTAATCACATAACCTGACAACTAGGAATAGAATGTATGACTATAGTGGCAGAAAATGACTAAAAGTAGAGAAAGATTAAAGTGCTCTTGTAAGAATCATGGAACACATCACAAATGTTATAAATTGTGACTATTGTAGCAACTACAATTGCCATTTCAGTATAACCTTAAAGAGTTATAGATATGTAATTCTTATTCATATTTATCAATTATATCACATTGACCACCATCTTTGCTTTTCTGTCTAGCATATTTTATAATAGGAGTTATTTTAATATAGCATCTCTCACCCTAGTTTGTAACAAGATGGACTATGAACAACAAAGTTATGTCTATAATTTGTTTTCATGAAACTACAAGACAACCCATTGGTAGGCCTAAAGTAAAATACGAGCGAGTCAATAACTATATATGTCGATTCTGATTCTATCAAACATGTGAACCCAAAAGTCCTCTAGAAGACATATTTCCATATATATGTCTCTTCCAAGACCATGCTTGAATGCCTCAAACAACACACTTTTAACTATAAAGTGCTATCTAAAAAAAAAAGCCTATAGAAACACTAACTAGTTGAAGACTAACTATATTGTTACTGCATCAAACTTCCAAATCTTATTGAAATTTTGAATCTCCTAATTATCACCAATAGCATCATTATCCCACCTATAGAATTAATAAAAAGAAAGCATCGCCTAAATCATTTTTGCTAAAATGTCTCATCTCTCTCTCAAATAATTATTTAGAACAAAAAATATATATAAGGAGAAACCACAATATCTCAATCTTTTAGAAATTATTGCATTGACAATATCATCATATAATTCCACAAGAATATAAACATTTCTTATTATTATACAGCCTAAGAAACCAATCAAAGGATACCCATAACAAACATCAGAATTACCTGATGCAACAACTTTTTTTCACTGAACTCTCAACCAACTGAAATAATTCGCTCAACAAGTTGCAACCTGAAATACGAATTTGGTCGGAATGAGTTTTATAGCCGTTACATTTGCTTTGGAGGTGGGTGTTAATCAATCAAATTTTGTATTTTACTCATCTCAAAACAGTGTCAGGATATCCTCATACAAATTTTTTTTCCAATTTAATTATCCTCAAAGGGTGAAAATATCCACGCGATTCCAAATATCCAATGTAATTGCAGTATCCATGAATAAAGAAGGAAAAAAAAAAACTTTTTCTGGTGGTTAAATCATTCCCGGTTGAACTTAACCATAACGAGTTATTAAAACGTAAAAGTACCTTAAACTAACCTAAAAAAGGATTTATCAAAGAAAAAATAACCTAGCCAATATCAAGTTATTGAAAATAATGGAAGTACTAAGAAGCAATGATTGTTTTGGTTCTGCCCATAAGACCTTTCCCGGCGAACATACTCATTAGCCCATAATTATGCCAGTGTAGAACACTGGTTGAAAAAGAAAATGATAATAGCAGTCTAATGTTCAGAAACTATGAAAGATCGGAAAGAGAATGTGGATGTAGAAGAGGAAAATTAGGGTTTACCAAATGGGCGGCGCTTCTGCGACCAATTAGCAATCGTTGAAGAGAGCGCAAGAGATTGCATTGCAGCCATCTATTCACACAAAGAACTGACAGTGAGAGCAACTGAGCGAGCGCGCGAGACAGAGAACACAGAAGTGGAGGAAATGATGTGGAGCAATGATATCCATTCACTGATACCGCCAAAGATTGAGATTTTAGCTTGGAAAAAAAAAGGTGAGGGATTTTTCCTAAAAATGATAGATAATTTTTTTAAATTACCTGCTTTTTTTTTTATCTTATATGATTTATATAAAAATAAAAATCATCTTACAATTTTAATACACATATCCTATAATTTTGTCTAATTTTTTTCAACTAAAAATTATGGTACAATTCTTTTTTGGTAATAATATTTTGCTGGTATATAATAAATAAATAACTTGAAATTATGCCAAAAACAATCAAAACTATTAATATTTGATTAATTTAGTAGGTTTTTAATAAAAAATTTAAAGATTTAATATCAAAAATTTAATATAGGTGAGTGTTGTGGCATGTGTGTGAGAAGCCAAGTTAGAGGAAAGAAACAAATTTCAATCCTCTTAACTTTGAACAAGACTTCATACAACAAAATTAGTGACGTCAGAACTGAGCTAATCAATCCTATTAAAACTGCAGGCTATATTAAGTCCATTTGGTAGTATAGAGCTATAGAGGTGTAATGATTTCTTGTTTTGTATGTAGCCTATTATGGTGCTTCCTTTTGGGTATAAATAGGTAGCCAATGCTTGTAATAAGGGAGATTTAGAAGATGAATAATATTTGAGTAGTTTTACTCTTTTTGGGTTTCTGTATCCTGAAGGATTTCAGGTGGTGATCCCTCTCTCAAGGAGTTCTTGGTCATGGTCACCGGATCGTCGACGTATATTCGTCGAGCCCTCTCCGGTCTAGTGTCATTTGGTATCAGAGTCAGCAAGTTGCTGGCATTCTTGTCCGTTGCTGTGTTGCCTCCGCCACCGGCATCATTTGGTGGCGACCCATCTTCAGTGGCAAATCAGCTTTGGTGGCAGACGCAAGCAGCCTCCAAGAATCAGCCTCGGTGGCGGAACAAGCTTCTGTGGCGGAACCGATAGGCTATTCTTGTTTTTATTCTAAATCTTGGACAAAGATCCAAGCGGTCATTTGGTCGGTAGCCCGTCTTTGAGCTGCCTGTCTTTCTCCATGACCAGCTGCTAGCCATCAAGAACTACATGCCACAGATTTGTGTCAAATTATCTTCCAGTAATAAGGACTACAGCACCATTCCTCCTCCAAATTCTTGTTCCTAAAAGCCAACTAGTAGCCGTCGGTCTTTGCAATATACCTCAAGTCAGCAGAATCTACCTCCTTAGTAACCAGGTCCTTCATACACAACAACAGCAGCCACCCGTTTCTCATTCACAATTGTTGTCTTCGTCTTCCACCTCCAAGAAAATTGACGCCACATCAGATTTCTTGACAAAGTTGGAAAGATGTCGCTTGGCCGGAATCTTCAGCAATCACGTCAAGAAGTAGAAATTGAAGATCTTCTAAAAGAAGTTGCCTGACTCAAATTACGATTATCAAGGATTGAACGAAGATCCTTACAAACCGACGACAACAACGACGAGGGCATTTCAGATGATCAGATCTCTTCCACCCCACTCTCGATCGAGTTCAGCCTTCAAGAAATTAAAGACCCGTTTCTGAAATCACCATCTATACCTGTTTATAATGAGCCAGTGTATGATGTGTACGACGATAACCTATTCGTAGGAGTTCCTGATATTGATCAACCTATATATGATGATGACGCGAGCAAGATGGATACACCTCTGGAGATAGTCATTACTATCATTCCTGATAAAACAACAAATATGCTCACCGTCATTGATAGAGAAATTGGTATGACCAAACTGGACCACAACAATCACCTTGGTACCTTCATACATTCCGACACAAAATCCTTGGAGACAATCGATGTGGATGGTGATGTTTTTGTAGTGGATCAATTTGATGTCATGTCCAATTCAACTCTTGAAGAGTGTTGTTTGCAGGCATATGTTCATCATCTCGAAAATAGTCGGTTGAAGTTGATACAACTAGAACATGAGCATCAGTGAGTACCACAACAGGGTTTGTTCAGTGCTAGTGGTTACCTTGGTAATATTGGCCTTTCAGCTGGAGTGAATGGTGTCTTGGCAACTGATATGGAGTATGCTCGTTGGTTAGACCAACATTCAAACCAAATAAGTGATCTGAGATCAGCTTTTAATTATCAAGCAGATGATGAAGAACTAAGAGTTCTTGTTGATGGTTCAATGTCACACTATGATGTTGTCTTCAAGCTCAAAAGCATTTGTACAAGGTCTGATGTCTTTCACATGATTTCGGGATTGTGGACAACACATGTCGAAAGATGTTTTATGTGGCTTGGCAGTTTCCTTTATTCCAAACTTCTCAAGATGCTTGACAGCCACCTGGAGCCATTAACAGATCAGCAACTGATAGGTATATGCAATCTCCAGCAGTCATCACAACAAGCTGAAGATGCTCTGTCTTAGGGAATGGAAGCTTTACAGTTGTCTCTTACAGATACCATGTCACCTATTTCTTTTAACGCTAATCCTTGTTCTAATAATGTTGCTAATTACATGAACCAAATGGCAATTGCAATGAGCAAGCTTGGAACACTTGAAATTTTCCTTCGGCAGGCTGATCTTCTGCGGCAGCAGACATTGCAGCAGATGCATTGAATACTGAGTACTCATCAGGCAGCTCGAACTCTTCTAGCCGGGGCGACTGACATTGGGTGGAAGGATCCAAGTTGGTTTAGCCAACCACACCTGTCTCCTTCTTGAGGCCAACCGGACATCTTCCTATGAGCCTGAAATTCCTCCTACCCCGGTAGTATGACGCCGGAGCTGAGCTAATCAAACCTATTAAAACTTCAGGCTATATTAAGTCCATTTGGTAGTATAGAGCTATAGAGGTGTAATGCTTTCTTGTTTTGTTTGTAGCCTATTATGCTGTTTCCTTTTGGGTATAAATAGGTAGCCAATGCTTATAATAAGGGAGATTTAGAAGATGAATAATATTTGAGTAGTTTTACTCTTTTTGGGTTTCTGTATCCTGAAGGATTTCAGTTGGTGATCCCTCTCCCAAGGAGTTATTGGTCACGGTCACCGGATCGTCGACGTGGATTCGACGAGCCCCCTCCGGTCCAGTGTCAATTAAAGAAGCAAATAAAATGAGAAGTATATATTATTTTTTTTATATTAGAAACACACAAAAAATGAAGCAACTTTTTCATCTAAAATAACTTACACTAATAATAAATATAAGTCACAAAGGATTGTTGATATAATGGATATGATGAGCCCTTGGTGAATGAAAACTTGTGAATGTAAGGGGTTGTATGATGACTTAATGTAAGTTGAAGTTAATGGGGCTTTGGGAAGGTGGGTTTCTAAAGATGGATTTAGATTTGTTTTATTCTATTTTAGTTGATTTTTTTTTAAAATTTTTTATTTTATGTTGGTTGATTTTGTGAGGAGCTTAAGGGAAGTTTGGTTTTCGAATTATGACCAGTACAAGTACTTTCTTTGAAAAACTTAGGATGTCTGAAATAAGGTTATGGAGTTTTTTTTAATGAAATTTAGAGGTTTTGGTGCATATGGTAAGGCTTCGTTTGAGACAAAATTTTTACTGTTATCTAATGTAGTTAAAAATGACGCCTCAAATGAAGCCTAAAAGGAACGCAAGCTAATTTAGTCTTCGTTTGGAACAGCTTTTTCATTGCTTTTTAAAGCAGCTTTGTAGTACAAAAATTTATAATTCATAATTTTTTGCACTAAAAAGCTTATTTAGAAAACAGTAAGAAAGCTACCCCAAACGAAACCTTAGTTTGGACATCTGTTAGATTGCTTAGTTATTTTTTAAAATAACTTAGTGTAGGAGAGTGAGAACTTACAGAGATATTTAAGAACCACTAAAAAATAATGTGTAGATGAGAGAAACAAAACAAATAAGATAAAAACAGCAAGTAATTAAGCATTAAACCTCTCATCAAACAGGCAACTCTCTGAGTTCACCTTGTTAAGAATATTGTAGCTACCAAGCACTCCATAAGAAGAAACTACAAAGACAACACTTCTGGCTGAGTTTATCATATTTTGAATCATTACAATAATACAATGCTTAAGAAGAGTAAAAGTTACAAAGAAGAGAAAAGGTGGCAAGTCATAAAGTCTTTGCATGAAAACTTGCGTCATCTTTAGCTTCTCTCCTTAGAAACACAAGGGCTGCAAAGATCACTTATTTACTACTTCTTGGAATATAAAATGCCACATCTTGAACCTTCAAAGAATCATAAAAAAATGTATCACTCATCTTGAGTTTGTTGGAGGTGTAAGTAAACTGTGCAACGAAAACAAAACAAGAAATATAAAGCAGTTGAAGTAAGAGGACATCAGGATTTAACGTGAAAAAATTCAGAATCGAGAAAATTTTACTGAACCACACCACACAATGAAAATTTGTACAAATCTATCTTCTCTCTCACTCTCTCTTTGCTTCTTTTCACTCTTCCATCATTCTCACGCACAAAACAAAAGAGAAAGTCATAAATAACACCAAGGAACATCACCCTTAAGAAAAACGAGAAAGAAAATAATTTAATCCGCTTCGAAGTGTTGTGGCGCTCAATCCTCTGCCATTGGTCTATCTGACAGTGCAACAGCTTTGAATTTTGAGCACTATGACGCTAAGGTCTCTATCGTTTCTCCCAGGAAACTTTGCAACAGCATGGTGCTTGAGAACACAGCGCTGGGATACTCTGGTACACAACACCAAAGCATTGTCGGGGTGTCAATTCGAGTCAACGGGTCGGGTTCGTGTCGAACCTGACTTGACCTGGGCATAAACGGGTTGACCCGAACCCGACCCATTTAGCTAAATGGGTCAAGAATCCTAACCCGAATTCGACCCACACGGGTTGCCGAGTTGACCCGACCCGACCTGCAAACCCGCGAGCGCAGTTGTGAGTCGCGAAATAAGGGCGAATGGCGACTTGGCTAGGCGTCTTCGTGGGCGAATGGAGACATGGCGGACTGATTGAGAGCGTAGGGCCTGGGCATCGACGCATCTTGGGTTCCTCGCAGGTCGACTGGAGCCTGGCAGAGGCGGGTCTTGCCGTAGGACGGACCGTCGGAGGTGGGGTGGGTCGTCGCCGATGGAGGAGGCGGGGCTTGAATTGCTAACCCGAGACGGCGAAGCTCCAGCGTGAGATAGGGTCAAAAACCGGGTTAGGTCATGCTGTATTCGGGTTAAACGGGTCAACCCACGAGTTGTTGGGTCATGCCGAACTCGACCCATTTTTCAAACTGGTTAGAAATCCAATTCTGGACCCGACCCATTTCACAAACGGGTTGACCCGAACCCGAATTTTTCGAGTTGGGTTCGGGTCGAGTTTTTGAGTCGTGTCAGAAATTGACACCCCTAAAGCATTGTACGATTTTTTTTTTATCACGACAAATTGAACAGAGGTTCGATGTAACACAACAACACTATCAGATTTCACGCATATTAACAGAGTTGACTTGGGATGATGTGATAAGAAGAGTTTGCATGTAATGTAGCATTATTTGACTTCGAATTTGGACTAAAAATTCAGCTCATATTACACTTAATATATTTTTATGATTTTACATCTAATACTTCAAAATAACTTAACAAAATTATATTATTAAAAATATAAAGCTGAATAATAAAAATAAAACTAGCATAGTCTTATTTAACTGAGCCTTTCTAAATTTGGCAAGGTTAATATCTGGAGGAGAATGAGTATCAATTAATGATCCGACCTACCAATTCAACTCGAATTTGAGCCATTTATTAAACGGGTTTAATTCGGGTTGACCCGCCAACCCGATTTGGACCAAAAATAACCCGTTTAATATTTTATTTCTCTTAAATTCTATTATTTATTGGCATGTATTTTTTATCAATTAATCTTAAATCTATGGAGAACAAGTGAATCAAAATATTTTTTAAGTAAAACGGGTTATTGGGTCAGGCTCACGTTGCTAGCAGGTCAAGTTCAGATCTATCTTTTTTGGCCTATTTATTAAACGGGTCTTAGTTAGGATCGACTGAATTCGAGTTAGACCTCAACCCATCGATATCCCATTAACCTGTTTTGACACCCATATGGACGTGGTCATTCTTTTTTTTTTTTTTTCATTTTTTTTTAGTATCTTTTGTAAGATTTTCATTTTTATGCTGCATTGAGTTCCCTTCCCACACCATGTTATTGTTAAAATCTTTATTTTTGCAATGACAAAAGAAAATCAACAAAGCATATATATGAAGAGGATAAGTTTTCTCCAAAATAAAGGGAGATCATAAGGTGGACTGACAGGCCTTGAGATGATAAATAAGCATATGTGGTCTAGGTAGATATCTTGCTAATCAAAATAGGGCCAACCATAATATTTTTTCTCTATTTAATTTTTGAAATAAAAAAAAACCTTTGCCTATTTTGATTTATGTCTTTAAAGCTAAGACTGATATATTGTCATACACTTTAAATTCTCTCAACTTTGTCCAACACATAATACAATTTTGGATCATTAGTAATTCACAATAAACTTAAAGAAATTTGGGATTTTTTGTCAACAATAATAATGACTACAATTAAAAAACCAAAATCTTAGATGAATAAATTATAAGAAATTCACACATATTCTTCTATTGTGGGTTTCGTTCATTTTCATTTTATCATTTATGTGAAAAATTAAGCCCCTAAACTCAGAGAAATTATTCTGTGCGAAGGCCATACGCAGAACGTCATCCGGAGACCAACCAAAATGAGCTACGTTAGCAGTATCGAGCCGTGCGCGATACCGAGCAAAGGGTGACGTAGTGCATTCTGATTAGTCTCCGGACCACATTCCGCGTCCGCATAGAATTATTAATTCTAAACACATGGACGAAATTAAGGAGGAGCCTGTGATGGCTTGCACAACAAATTTTTATTTATTTATTTATTAAAATAGAATCATAATTAATCTTTGTATTTCTTTTATTCATCCCCTTATAATTCTGCTTTTTCTATCAAAGTAAATTATATTTAGAATATCATAATCAAAATTTTATCATTATAAATTAAAAATTTTAGAATTATTTTAAGATCAATACATGTAATATGAATTAAAAGAGTTTTATTACAAAATAGAATTAGAGAGTATGCAACAAATTGTAAGTTTTTTTATCATCTTAATTTTTCTATTTTTAAAATAAAATTTATTAAAGCTGCAAATGCCGGCCACAAGCACAATTAATTAAAAAAAATTGTGAAAATATCTAAAACATTTAATTTTTGCCCTCACTAGAAAAGATTTTTACTCCACCACTGCCTAAACTCATATAATTATCACATAATTAATGTGGTTAATGACTACTTATTCAGCCCTTAGTGCTTTCGGCCACAGGTCTTAATGTTGAGTGGAGACTAATGACCGACACGATTGTTCCACGATACACTAATATCCAACATCACTGCGTTGTCTAAAAATTAACCTTCCACAATTTTAAACTAATTAAAGATTAATTAAGTTGAGATCCACTGGGGATAATCCCACTAATTAAACAATTAAGTCAAAATAAATGTTTAAAAATGATAGAAGGTAACTTTTATTAAAATGAATTTGGATAATGCTTATCTATTGTATAGACAATTATTTTTAAGCATATTTTGTATTTTTTTTAAAGTATATTTGAGCATTTGCGGTGGTAGAGCGTGGCAGAGAGTTTGATGTCTTAGCATTGTACAATGGTTCGTGTCATCTATAGAAGAAACAAGTCGCAAGAACACCAGAGTTTTTATCTAAAAAACTCAAAAAGGGAAAAATCACGATATATTTTATAGTTGAAATGATTCAACTAATATTTGTTATCGATTACAAATAATGTATTTCCTCATAATTGAGGAAGATGATGATACATTGTAAGTAAACATACAACATATATAACATGTTTTGTTGTGGGTGTTGGAAGATCCATGTGCATTAAGAGCTTTTTAATAGAGTGTTTGTCGTCTGTTTGGTCATTTTCCTTTGAGTAGAGAAAACTAGCAATCAAGAAGTTTGATATATATCTTGTTCTTAATGTCAAAAATCATTGTTAATTAGTGCATGTCAATGGCGTACGTTAGCCTTATAGGCCATGAAATGCGTTAATATTATTGATAATGATGAGTGAACTCATTGTGGGTGTTAATGTAGTCGAAGGACCAAAATCATTAGCCGATAGTGGTCGAGGATCAAAGTTGAGTGATGGTGATCGAAGCACCATAGGCAACCGACAATGGTTAGCTAGGGGAAGTTCTTAATTGTGTGATAATTATCAAAGGACTATAATCAAGTGATGATAGCTAGAGGATTGTAATTGGGCGATGATGATCGAGAGATATTATTCAATCAACATTGATTGTATAATTAATTTGAGGATCATAGTTGGATAAAGATGGCCGGGAGGTTGTAGTTAGATGATAATGACTGATGATCATAGTGGTCGAACAACTGTAATTGATTCATGGTTTCTAGAGGACTATAATCATGATGGTGGTTGGAGGATCATAGTAGGCAAAGGTAATTCGAGGATCGAAGTTGGACAACGGATCAGAGTATATATCGAAGTTTGGTAACAATGGTCAAACAATTGTAGTCGGGTGATAGTGGCCAATCATAATAGTGGTTGATGGATTGTACTGGGGTTGCAAGTAGGAAAACTATAGTTAAGCGATGATAGTAAGAATGTTATAGTAAGGCTGCGATAATTAGAAGACTATAGTTTGGCGATAATGATCGTGAAACCATAGTTAGATAACATTGTTTGAGATATCATAGTTAGACAATGGTTGTCGGATTAACCTTATCAAGCAGTGGTAGCATGAGAATTGATGTTCGATGACAGTGGTATGAGGACCAAAATAAGGCAACGATGGTCAAATGACCTTAGTTTAGTGACATTGGTTGAATGATTATAGTTGAATGATGGTAGTGGAATGACTAGGCTCGTTTTATCTAGACATTCAATTCAACTATAAATTAGCTAAAATTAGAGTTTAGATGGTTCTAAATTTGAATTTAAAAGTTTCCAATTCAACTATGCTTCGGTTCCAATTAAATCAATTTTTGATTAATTATCAATACTAAAATTTTTATTAATAATCTTAATATTTATATAGTAGTAGTATTATTATTAGTGAAGGAGAGTATGACTAAAAAAAGGGAACTTATTCACCTCTTGATTCTTAACAACATTGATCAAGCTACACTTTCTATTGCCTATTATATACGATCTAACTATCTAAGGATTCATTTGGGACTGTTTTCTTATTTCTTCTTAAAGCAACTTTGAAAGCTACTTTAAGAAACAATAAAAAAACCGTCCCAAACGACGCCTAAGTCATCATAATAACTTTAAAAATTATATAATATTTACATAAAATAAGTAATTATGAACTTAATGTAATCTAATTCTTAAACCTTCCATAATTATTATTATACTTGACTAAATATTAATCTTGATTGAAATAACCTTTAAATTTTTTTTATTTTTGGGACATTTTTAAAAATTATGATGAATATTTTCTATGAACCATTTTGTAAATAAAAAAATTATCACGAATAAAAACTATGTATATATATATATATAACCTCTTCAGATGGAATCAGCAAAGTAGGACATGGTGATAATGTCAACTACATGATAATAACAGTTAATTAAAATTTTATTTGGATAACTTTCTTATTATTTTATAAAAGATCTTTTTAATACAAATTTTTTAAATACTTTAAAAAATAGTAAAAAAGTTGTCACAAAAGTAAACCAAAATCAATAAAAAAAGCTTCCTCATTTTATTTTATTTATTTTATATTATATTTCACAACACTACTAAGGCTTTGGGACGGTTTTTTTGTTGCTTCTTAAAGGAAAATTTTAACATAAAAATTAAAAATTTTATTTTAAAAAACTGCTTTAAGAAGCAAAAAAAAAAAGTCGTCCAAAATAAGCCTAAGTTCATGATTGACAATATTTTAAAGAAGAACATGAGGTGGACACCCTCTCATTGCATGCGTCTTTTCCCTTTTTTTTTCCTTCCTTTTTCCTCCAATTGGAGATCAATGCCTGCAGCAATAAGGAAATTTGCAACCTCAATTCATGAAAAAAAAATGAAAAGAAAAGTTATTTTAAGATATTTTGACTCCAATTTGGTCAAAATAAACTTATAATATTTATTTTAAGATGAATATAATATATAATTAATTGTTTAAAAATTATATTATGATCATTTCAAAATAATTTAATGATTATGAAATTCCCATTATCCACCTAATGCTAACTCTCTCTCTCTCTCTCTCTCTATTTAGATTCTCTTGAGAAGCCGAAAGCTGGTGTCTTATTTCCTTCGCTGGCGTCTCTCTTTCATCCAGTCTTAGATCTTCTTCGAGCCTGTCGATGGATTTTGATCTTTTACAGATGAAATCTGCAGAGATTACGAAGGCGGTGAAGGCGATGAAGGCGGCGGCGATCGGTCATAGAAGCATGCAAGAGGAAGAAGATAGATGGATGATGAAGATCCGGAAGAAGAGTAAATAGATCAGTTTTGTTCTTGGAGTTTATAGGCAAGTCTGATGCTTGGCTTTGGAAATGGTCTTGTTTCCTTTAGTTTCTTTGAGCTCTTCCTTCTGCTCTTTTTTTGTTTGATGAAAAAAAGAAGAAAAATTCACTGAAGTTTTGCTAAGGATTTTCACAGTGAATTTCATCTAATGTATGAGGCATTTACTCTTTAGTGTGATTTCAATTAGAATTAACTTCTTGAGCTATTCTTTTTTCATCCTTTCTTATCTTTCATCAAAGAGCTTAAATCCAATATTTAAACTAATGAAGGCTTCTTCTAGGACAACATTTTATCACTAATTTTTTGCCGCTTTCAAGAAATTTTTTTTACCAAAAAACTGTTGTAGAAAACAATAAGAAAAATTTCACTAAAAGAGCCAAAATCATAACATTGCATTAATGAGCTTGATTTGTTTTGATTTGCAAATGTAGTTGTAGATGACCGAGAAATTTTGATTTCTTTAAGATAGAAAATATATTTTCATTTTTTTTTAGAAAATAAAGTTATTATATTTGAAAGGCTTTTGTGTGATTTAAATTTAATGATGTTTTTAAATTTTTTTTAAATATGTTTCCTAACTTAAAATTAAGTAAATGAACCTTACTTACAAAGTGGAGAGCCATCATGATCTTCCTCCTAAGCTTCCTACTTTATTTTCTTGCAAGATTATTATTATACAAGAATGAACTATCATAAGCCCAAAAATTTACTTGAACTCTAAGAAATCATTTAATTTTATGAATATAAAATTTAGATCTTGAAGATATCATAGCCAACACATGAGAACTATGTGGAAGTAGTTAGTGTTTGAGACAAAAAGGATTGTCAAGAAAATGAAATTTGGAAGCATATATGTGATGAGTAATGGATACCACATAAGCATTTAATTAAATAATATGTGCAAGTAAAATGTCAATTATTTGAAGATTTCTTTAATAAGGTTGTAGTACAAAAATATTTAATTTTATTGAGTTTGCAATTGATTCATACTCCATGACCTTTTTTTAATTCTTTTTAAAATTTATGCAATTTGAATAAGATTCCAATAACCACTAATGCCTAAAATGCAAGATATATTTGCATAGACTAATTAGTATCAATCAATTATCATATATGTATAATAAATTCACAAATTATTTCCATTTTATTTCATTTTTTTAAATCTACATTACGTGAAAAGGTTGGAGTAGCTCCAGTGAAAGATAAGATTAGAGAGAGTCACCTTAGATGGTTTGGTCACATAAAACGACGACCGTTTGATGACCCAGTAAGGAAAGTAGCGGTATTAGATTTGACTTATATTAAGAAAGGTAGATGTAGACCTAAAAAGACTTGGTTAGTAAATATTATAAATGATCTTTCTTTATTAGATTTAAATGAGACTGTGATTTTTAACAAGACACAATGAAGAAAAAAGATTCATGTAACTGCATAGTGGGACAAAAGCTTGATGATGATGTTGTTGTTGTAGTACCTTACCCATCATCATAAAAAAAAAAAAAAATCAAATTGATAATTATTTTATGTATAAAAATAAAATAATTACATTTGAGAGAGATTTAAGAGAAATTTTTTGGAGTATGCATTTTTAATTATAAAAAATTAAATCATAAATTTAATAAATTTTATCATTTCTATTGAGTCTCACTACTCAAAGCAAAAATCATGTGAGATAATTTGAAAGCAAGAAAAACATGTGAGATTTATTCATTCCTATCTTATAGAGCAGTGAAGATGCCATTCAAATTAGATCAGGGCATTCAGGCCAACATGTAAAGTACTGCCATGTGCTTAAAAGCTGGGAAAGTGCCAATAGATAAGATAAATGAGAGTAATTTGGGCTGCATTTAAAATAATTTTTAATAATTTTATTTTATAAATCCCATTAATATTTTATTATTTAAATATTTTATGTTAAAATAAATTTTTTTTTGCAATCAAATCTATTAGAGTGTGGTAATTTACAAATGATAATATTTGCTTTTTATATACTTTTTATAATATTCATAATAATTTTAAAAAAATATTTTTCTCACAATATTTACATTGATAATTTCAGAAATAATTGTATTATTTCAATTTACTGATGAATAATGGGGACCAAAGATGATGCTTTAAGAAAAAATAAAAAATAGTTTAATATTGTTGATGGGATGGGAGTATTTTTTATGTTTTGAAAAACAAAAAAGTTAAATCAATCACTTTGTTCGATGGATGTGTTAGGTGAAATTTTTAAAAGACCCACCACGGGGTGGCCTGGTGGTGGAGACTTGGCTGGCCAAAGGTCAGGTACCAAGTTCTAATCCCCTCGGCGCTTCGTGACAGCCTTAAGTGTCGGCCCGTGTAAATTGGTGTGGGTTGCATGCTAGGTCGACCAGGGAGATTAGTGGTCGAAGGCCGATACTCCCTTTCCCAAAAAAGTAAAAAATAAAAAATTAAAAATTAAAAGCTTTATTTGACATATTAATTAGTATATTATTATCTCATTTATGTTTAATTATAATTATTTCTCGATTATTTTGAATATTTTTTTTTATAATGATAATAAGTTTTTTTGCAATTAAATTAAATAGAATATGAAAATTATAAAAAAAAAGTATTCTTTAAAAAAATCTATAATCTTTATAATGATTTAAAAAAAAAATTTATTTTTCTCATAATAAGTATACACCTAATTTTATGAAGTATTGCAATCATCCAAAACCACCACCTTCTCTAAAAATAATAATTTTAATCACTATTAAAATGAATAAAAATAAAAATATTATTTATTATTTACCAATAACCAAATGAGTATTAATTATAATGTTTATATCAATATTATAGCGAGAGAGAGAAGTAATATTTTAATTAGAACAAAAATTAAGATCTTGATCAAAATTTATTTGGTATATTTATTTTGAAACTAGTAAAACACTTATGAGTGAATGCAATTATTCAAAAATAACTCAAATGATTTTAATATGTTATTTAAAAAATTCTTGAAAGATATTCTTTCAAATGTTTTTTCCTTAATTTTAATTATGATGCAAAAACTTTAAAATTTAGATATTTTATTCTTGATATATAAGAAGAGGAAAAACTAAAAAAATGTGATTTAATTATTAGATTTATTAATTATTATGATTTTTTATATATTACCATTTTAGTATTATAATATTTTCATATGATATAAAATTTTAAAATTATATATGTATAAAGATGGGTAAATTAGTCTAAATACTTCGTTAATAATCATAACTAAACATTTATTAAAAAATATAATATTTAATTATTTATAATATATTTCTTATAAATTAATATTATAATAAATTTTTTTTTGAAAAATGTCTTACCTTAATAACTCAGAAGAAATGGCCGCTATATACGTGGGCATGGCTGACAAGTCACTAAGCTAAATCACGTGGAATTCTACTATTCTCTCTGTAAACGTTGTCATTTCTCAATAAAGTGTCTCATGCTTTATAATAATAGCTTAAAAAATTAAAAAAAAAATCTAAAAAATGTATATTTAAAAAAAGGGAAATTTACATACATACCACTTTATAATATCCTATTTACATATCTAACACCTAAAACTTTAATATTACATGAATACCACCCTATATTATTTTAATATCAAATATACCACTTACATTTCTTTCCTACCACTCATATATTTCATTTCTACCACTCATATTTGATATGAAAATGAACTATGGGTGGTATGTATGTAATATTAAAGTTTTAGGTGTTAAATATGTAAATAGCATAGTATTAAGTGGTATGTATGTAAATCTCCCTTAAAAAAATTCTGAGAGAATTTTAATCAGAATATATTTATGCCCGGTGGAACTATTGATCATAGAATTGTACCCAAATTAGCCTTATTAATATTTCATCTTGGACAAATTTTTTTATGTTTTTTTAAAACGGAATTTTAATATTAATTTTTATACTAAAACTCTGATTTAAAAAGCAATAAAAAATCGTCCCAAATGAAACCTATGTGATTCATCCAATTCGTTTGATAGATCTACTTCGAATGAAAGACGCAAGTATCCAAGAGTACTGTTGACGATCGACCCTTTTTAAATTTGATTGTTTTTTTAAGATGATATGTGAAGTTGAGTCATATATCTATTTTTAACCTTTGTGAAAGTTCTTTCTAACAATAAATACAAATTTTGGTGTTTTGATCGGATGTAAATCGGGTGATACTAATTTGCGATGTGGCCAACAAATCATGAGACCTTTGGTTTAAGGTCTATATAACCCAATTTCGATGTCCTATTTTCTGCATGATCATGCAGCTAAACTTTTACAAGAAAATAATCCATGTAGCATACATCCTTCTAATGTTCTTTTGAGAATTTTGGAAATTTAGTATGTGATGGTCGCTTAATGTAGAAAAAAAAATCTTGAAGTAAAAGATAATGTTCCTATTATTTAAGTGCAAGGATAATAACACGCAATTCTTTCACATAATTAGTCACATTTATGTAAAAAATAGAAAAAGATGTCGTAGACGAAGCCATAATGACAAATGCATTGCCATATCTGAGGCTAAGCGAGTCTGGGAGAATGACACAAAGCAAAATTTGAGAGATTTAGGCGAACACGGTCAATTTGGTTCGAAAAGAAGCGTTGTTGAACTATTTTACAATTCACTTGGTATGCATTTTGATCATTATGAGTAAGATCAATCATCAATTCAATTTTTTTTAATTACTTTTGATCATCTATTTGATTTTCTTGAATTACTTGTAACATGTTGAACAAATTGACAAAAACTTATTCAAATTCAGAAGTGAAAAAAGTGCATAAAATAGAAATGAAGATTAATACAAAAAAAAAAAGAAAACATCTACTAAAAAATTCATCTATCAAAATTTATTCAAATTCAAAAGTGGATAATTAATGTTTTTTTGTTGATGTAGATTTCATTTTGATTTAATTCAATTCTAAATCCCTTTGGTTTAGTGCAGAGACAATACTCCCTTGTTTGTCAAGAATTAAATTATTTTTGAAAAAAATAGACCCCAAATTTGTATACCATAATGTAATATAAACCCGCATTTTATTAAAATAATCCCCATTATATTTTTTGATGAAAATATTTTGATAAAAAATTTCTTAAAAATAATGAACGATACATCAGTTTCTTCAATAATGATTAGGCCATGGCTCATTTCACGTTTATAGATTTTAAAATATTTAGATTTGTTTTAAGAATAATGTAATATAATAATAATCAATCAAGACCAATATATTATACTAATTTCAAAATAAATAAAAAAATATTAAGATCTTGAATTTATGATAGTTTTCATAAAAGCTTTTTTTTTTTGGAAAAATTTGGGCAAAGACCATATATTTGAGATATACCAAAAAATATAGGCTTGCAAAATTTTAGCATGAAAAACCGGCTAAAGAACTAAAACAACAAAACAAAAAAGAAATGAAGCCAATACACAAATAAAAAAACTTTCAAAAAACAGTAGGACTCGGGAAAATCGGAACCCGCCCAAGGACAAACAAAACTTCAGAGCAAGAATGCTCAGATGTCCAAATCCACCTAGTATGTTGAATCAATCTCCCCGGTTGCCAACTGAACAGAGCATAATTGGGAAGCAGTGTGCAACATATAACATGTCATGCCAAGTGACAAACCACGGGTGTTCAAAAACCCATTGGCGGCCATCCAAGGGAAAAATGAGCTCAAAGGCAGTTCCGTTCATCATCGTCCAATCAAATAAAAACCAGAAACCAGACCTTCCATTCAAATGAAACACGATGGAAATGAAGCATTGAGCAAATCAGCATTTTTTCCTTTCGGTCACTTTCCAAGCAAAAGCTAATGCTAATTTCAGACACAAAACATGATAGGTAGTTTGAGAACCCACAAATCTTCTATCATTCCGTTCCCTCCACAAAAGTAAATAGCACCACAAATAAAAAAAAAAAAAAAAAAAAGAGCTCCTTCTCCGCCTTGTTATAGGTGCCCAACTCTTCAATTAATTCAAACAACTGCAATAGAGTATGTCTAAACAGGAAACTATCTAACACAGGCAGAAGATGAGAGATAACAACAAAAGAATAGTCGCATTGGAAGAAAAAATGTGAGTTGTTCTCCTCCTCCAGGTGACAAAGAGGGCAAATGGCATCAATACAAATATTTCTCCTAGCTAAAACGCCAGCCAGTTTTAAACCACCCCAGACCAAAAGCCAAGTGCAAGAAAAAAATCTAAGAGCAACACGTTTATGCCAAATGAATTTGTACCAGTTCATTTTGGGCATCCCAACATAGAAATTAAGTCTAAAAACTTTAAAACAAGGATTAACTATATCCTTCTATTCTAAAATAGCAGTAGAAGTGTCCAAAATCGGTGTAGCAATAATAAGTTGTTGAGCCCCAGCCGGAATGAAATCCGGCAAACACCAGGTGCCGTCCCAGAAGTCAGAAATGGACCCAGGAATAACAGGTGAGGGGGAAAAATTTTCAGCCAACAACTTTCCATCCATCCAAGGGTCTCAATAAAATGAAAGCATACTACAGTTCACAACTGTCACATTAACTTTGATGTGCCCCTTAATCTTAATTACAATTCCACAAATATTCTTCCTGAATTTAGAAGATTTTGTAAAGAAAGGTTTCCAGGGTGAGCAGTATTTAAAACTGAACCAATCAAAAACCAAAGATTTGGAATTGAAAAACCTCCAGATGAATGAGCAGGCAAAACCGTGAGAAAGGGAGAGAAGGTCCGGTATCCCAAGACCCCTAAAGGTAGTTGGCATACAGGTATTATGCCAAATAATAAGATGTAATTTTTCCCCTCGTTTGAACCATGATAAAAAAATCTTGAGCACATTCTATCAATAAGTTTACAACGAGCTTTAGATATAATTGCTCCCCTAATCCAGTATGTTATAGCGTTAGCAATGGTAAACTGTAAGAATTGAATGCAACCATCAAAAGAAAGAAATTTTACTTTCTAACCAACTGGTAGAGTAGAAATTATATTCAGTAGTGGTTGAAAGTGTGAGGAATTAAATTTTTTGGTGGAAATCGACAACCCCAAATATTTAAAGGAATGGTCTATGGGTGAGAATCCAAGAATGTTGATGATATCATTTACAACAGAAATATTCTTAGAAAATAGGATAAAAAATTTAGAATTATTAATGTGGAGACCATATGCATTAGCAAAACAACTTAAAATCATGGAAAGCTCAAGAGCATTTGGAATAGTGGCCAACCCAAACACGCGCACATCATCAGCATAAAGAAGATGGTTGAGAGAGCTCGGACCAAGAGGGACCCCCATAAAAGAGCCGGAGTCTATAGAGCAAGAAAAAGCATCCATGATAATCGCAAATAAGCGGGGATAAGGGAAAACCTTGTTTTAAGCCAGCGGAAGAAGGGAAAACCTTGTTTTAAGCATCCATGATAATCGCAAATAAGCGGGGATAATAAATTCACAAATTATTTCCATTTTATTTCATTTTTTTAAATCTACATTACGTGAAAAGGTTGGAGTAGCTCCAGTGGAAGATAAGATTAGAGAGAATCACCTTAGATGGTTTGGTCACATAAAACGACGACCGTCTGATGACCCAGTAAGGAAAGTAGCGGTATTAGATTTGACTTATATTAAGAAAGGTAGATGTAGACCTAAAAAGACTTGGTTAGTAAATATTATAAATGATCTTTCTTTATTAGATTTAAATGAGACTGTGATTTTTAACAAGACACAATGAAGAAAAAAGATTCATGTAACTGTATAGTGGGACAAAAGCTTGATGATGATGTTGTTGTTGTAGTACCTTACCCATCATCATAAAAAAAAAAAAAAAATCAAATTGATAATTATTTTATGTATAAAAATAAAATAATTACATTTGAGAGAGATTTAAGAGAAATTTTTTGGAGTATGCATTTTTAATTATAAAAAATTAAATCATAAATTTAATAAATTTTATCATTTCTATTGAGTCCCACTACTCAAAGCAAAAATCATGTGAGATAATTTGAAAGCAAGAAAAACATGTGAGATTTATTCATTCCTATCTTATAGAGCAGTGAAGATGCCATTCAAATTAGATCAGGGCATTCAGGCCAACATGTAAAGTACTGCCATGTGCTTAAAAGCTGGGAAAGTGCCAATAGATAAGATAAAATCATAAATGAGAGTAATTTGGGCTGCATTTAAAATAATTTTTTCATAATTTTATTTTATAAATCCCATTCATATTTTATTATTTAAATATTTTATGTTAAAATAAATTTTTTTTCAATCAAATCTATTAGATTGTGGTAATTTACAAATGATAATATTTGCTTTTTATATACTTTTTATAATATTCATAATAATTTTTCAAAAATATTTTTCTCACAATATTTACATTGATAATTTCAGAAATAATTGTATTATTTCAATTTACTGATGAATAATGGGGACCAAAGACGATGCTTTAAGAAATAAAAAATAGTTTAATATTGTTGATGGGATGGGAGTGTTTTTTATGTTTTGAAAAACAAAAAAGTTAAATCAATCACTTTGTTCGATGGATGTGTTAGGTGAAATTTTTAAAAGACCCACCACGGGGTGGCCTGGTGGTGGAGACTTGGCTGGCCAAAGGTCAGGTACCAAGTTCTAATCCCCTCGGCGCTTCGTGACAGCCTTAAGTGTCGGCCCGTGTAAATTGGTGTGGGTTGCATGCTAGGTCGACCAGGGAGATTAGTGGTCGAAGGCCGATACTCCCTTTCCCCAAAAAATAAAAAATAAAAAATTAAAAGCTTTATTTGACATATTAATTAGTATATTATTATCTCATTTCTGTTTAATTATAATTATTTCTCGATTATTTTGAATATTTTTTTTATAAAGATAATAAGTTTTTTTGCAATTAAATTAAATAGAATATGAAAATTATAAAAAAAAAATTATTCTTTAAAAAAATCTATAATCCTTATAATGATTTAAAAAAAAAATTTATTTTTCTCATAATAAGTATACACCTAATTTTATGAAGTATTGCAATCATCCAAAACCACCACCTTCTCTAAAAATAATAATTTTAATCACTATTAAAATGAATAAAAATAAAAATATTATTTATTATTTACCAATAACCAAATGAGTATTAATTATAATGTTTATATCAATATTATAGCGAGAGAGAGAAGTAATATTTTAATTAGAACAAAAATTAAGATCTTGATCAAAATTTATTTGGTATATTTATTTTGAAACTAGTAAAACACTTATGAGTGAATGCAATTATTCAAAAATAACTCAAATGATTTTAATATGTTATTTAAAAAATTCTTGAAAGATATTCTTTCAAATGTTTTTTCCTTAATTTTAATTATGATGCAAAAACTTTAAAATTTAGATATTTTATTCTTGATATATAAGAAGAGGAAAAACTAACAAAATGTGATTTAATTATTAGATTTATTAATTATTATGATTTTTTATATATTACCATTTTAGTATTATAATATTTTTTTTTTTGAAAAATGTCTTACCTTAATAACTCAGAAGAAATGGCCGCTATATACGTGGGCATGGCTGACAAGTCACTAAGCTAAATCACGTGGAATTCTACTATTCTCTCTGTAAACGTTGTCATTTCTCAATAAAGTGTCTCATGCTTTATAATAATAGCTTAAAAAATTAAAAAAAAAATCTAAAAAATGTATATTTAAAAAAAGGGAAATTTACATACATACCACTTTATAATATCCTATTTACATATCTAACACCTAAAACTTTAATATTACATGAATACCACCCTATATTATTTTAATATCAAATATACCACTTACATTTCTTTCCTACCACTCATATATTTCATTTCTACCACTCATATTTGATATGAAAATGAACTATGGGTGGTATGTATGTAATATTAAAGTTTTAGGTGTTAAATATGTAAATAGCATAGTATTAAGTGGTATGTATGTAAATCTCCCTTAAAAAAATTCTGAGAGAATTTTAATCAGAATATATTTATGCCCGGTGGAACTATTGATCATAGAATTGTACCCAAATTAGCCTTATTAATATTTCATCTTGGACAAATTTTTTTATGTTTTTTTAAAACGGAATTTTAATATTAATTTTTATACTAAAACTCTGATTTAAAAAGCAATAAAAAATCGTCCCAAATGAAACCTATGTGATTCATCCAATTCGTTTGATAGATCTACTTCGAATGAAAGACGCAAGTATCCAAGAGTACTGTTGACGATCGACCCTTTTTAAATTTGATTGTTTTTTTAAGATGATATGTGAAGTTGAGTCATATATCTATTTTTAACCTTTGTGAAAGTTCTTTCTAACAATAAATACAAATTTTGGTGTTTTGATCGGATGTAAATCGGGTGATACTAATTTGCGATGTGGCCAACAAATCATGAGACCTTTGGTTTAAGGTCTATATAACCCAATTTCGATGTCCTATTTTCTGCATGATCATGCAGCTAAACTTTTACAAGAAATAATCCATGTAGCATACATCCTTCCAATGTTCTTTTGAGAATTTTGGGAATTTAGTATGTGATGGTCTCTTAATAGAAAAAAAATCTTGATGTAAAAGATAATGTTCCCATTATTTAAGTGCAAGGACAATAACACGCAATTCTTTCACATAATTAGTCACATTTATGTAAAAGTTAGAAAAAGCTGTCCTAGACAAAGCCATAATGACAAATGCATTGCCATATCTGAGGCTAAGCGAGTCTGGGAGAATGACACAAAGCAAAATTTGAGAGATTTAGGCGAACACGGTCAATTTGGTTCGAAAAGAAGCGTTGTTGAACTATTTTACAATTCACTTGGTATGCATTTTGATCATTATGAGTAAGATCAATCATCAATTCAATTTTTTTTTAATTACTTTTGATCATCTATTTGATTTTCTTGAATTACTTGTAACATGTTGAACAAATTGACAAAAACTTATTCAAATTCAGAAGTGAAAAAAGTGCATAAAATAGAAATGAAGATTAATACAAAAAAAAAAAAGAAAACATCTACTAAAAAATTCATCTATCAAAATTTATTCAAATTCAAAAGTGGATAATTAATGTTTTTTTGTTGATGTAGATTTCATTTTGATTTAATTCAATTCTAAATCCCTTTGGTTTAGTGCAGAGACAATACTCCCTTGTTTGTCAAGAATTAAATTATTTTTGAAAAAAATAGACCCCAAATTTGTATACCATAATGTAATATAAACCCGCATTTTATTAAAATAATCCCCATTATATTTTTTGATGAAAATATTTTGATAAAAAATTTCTTAAAAATAATGAACGATACATCAGTTTCTTCAATAATGATTAGGCCATGGCTCATTTCACGTTTATAGATTTTAAAATATTTAGATTTGTTTTAAGAATAATGTAATATAATAATAATCAATCAAGACCAATATATTATACTAATTTCAAAATAAATAAAAAAATATTAAGATCTTGAATTTATGATAGTTTTCATAAAAGCTTTTTTTTTTTTGGAAAAATTTGGGCAAAGACCATATATTTGAGATATACCAAAAAATATAGGCTTGCAAAATTTTAGCATGAAAAAACGGCTAAAGAACTAAAACAACAAAACAAAAAAGAAGTGAAGCCAATACACAAACGAAAAAACTTCCAAAAAACAATAGGACTCAGGAAAATCAGAACCCGCCCAAGGACAAACAAAACTTCGGAGAAAAAAAAATGCTCAGATGTCCAAATCCAGCTGGTACGTTGACCCCGGTTGCCAACTGAACAGAGCACAATTGGGAAGCAGTGTGCAACATATAACATGCCAGGCCAAGTGACAAACCACGGGTGTTCAAAAACCCATTGGCCATCCAAGGGGAAAATAAGCTCAAAGGCGGTTCCGTTCATCATCGTCCAATCAAATAAAAACCAGAAACCAGACCTTCCATTCAAATGAAACATGGTGGAAATGAAGCATAGAGCAAATCAACATTTTTCCTTTCGGTCACTTTCCAAGCAAAAGCTAATGCTAATTTCCGACACAAAACATGATACGTAGTTTGAGAACCCGCAAATCTTCTATTATTCCATTCCCTCCACAAAAGTAAATAGCACCACAAATAAAAAAAAAAAAAAAAAAAGATCTCCTTCTCCGCCTTGTTATAGGTGCCCAACTCTTCAATTAATTAAAACAACTGCAATAGAGTATGTCTAAACAGGAAACTATCTAACACAGGCAGAAGATGAGAGATAACAACAAAATAATTGTCGCATTGGAAGAAAAAATGTGAGTTGTTCTCCTCCTCCAGGTGACAAAGAGGGCAAATGGCATCTATAAAAATATTTCTCCTAGCTAAAACGTCAGCCGGTTTTAAACCACCCCAGACCAAAAGCCAAGTGCAAGAAAAAAAATCTAAGAGCGACACGTTTATGCCAAATGAATTTGTATCAGTTCACTTTGGGCATCACAACATAGAAATTAAGTCTAAAAACTTTAAAACAAGGATTAACTATATCCTTCTATTCTAAAATAGCAGTAGAAGTGTCCAAAATCGGTGTAGCAATAATAAGTTATTGAACCCCAGCCGGAATGAAATCCGGCAAACACCAGGTGCCGTCCCAGAAGTCAGAAATGGACCCAGGAATAACAGGTGAGGGGGAAAAAATTTCAGCCAACAACTTTCCATCCATCCAAGGGTCTCAATAAAATGAAAGCATACTACAGTTCACAACTGTCACATTAAGTTTGATGTGCCCCTTAATCTTAATTACAATCCCACAAATATTCTTCCAGAATTTAGAAGATTTTGTAAAGAAAGGTTTCCAGGGTGAGCAATATTTAAAACTGAACCAATCAAAAACCAAATATTTGGAATTGAAAAACCTCCAGATGAATGAGCAGGCAAAACCGTGAGAAAGGGAGAGAAGGTCCGGTATCCCAAGACCTCCAAAGGTAGTTTGCACACATGTATTATGCCAAATAAAAAGATGTAATTTTTCCCCTCGTTTGAACCATGATAAAAAAATCTTGAGCACATTCTATCAATAAGTTTACAACGAGCTTTAGATATAATTGCTCCCCTAATCCAGTATGTTATAGTGTTAGCAATGGTAAACTGTAAGAATTGAATGCAACCAGCAAAAGAATGAAATTTTACTTTCCAACCAACATGTAGAGTAGAAATTATATTCAGTAGTGGTTGAAAGTGAGAGGAATTAAGTTTTTTGGTGGAAATCGACAACCCCAAATATTTAAAGGAATGGTCTGTGGGTGAGAATCCAAGAATGTTGATGATATCATTTGCAACAGAAATATTCTTAGAAAATAGGATAAAACATTTAGAATTATTAATGTGGAGACCATATGCATTAGCAAAACTACTTAAAATCATGGAAAGCTCAAGAGCATTTGGAATAGTGGCCAACCCAAACATGCGCACATCATCAGCATAAAGAAGATGGTTGAGAGAGCTCGGACCAAGAGGGACCCCCATAAAAGAGCCGGAGTCCATAGAGCAAGAAAAAGCATCCATGATAATCGCAAATAAGCGGGGATAAGGGAAAACCTTGTTTTAAGCCAGCAGAAGAAGTGAAAAACCCCTCAAGAATTTCATTAATGCAAACATAAATAGGGACATCAAATATGCAATTTTTAATTTAGAAAATGAATTTATCCGGAAAACCCTTCGCCCGCATTCTAGAAATAAGGAAGTCCCAAGACACAGAGTCAAAAGCTTTGCGAATATCTAATTTAGCACAAAAATATTTCTTTAAGGAAGACCCATTGAATTCATTTAAAATCTCATTGGCCAGAATAATATTGTCATAAGAGATTCTCTTAGAGATGAAACTAGCATGACTTTTGTGAATAATGTGTGGCATAATGACTTTTATGTTATTTGTAAAAATATTTGTAATGATCATATAAAATACATTACAAAGGGAAATAGGCCGATAATCAGAAATGTTGGAGGTGTGCTAGTGCTTAGGGATGAGAGCAATCACAGTGGCTTTAGCACATCTAGGAAGGTGTCCAGCATAGAAGAAATTTTTTACATCATTAATCACATACATGCTAATGATATCCCAGGAGCACTTGTAAAATTTGAATATGAAATCGTCGGGCCTAGGGGAAGAGGCAGAGGGCCCCCCAAAAACCACTTCTGTTATTTCAAGATCGATGACAGGAGTCAGCAAAGGGTTAATCAACTGTGAAGGGATGGGCACCTCACAACTAAAGTTGGTCTCATGATTCCCACAAGGCTTTGGAGGATTATAAAGCTCTTTTAAGTACTCACAAATAGCATTGGCAATCTCCGGATGAGAAGAGAAATGACCCTCATCAATAGTGATCTCATTAATCTGAGAAGAGTTTGATCTAGTTTTAATGCGGGCATACAAAAACCATGATATAAATTAGCAATAGGTCTCCCATCATGATATAAAGCAAAGAAAGAAAGAAGAACATCTCAATACTCAGTCATCTTAATCCAAAATTTTTTGAATTGAAATCTTCTAGCCATAAAAGAAGTATGGCCCTCCATTAGCAGTAAAAGGGAATGGTCCGAATATACGGGAGGAACCACCTTATAATAGGAGAGAGGGAAAGCATCAATCCACTTTTGGTTTACCAACATCCTGTCAAGTTTTATATGAATGGGATCATCAACACGACCGTTAAACCAAGTATACTCAAACCGATCGAATTAAGATCAATGGTGCCAGAGCTAAACACCCACCCATTAAATTCCCCCAATCTACTAAAATGCGTAGGAGCACCACCTGATTTGTCTTTAGGCTCTCTGAAACAATTGAATTCACCCATGATGATCCAAGGGGTGGAGATAGAATCAACCAAAACATTTAGTTGCTGCCACAAAGGAGCTCTCTCAATCGGGTTATTAGCAGCATACATCACAAAAAGAATGATAGGAGGTAAGGCTCCAAAAAAGAGAGTACCATGATTCAGCTGGGAGTTAGAGAGGATAGGGGAAAAGGAGATAGTGGAAGAATTCCACTTCAGCCAGATTCTCCCATACGAAGAAGTGTTGAAGTTATTACAACTATGCTTATTGGGGAAAATTTGTTAAGTGTTAATGAACGAGGGGTCCAAAAGAGAATGTGATAAAATTTTAGCTTCCAAAATACACAACATATCGAGACGATAAGAGGCAGTCAAATTCTTACAAGCTAAAACCTTTTCTAGTTTGTTTAAACCACAAATGTTTCAACAACTTTGGATTAGGTGGAAGGTTGGTGTGCTTTCCTAGCACCTTTGGCTCTAGTAGATTTGATATCTTGAGCTTTCTATGATTGACCCATATCAGGATTATCCTCAGGTTTTGATCGATCGGCAGGACCCATGATATGAAGAACAGAATCCAGCTGATCTTCCATTAATAAGATGGAGAATTTATTTGGGGAGGACGTGACAGAGACATTTTTACGTCTCCTCTCAAAAGACGAAATAAGGGCACTCTATGAAGAAGAGCCTTCACTAATAGTTGTAATGGAGGGGGTTTCGTGATTAGAGAGTGTTCAGATGAAGAGATTTCATCTACATGAGAGTTAAGGTTCGGGATGGAATCACCTAATTGGGCATCAGAGGGAAGTTTCTCAATGGGAGGGGGATTGGAATGAGTTGTTTGTGGATGTTGGGTAGTTGGGAGATCAACCTGCAAAGAGTTGCATTGAGAAGAGATGGAATTGGGTGAGGAAGGAGGGACAGTGGAGTTTGTAGAAGGTGGAATCGTGGGAGGGGGATGCAGAGGAGAAGGTATACTGACGTTGGCAAGAATAACATATGAAGGAAGAAGGGTTGGAGGATTTGGGGGAGCTTGTGCGGAGGAAGGAAGAGCAAGAGCTTTCGGGTTAACATGACCAGGACGAGCATGGCTAGTGCCCCTTCCTCGATTTTGAATCTGGGGTTGAGATTTTGGTTGTGGATTTTTGTGGCAAAGATTGGAGGGGTGAACAAGGGATCCACAACCAATATACGGAGTCGGCTTCCAATCGTATATAACCTTAAGAGACACATCATCGCCATTCATAGAGATTGATATTTTATCCGGGAAAGAAGAATCATTGTTAACCATCACAAAAACATGAGCAAATGTAAGGCGAGTTTTTCTAGCCGTGAGAGCATCCGCCGCTAAAGGTTTATCAATAAAACATGAAAATTTTGAAATACCCAAGGGGGTCCAAACTGCTAAAGGAAGATCAACTATCTTAATCCAAATGGGAATGGAATTACATTTTCCCGCCTATGTTTAAACTTTGGGATCCATTTCTAAAGTATGAACGATCTTCCAAAGAAGAACAAAAGTCCACCGGACCATGCGACCTCGAAATCGTCTGGCAATAAAAATTTAAACAGAAAAAGTCTATCATTAAGTTATAGGAGTTCAACCGAACCTTTTATAGACCAAACCTTTTTTAATTATGTTATGCAAGCTCAGGTAGGTAGGTATGGGGCCGACCGAATATCCGACCAGCGAGAGGCCCCAATCCAGGACACCGAGATCCAGATCCTCAGCGGAGAATGGAACTCTAGCTGGTGGATTGATGTAGGAAACAACAATGAAGCTGCTAGCCACAGGGTCATGATTGGTGAGGTTGGAAATGAAGTTGAGACCATATGGAGCGGAGACTGAGGGACCCACCGAACTAGGGAGAGGAGGGAAATCATTGAAATAAGAATAAGAAGCCATGTGATGGAGAAGGGTAGGGAGACCCTCCTCGCGGTGGTGGGAGAGAAAAATCGGCGGGAGGAAGCAAAATTAGGGTTTTCATCTAGCTAAAGGTAAAAGCCCCGTGTGAAGTACTATCACTATGGTCAACTTGGATAACCACTAGTTCACATTTATTTTTATAAAAGTGATTGTTGTAAAACTGCTGTTGAGAAAATAAAATTTTTTTTATTGAAAGCAATTAAAAAATAGTTACTTAACAAAAATTATAATTGTGATCTGAAAAATAAACCGGTAACAAAGGTATCCCAATCGAACCTAAGTCTCTTATGAGTTTTTCCTCAATTGAACTAATTTTGAAGTTAGGAAGAATGGATCATTGATCATCATTCATGTTGAGAAATTATTCTGTGCGGAGTCTAGACGGGAAGAACTGTCCGGACATATGAGTGTATAATCGTCCGAACATTTGAATGTACATACAACGTACATATTTATATATAGTGTATATCAAATCAGTGTGTACATAATATATATCATCAAATCAGTATGTACATAATATGTACACTCATAAATTGAACGATTCTTTCCGTACATACTCCACAAAGGATAATTTATATTCCATGTCATTTTATTATCACCATTCTCGAGGGTAAATATATTCCTATGAATCATTTCTCCTACTATTCATCCAAATCGTCCAAAAATGGTTTCTGAACGGGTCAAAATGGTCGTTCCCAAACAAACTTCCAGCCCACAATTTGTTCCCGCTCCAGAAACCCACAACCACCATTCTACCTTTCTCTTAACAATGTCCTCTTAGTGCCACCTGTAATAGCGTTAGGAAAAAAAGCTCAGCGCCGGCGACGACACGGCGCCGTCGGTCGCCATGGATTCCGCCGACCACGGCGGCCCTCTCCCTCCAACCAAGCGTCGGGTCATGGTCATCGCCGACGCCAGCCGCGAATCTTCCGTCGCCCTTCAATGGGCCCTTTCCCACGCCATTCTCGAACAAGATGACCTCATTCTCCTCCACGTCGAGACGTCAAACCCTAGTCGACGCGGCGGTGGCGGATTTTCGGCTTTCCTCCGCCGGCCGACGTCGTCAGGAAGTGCTGGAAACCAGCAGCACCATCAGCAGTTGGCTCTAACGTCGACGTCATCTTCGTCTTCGTCGTCTTCGTCGTCGTCGTCTGGATCGGTAGTGTCAGCTGGGTCGGGGGATGGGGGGGAGTACGAGTTCTTGGAGGCGATGAGAGCGGCGTGCGAAGCGGCGCAGCCGAAGGTTAAGGTTCAGGTAGAGAAGGTGGAGATGGAGGGAAGGGAAAAGGCGGCGGTGATTCTGTCGCAGACGAAGGTACTTGGAGTCGATTTGCTTGTTATTGGTCAGCGCCGTTCGGGTTCTTCATTTCTCGGGTAAAATCCTTTTTTCACCTCTCTTTCTGTCATGGGTTAGCCATGGAGATTTAGGTTCTAAATGGGGTTGTTCAAAAACATCTAATTTTTTGAACAACTTCGTTCAGTGCATGTTTTGTATTTGAACCCAAATTTTCAGCTTGGTTACTAAGGGGCTTTTTGATTTGCTGTAAAAAAGAGTGTAAGATACTTCAAATGCAGCGGTTTTGAAAATATTGATGTTTAGTTTGAAGTAAAAGGAATGAAGAGTAAAATTTTGTAGAAAATTAATTCACCATCTCACCATCTAGTTCAAATATATTGTATTTAGAATTCCTCAGATTTGGAAGATTTCCACATACATTAGAAACTCACGGCCATTGTCAACAACGATAGCAACCTCCATCAATGCTTGTGGCCCGTTGCAGCCACCGTTTGCCACCCTCGGCCTCTACCATCTTGAACTTTACACTACATTTAATTTTCTTCAAGCCAAAAAAAAATCTACATTTATTTTACACTCATCCAAATAACTTCAAAGTATTTCAAATACACTGCATTTATTTTATTTTGCATTCAATTTCCTACAAGCAAAAAAAAAAAAAAAACAAAAAAACAAAAAAACTTGCATTCATTTTATACTCATCCAAACAACTCTAAAGTATTTCAAATATAATGCATTCCTTTTACATTGCTTCTTTTTTCAGACAACCAAACAACCCCTAAATGAGTTGAACATGAACTTAATTCTGTCCCATCATACCTAGCTTGATAAGACCTCCATACAAAATATCAATTCTATAAATATTAATTGCTCTTGCATCTATTATAAAATCCATATAATGCACTAAAAAATTATAAGACATGTATTTTAAATTTTATTATTCTTAAATAATATTGTATTATCTAAAATCATTAATTTTCTTTTTGGTAAATAGAACCATAAGTCAAAATATTGCTGACATGCTTGATGGTCATCTATTAATCTTATTGTTCGTGTTTGGCTCATGATCGACTTGACAAAGAATGAGTTGAAGACAAATAAGATTTTTAGCAAATTAAGAAATTTGAGCTTGTTTGTGTTCAGATTGATAGTTAATGAGTCGCCATATGAACTAAACTTTGCCTGATTATGTACAGCTTGTTTATAACCTAGTTAAAAATTTCTCTCAAGTGAGGTGGTCCCTTGAGTATGAGATTGATTTTTTTTTTTTGGTTAATGCTTAAAATGTTATATTTTGAGTTCCTATTTTCTCCATGACCGATTCTTCTCTAGCTCTCATTGCTCTTTGCTCCATTTTAAATGGTGTCTTTCCTCAAATACAAGCTCAATGGTGAGTCTTTTGTCATTTCTTATTTCCTTATACCTAATACTAGATCTGAAATAATATATGCATAAAATCTGAATGATTTTGTGCCTGGCTCAGAAAGTTTTCAGGTTGATTGAAAATCAAAAAGTTCCAAGCCGAGTTAGCTCGACACAAAATTTTTTCAACTTATAATTAAATCTGATCTGGCCTTGAATCAATTATTATAAATTCTAGCTCTAGATAAGCTGAATAATATTGTTCAATCCAAACTATTTTTATTTTGATGTTTGAACTAAACATCAAATTTCTGGCAGACTGAATAAGAATTGTTCAGGGAGATGAGAGCCGAACTATAGGACAACTTATGGCCGAAAGTATAGTTGACAAGAGCTTTAGAAAATAAAAAAATACTAAGATGCTTCCAAAGTTAGAGACATTTAACCTGTATTTTTGCCTGTATTTTAGCCTATGGGTTTGATCATGAGAGCATCCCTCTTATTGTTGCTACTTGCTAGTGCTTTTTATACTAAATAATAAAAAAAAGCTGTCGCTTTAAATAATTTATTTTAAGCTATAAAACAATGAATGACAAATGAGATACAAAATAGCTAAGAAAAGAATTAAGAAGTTCTAAAAGACTTCCTTCGACATAGATGTATTAAAAATTAAGATAATAAGAACTTATATAAAGAAATCAAGGGAAAATAAAAATGTAGTTTTAAAAAATATTCAATAAAAACTTAAAGGATGGAATTTCTTTAGAAGAGCTTAATGGATTGAATCATTAAGTATAATATAGATTAATAGGAAAAAATACAGCCGAGTTAGTTTTAAAATGTTAGAGAAAATACTTTAGGTCCAGGTGAGATGCTTCTTGAGGTTAGGATAGCTATGATAGATAAGGGAATAGCCTAATAGTTGTGATCTTAGTATATGCTTTATATAGATGATATAGTTAGAATTAGTGAGAACTCTGCTAGAAAAGGTGAAGAGTTAAAACAATGAAGGTAAGGAGGTGAGGCTTAAGATTAGCATAACAAAAATTATGTATATGGTATAATTTCAAGTGTTAAATTGATGGTCATGGGTCAATATTATCAGAAGATTAAGTGATTCATAAGTGTGATGACTTTTAAGCTTTTTTTATCTACTAATAAAAGAGTGGAGATATAAATTTGAATATAACTTCTAAAATTAAGCTTGAGCGATTAAAATAGATTAGTGACTTATCATTACTATGTAAAAATAAAATAGCTTAGAGATCTAAAGGTTAAATTTGTAAGCAAGCAATAAGAATGAATAAAATCAATCATATATTGCCTAATTCATCATGATAGAAATAAGAATATTAAGATAGATGTGTGAAAAAATGATAGGAAGTTGATGCACTTTTCCTCGAAATCAGTAAACAACAATAAGAAATTAGGAAGAAAAACACACCAAAACTATTTTTATAATAATATATATGATAGAAAATAGAAAGATACAGTTGAATCTTCAATTCGTGAGGAAGATCCGGCTCTCCTAAATCCCTAGCTTCTAGATAGAGTCCAAATAACCTAAGAAATTCTAATTTCAGCAAACTCCAAAACATAATATGAAATCACCCCATAGTTAGCCTTAAATAGGCTCCCATAATTCCCTCCCAAATCAGCCCCCTTTCCTTAAATAAATCCCTCTGAGATGAAATCAAATTAGATTTATTTCCATAATTAATTACCTCTTCCCAAACAACCCCCCCTCAATTCTTCCTTTTCCCTAAATAATTCTCTCTTAGATTTTGAATTCAAATTAGATCTCTTGCTCTAAATAATTCCCTCCCAAATATAATTAAAAATTTTCTTAAACAATTCCCCTTTGATTAAGAACCTTCATAAATAGTTCCTTCTTAATTATGAAACTTCCTAATTCCTTCCCAATCAAATCATCCAGTCTATCAATACTCCCCTCCCAAAGTGCCACATTGTCCTCTAGATGGAACGAATGAAACTGCTGTTGAAGTACTAGACTAATAGCACTAGACTGAAAAATGGATTGTCACTAGGTCGAGTGATTCCTTCCTCCAACATCTCATTGATTAATCTCCCCATTTCATCCTCCTGGAGTTGGGGAGAATGGTACAGACGAACACTGATATGTGAGACTCTGTCCTTCCAAAAGACAGCATGCTTATGTTCCCGCAGAGGAAGCAACCCATGAACTTGTTGGAACACTTCTCGATATTCCTGTAAGAGTGGCTGAACCTTGTCGGGCGCTTCTATCTTCTCTAAATCTTTTTTTTCTTCTAAACTCTGCAGTTCCACCAAAAATTTACTCTATCACCATTTCCCCTCCTTGGAAGTGATTCCAAAGATGGCATCTCCTCTTCTTCCAAAAGGATTTTCACCTCCTGATTCTCCCTCATTATCCCTATATTAAGGTTTCTCCCATTTTCTTGTCCGGTCAACGATGCTCTCACCTCTGATGTTGTCGGTTTGGTTTGGTCCTCAAGAAGCTTATTTATCATCTCCTTCTTGATGACAGATTTCTCATCGATCTTCCTATGGATGATTGAAAATAGCTTTTCAAAACCGGAAGTCTTTTCTTCAAAATCAGATTTTAATTGTCTGATCTCCCTTTTCAACACTTTTACATTTTTTCCCGTCATAGGTACCCGGATGTAGGCTCTAATACCAATTTGATATGAAGTTGATGCACTTTTCCTCGAAATTAGTGAATGACAATAAGAAATTAGGAAGAAAAACACACAAAAACTATTTTTATTACAAGATATATGAAAGAAAATTGCAAGATACAGTTGGATCTTCAATTTGAGAGGGGAAGATCCGACTCTCCCAAATCCATAGCTTTCCAGCTAGAGCCCAAATAATCTAAGAAATTCTAATTTCAGCAAACTCCAAAACATTATATGAAATCACTCCATAGTTAGCCTTAAATAGGCTCCCATAATTCCCTCCCAAATTAGCCCACTTTCCCTAAATAAATATCTTTCAGATTTGAATTCAAATTTGATTTATTTCCATAATTAATTCCCTGCCAATTGTAATTAAAATTTTATTAAACAATCCCCCTTAATTCTTCCTTCTTTTTCCTAAATAATTCCCTCTTAGATTTTGAATTCAAATTAGATCTCATGCCCTAAATAATAACCTCCTATATGTAATTAAAAATATTCCTAAACAATTCCCCTTTGATTAAGAACCTTTCTAAATAGTTCACTCTTAATTAGGAAACTTCCTAATTCCCTCCCAATCAAATCGGCTACTCTATCAAAAAATTATATTGGTTGAAAAATAATTATATTAGTTAAACTATGGGCTAGCACCTGCCAAACACAAATTAGTGAAAATAGATTTGAGTGATTTGGCCACACAGTGGTGTAGAAATGCACCAATAAAAAGGGAAGATAAAATTAATTAGAATCAAGGACAAAGGGTAAATCAAAAGTTATACTCAGTAGAAATGAAAGAACAATGGGGAATTGGAATTTCATAATTAAAGCCATCCCAAAATTGGTAAATGATTAATGATTAATGATGATAATAAAGCTATCAAGGTAATTAAGTACACGAAGTTTCAGTGAGTTTTATTCATAAAAATTTAGTTAACTTTGTTCTTTCAAAGTTGAATTGCTTGAACGTGCATGCAGTGATTTAACTTTGGATCAAATAATGCCTTTATACATGTGTGGGCTCTGTACTGATACCATTTAATCGAACCAAACAAGAATGCTCCATTCAATAGGTAGTTAGATCTGAGTTATAATCTTTTCTTCTATATTGCCAGCATGTACTCATCTACAAAGAGTAAAGATAGTTATTTTTTACTCCTTATAGATTTAGTTAAATATTATAGTCTCTTGATGTTGATGTTTCTCAAAATATCAAATACTTCCTTGAGTTTACTTTTATCAACTTTTTCTTACTAACTTCTAAATTATGAATATATATATATATATATATATATATATATATATATATATATATATATATATATATATATCTAATATTTAATTTTGTATAGTTATCTATATGATAACTTTGTATCTCAATCACATCAAAATATATACTGAACAGATTTAGATGGCATAATAATTCTATATAATATCTTTTTAGTCTCCCTAGCAAATAAAAAAATCTGACATTGCTAGTTCTTCATAAATTAAAGAGTTGATTTATAAAATTTGTATATTTTGGCAGATGCAAGCTCAGTGGAAGCATGAGTGGGAGAGGATTGGACACTGCAGAGTTCTTGATAGAGCACTGCAAGTGCCTCTGCGTTGGAGTCCAGAAGAAAGGTCAGAATGCAGGTTATCTTCTCAACACAAAGACACACAAGAACTTCTGGCTCCTGGCTTAGACTTTCTGTAGCTCCTCCTTTCGCTTATAGCCTTCTTCATATACTTCTCTTCCCCTCTCTATTCATATTCATATTCATGAATCTGTTTATTTATTTTGGTTTAATTTGTATATATATATTTATATATTTTTAAGGTAAATCTTGCAAGCCTGGAAGTTGTAATTATAAGAACAGCATAGGAAGGAAACCATGAGATTGTTAACTTCATAGATTTTCTGAAAATTGTTATTGATTTGAAAAATCTCTTCAAGAATGCTTGCTTGAGTGAGTTTTTTTACTAGTGATTGGGAGATTCAATTGCATATTGCATAATCAAAACAACTTTCAAGTATAAAAGATGATTAAGACTTCATTTGGGATATTTTTTTTGCTTTTTTCTAAAACAACTTTCAAGTACAAAAAAATTATTGAATTAGAAATTTTTGTACTAAAAAGTTGTTTTAAAAAGCAGTAAGAAAATTGTCCCAAATGAAACCTAAGACTTAGTTAGGGATAGTTTTTTTTAGTGCTTCTTAAAGCGGTTTTCTAGTATTAGAAAGTTGTGCCAAATGAAACATAAGAAAATTTTTACACATGAACTTAATCATGATAAATCATTGAATTGATCTGAATATCAATGATTTTAGATTCGGTCGGGGCATTGATTCATAAGAAGATAACATTTAATGTTAAATTGCAATGCAACCAATGGCTGGAGCAATGCGGCACTGTGCTTGGTTACATGATTTTTTTTTTCTTTATTGTGTTCTATTAAAAATTAAATTTTCATTTAAATATAATAAATAAAATTCATTTATAAACCTTTCTAATCAAGCTTTTTAGGTCTATCTATGCCTTTTTTAATATATGCTAGATGTAATATATTTATTTTTTTAATCAGGTCATCAGAAGGCCGTTGCTTTATCATTATCTTTGTAAGGTCTAGAGTCTTGGATGAGAAAATTGAAGGATTGCATTAGATAGTCGATAATTAATATGAAATTTATCGAACAATTGCGATTTGAATCCAGGGTTGAATTGTGATGAAGACATGAAGTAATATATTTTAAAATTATTTAAATGATGTAATGATATATAATAATGACGTAATTATATGTTAATTTTTTTAAAATAGAAAATATTCATCTTAAATAGCTCTTATAAGTTTAGATTTGAATATCTATAATTAAATGAATTATATAAAGCAAATGCACAACTTATCTCAATGATTTTAAGATATTTAGGATTAAATAAATATATTTCTGACATCTGATAACAAATAAAGTGTAATTTGAAACAATATTTTATGAAACCATGAAAGGTTGAACCCTCTAATAGGGGTGTAAGTGAGTCGAGGCGGCTTGAGCTTGACTCATTTATAGGCTCGCGAGTCGAGCTTATCAAGTTTACGAGTTGGCTCGAATAATAATTAATATTTTTTAATAATTTTATTTTATTTATTAAATTTAAATATTTAAAAAATTATAATAATAAATGTTTAAAATATTTAATAATATTAAATTAATATTTCTTGTTTAAAATTAATAATAAATGTTTAAAATATTTAATAAAAAATTAAATATTTAAATATTCAAAATAATTAGTAATATTTAAAAAATCCTATTGAGGCTCACGAGCTGGCTCAGGCTCGTTTATAGTGGGATGAACTTGAGTTCGAGCTTGAGCTCGGTATTTGATAGTTGAGCTCAACTGGAACAACCCTGATGAGCTCGACTCGATTCGTTTACACCCCTACAGTTTAATGACCAATTTATTCAGGAAGCCAAAATCGTCTTAAAAGAAGCCTAAATTTTAAGTCATTTGGAATATCCATCACAAAACACTTTGTTGAATCTTAAATCTACCTAAATGATCTTATAAATGAAGAAAAGTGTTCATGCAAATAGAACAAGTACCTGTCACCTCTTATTTCTTACCTTAAGCATCATAACAACTTGACATTCTTCTTACCATCCTTTCATTTTGTTCAAGATGATTTCTTGCAATGGAAACAATCAAATTCAGATACAACTCAATAAAAATTAACTTGGCTAGAGGCTTTATTAAACCTTCAAGAGTTCATATCCCCAATTTTAATCGCCATCTCAACCTTCAAGTTCTAATACCAAATCATAAACAACCCAAAAAAAAAGTTAAAAAAAAAAAACCATAAGGGGAAATGCTCTATGTATTTTAAGTCCTTGCATCCAACGCCATGATAGTGCTCAAGTTCATTGGGCTCATATATTCTGAAGAACCAGTCACAAATCGGCTGACAATAATCCGGTTTGCTCTCTCTGTTGGGTGGAATGCGTCCCAGAAAGCATAGATGTCTCTATTTGGGCACAAATTTGAAGCAATTGTGCAGAGGCCAACTCCATTGTATGCTCCCTGCCCACAACAGGCCACCTTAGATGTAACGAAGCCTGCCAAGAACAGTTCCCAAGTCATTTCGCATCTTCTTTTGGAATTCAAATCTCTATATATGTTCAAGATGCTAGTTTTTCTTTCTTTTTCTTGTAAAAAATGATGATTTATATCAGGTTTGAATGAAAAGAGGGAAGCTTGATTCTCACCATAGGCTTGTGGGTTGCTGATGAAGTCCATATGCATCCTGAATGCATTGGCTGTAACAAACACATCTGAACCGGCTTCGCTGTTGAGCTCATTAAGGACCTGTTCAAGCTGGGGGTTGAAGAGATTGGCGGCCCGTTGCAGCTCCGCTGCGCATTCGCCGTTTGGGCTTCTCAGAGCAAGCTCAGTTGGGACACAACCAAGGGGACCGGTTCCGGTGACGAGGACCCGCCGGGCTCCCAGATCATAAAGCCTCTGCAGATTTAGTTGCAGTATGTAACTTAGACAAATTCAGTGCAGGAGTTTTAGTTTATATGCAAATATGGATCGTGCAATTGTGGTTGATATTAGTAATGAAGAATTATACCGCAAGAATCTTCTTGTATTCGGAGATTATGTACTGAACATAATCTGGCAAAGAGAACTCCCGAGATCTAGCAGAAAAGGGTACCAAGTAGTAATTGTTGACGAAATCGTTGCCGCCAAGAGTTATCAGAAAAAGAGCCTGATTTACTAGCCGTTGTGTCTCATCAGGACCAATGAGAGAACTTACCCTCTCCTGATACTGCTGAAAGTATCCTAATTGCTGATTGATCCTTATAATGTTCAGCTGCAAAACAACAATGTAATTTATTAGGCATATAAGAGCTGAATTCACTGAAGAAAGTTCACAACTTACAAATTGGATTCCAGTATCGTTCAAAATGCCAATTCCAGCTGAAGCAAAGTTGGCACCGACGAACAATCGCTCCCCTTGCAGTTCAGGGCTCAGGTAAGGCAATGTAGGCTCCTCACCAATGCGTTCACCTGCAAGTCATGAACATGTTCAGCAACTCAACAATGAGAATATAAGCTCAGGACACTGTAAAATTTGTCAATTATCAGAATTACTGATTATGTCGGGTATGTTGAGCCCGTTGGAGAACCGTCCGGTCGGCCGGTGCGTCGGGTAGTCAATGCCATATGGCGGCGAGTCGGCCCGAGCAGTGGTTGCCAAGTAGTTGTTGTTGCCACTGTCAACAAGAGAATCTCCAAAGACAAAGAATGCTCTTGCCTCTGATTGCTGCACAAGCTCGCTAAGAACTAGCAAGGAAACCAAAGAGAAAAGGAGAACACTTGAGGACTCCATAATCAAGAGCAAGCTAGTTGTAGTGGTGCTAGCAATACTCATGCACATGGAGGTTCAAAGACAAGTGGCTTTATATATATAGATCTCTAGTTATAATTAATCAAATTGTATTATATCTATTAAATTAAGACAAGTAGGGAGTTGGAGATAGGGGCCAAGAAACAGAGAGGTAAGTTAAAAGCCACTGGTGAGCCAGCCATGCATGAGTGACAATGATGACAATTTTCAAGTTGTTTTCTTCCACTGCTCCAATGGTAGCTGGCTGCTAACTTATCCATTACTGGAACTTAATTCCCAATTGCTCAATATTTACAGACTGATGGGGTTACCATCTATGGTTTCAAATTCTCCTGCCTGTAATTGTTACTTACTTTGACTGTAGTTCGTTCACTTCATCTGCGTTTTTAGATATATAACATATGGCATCATAAGATAATCAAATGACCGTTATAATTTGATTAGAATCAATTAAATTTCTCTTTCTTTCTTCCACACGTGTCCTTTCATATACTATTTCATTATGAACAGTACATAGTTTGCACACTAAGGCTTCATTTGAGACACCTTTCTTGCTGCTTTAAGAAGCAATAAGAAAGCCGTTCCAAACGAAGCCTAAGTGAGCTTGTGCAAGCTTGGCATGCCTTCGAGCTTTGTCTGCTTGGTTTTTGTTTTGTTCGACCTCGGCTCATGTTTTGTTCATGTTAGATTCACTTTAGGCTCATTAGTAGCTTTTTCAGTTTAAAGTATTCTCTGTCTGTGATTAGCTATTTTCTACTGTTTATTTGATATCTTTTATCTCTTCCTAATAGATTTCTTCTGAGGTTCTTTTGTATTTTATTTTATGTTTTGACTCTTGATTCTCTTTCATTATGAGCTAATCCTATCAAATTCATCACCAAAAAAGAAAAAAAAAACACAGGGTGCCAATTTCTATCTTTCAATTTTCCCAGAAAGCAATGTAAATGTAATCAAACTGACAGCAAAAATCCTTTGACAGCAGGACTGCCATTTCCCACCACTTCTTCTTTACTTTTTCCCAAATTGTTCTAGTTAACTGTCAGCCCTGTATGGTTATAAGCAAGTACCAAGAGAGACTGGTGAAATGGTCATGCTATTCTTGCTATTATTAATTGTCATCCAAGTATCCAACCAATTTCCGTTTCTACTTATGAGCCAAAGCTGGAAGAAAATAACCCTGCCTAATATTTAATGGGAGGGCCATAATGGTGGTGTGAGATTGAGGAAGCCACATGTGAAAGAAATAAATGTGGGTAGGTTTTTTAAGATGGAGTAGCTGAATCAACCTTCAGTGAAATGGAAAATTATTCTGTGCGGAATCCGAACGTGTTTGGAGGCGAATTGGGGCGCGCCACGTCACCGGGGCCCAGTGCATCCGATGACGTGGCATGCTCCAATTCGCCTCAGAACGCGTTCGGATTCTGCACAGAATAATCTCTCCAGTGAAACCCAGTTAATTCTCTCATATTACTGATAAAAAGTATGATGTGTGGCCATACTCATTCATTTAAAAAAAAAAAAAACTAAGTACATTGCATTTCAAAGTAGAGGCCAAAGAAGTAAATCTGCCATGGAAGCCTAGCATTGCCATATCAAATGGATAGGAAAAAGTGTCTTATAGAAGATTATTAGTGAATTTATGATGTAAGATGGCTTTTCTAGCTACTTTTTGGTTCTACATCTACCTTCATTATTGCTATTTAATTTCTGTGAATTGCTAACATAGTGCACCATTACCTTTACAATGAGCTCCATTATTGATGAGTTAGCATGGACAAACTTGCTGTCACGTGAAGATTGTTTTTTCAACATAAACAGGAGGCAACTAATTAGTGCGAAGATGTCAGGGAAAGGCTCATGCCTTAGAGTAATAATGATTATGAGAATGAGAAAAATAATCTATAAGGAGAATACTAGAAATGTTCATTAGTACAGAGATAAATACAAGATACAAATATTTATTCTCAAATAAAAACTCCACTTCAAGTTGGATGGTTGAAGTGGAGGAATGCATCGGGCTTGTTGTGTGATAGAAAAATACCTCTCAAACTTAAGGGAAAATTCTATAAGATGGTGGTGAGACCTGCAATACTTTATGGTGTCGAATGTTGGCCATTGAAAGAGAAGCATAATATACTAAGTTAAGTGTTGCAGAGATGAGGATGAGGTGGATGAGTGGCTTTACCCTTAGAAATAGGATATGAAACGAGCATATACGTGAAAAGGTTGGAGTAGCTCCAGTGGAAGATAATATTAGAGAGAGTCGTCTTAGATGATTTGTTCAAATAAAACGAGTCTTCCGATGACCCGATTAGGAAAGTAGATGTATTAGATTTGATTTATGTTAAGAAAGCTAGAGGTAGACCTAAAAAGACTTGGTTAAAAATTTTAGAAAAGATCTTTCTTTATTAGATTTAAACGAGAATTTGACTTTTAACAGGACACAATGGATAAAAAAGATTCATGTAGCCGACCCCACGTAGTGCTACAAAGGCTTGATGTTGTTGTTGTTGTTGTATGTCACCAGAGATTTAGAAAAGCCTACTAAATCCTATGTCAGATCATTTCTTCCATTTGTTAGTTGATGATTTCTTTTTGACAAGGTCCCGAACTTTGAACCGGACCTTTGGATCTTTGTTGGTGGTTATTATCGACTGCCTAACATACAAAAAATTTATATGACACCGAGCAGTATTAAAATTTCTGACATCCAATCACTCCACTAACTACTTTTTGGGACCTTCGCCTCTACGGATGATTAAATGAAGGAAAAGAATGAGAGAGATCTTGCAACCATTATTTAGTTTCTTCTCTTTTTACAAATCAATGAGGCGAGGTATATATATATATATATATACGAATAGTCCTAAGATCAAAATGATTGGGAAAAATTAAACTCCACACCTAACTTTAATGATTATGCTACCTATGCTACAGAAGATAGTGTACTATTTCCATTAAAATTTGCCTAGGATCATTCACCTTTGACAAGTACAGCTTTTACCACAAGTGAATGACAAAGATAAATTCAGCAGTAGCAAACAGCCAATACTTTAATTCTCAATTGTCACATTCTGGATACGCATTTTGTTCTATGTTCTTGAATAATAATTGGAAAAAATGGAAACAAGAATAAGTAGGAAGCCTTCTGGCTCAAGAATGAGAAGCTGCACAGCTTGTCAGAAGTCTGCAAGGAATTTGGCATGAGGCTGCAGTGTTTCAGGAATTTGCAGAACTGCTTAATTCAAGGGGGGAATTCATAGAAATAGGAAAAATAGTAAAGAAGTTTCCAATCAGTTAAGCAGCGATAGAAATATGAAAGAGAAACTGAAAATTTTAATAGATTTATGGTTTGCTGGAGTGAAATATAATATAAGGAAAACTCAGTTGGATTTACAGTGTTTTAGTTGCTGTCTGGTTGAATCTAAACCACACTTTTCGTCTATTAAATCCTCTTCTAGTAGAAAAATTAAAGCCTGCGACATAACAGAAGATGAGGTATTAAACACGTCTAAGAGGTCCTGGCATTACCTTGCCGTCTTTAGTGGCCATTATTTTGCAAAATGGAAAGACTTCAAAGCTTCAACTGTTTGGAATAAGTTGCTCACCTATTTTAAATTACTTGGGGTAAATAAACAGAAGAAAATTTAAGCTAAAAAATATCAAAAAAACTTTTTTTTTTACAGATTTTTCACAATTGATGATTACTTTATATTTTTATCACTACTGTTTCTGCTATGATGACGATGTTCAAATTTTTTATGAGAAAAATTCTCAGCCTTTCGCTTTCTGTTTTTCTTTCTTTTGTTAACTACCTAACTATGCTACATGAAGCACCAAGGAAAAACTCACAATGTCATATGAAACCAACAAGTAAGTCCATCTATATGGTGTTCTTATTAATTAGAAAGATACCAGACATCCCGGCCCAAGGTTGTTCATATCACAGTGATCAATATGTTTCTTTCTAATCTGAAAAAAGAAAAAGTTGATATCTTTTTATTATGAAGCAGAAAATAATTGTTCAGAATATGGTATGAGGATACAAAAAGTTCACTTCTTACTTAAGAATTTCAGTTGATAGATCTCTTTGCTGCATGCTTCTATGCTTCCTTATTACAGAGAAGAGTAAAGAAGATGAGACATCTTTATCTTAAGCTCAAGTTTAGTGTTGTTTTTGAGTGAATTCTCTGATACTCAAATTAGTAACTTAAACTGAAAGAGATTCAAGTTCTTTTCGACATTATTTAATAAACATAATTCTTGCTGAGAAGAAAGCTAATGTTAGGGAAATTCCAGCTAAAATATAATAGTTTATTTTTTATGCGTCATAAAAAAATTGGCTTGATTATGCATGAATTTCGATACAAATTTAAATTGGAAGATTCTAGAATTAAATTTTGTATCATCAATTAACACACTTACAGTGAAATTGATAGGCTCTATGAGACGAATCTAACAAAACAAAAAATGATCCGATCCGAGTCCAAATAAGCCAAGATTAAGAGTTTGAATCATAGTTGAAAACTTGGAGATATTAATTGGAGGACCAAATGATCACTAAATTTGACATTCTTATAATCAAATTGAGTGTCTCGATAAGCCTAAGTGTGACACCTCCATGTTCAATATTCAGTTCTACCCGTATTGACCCAATTAAAAAAATATAGAGATTTGAACTTTTGAGTTTTTATATAATTTGAATGTCTTTGGGAGTATTTTGATGCATGAAAATAATTGTGTGGACTAGAATGAGTTCCGAGTGTTTGATGTGAATTTTGAAAAAAAAACTCGAGAAATGTTACCATCAAAGCGCCTCGGCGCTGGGTGTCAATTAGTGATGTTAGAGTATCACCGACGAATTATTAGGTCCGGTCACTGAACCTAAATTTGCGTCCGGAACCCGTGTGCTTTTACTGCACTTTTGATGTATTTTTTGCAAAAGGACAGCTAATATGCGCTTTTACTGCTTTGTTACTGCATATTAGCTATTTTTTGTTGAGTATTTGCAAACATAATAAAGCAAAAGCGCAACAAAAGCACAACAAATATCTTACTCATTGTGTATTTGGTACTTTTTGCTGTGCTTTTGAAATACTCAGTAAAAGGGCAACAAAAGGGCAGCTAATATGCACAGTAAAAGTGCATATTAGTTGTCCTTTTGCAAAAATACATCAAAAGCGCACAGGCTCCGGACGCGGATTTAGGTCCGATGACCATACCTAATAATTCGCCCCGACTGAGAGGTTTTATATAGCCATTATCTATTCCAGAGTGAAAATGTGAAGAATTTACTATATATTTTGCTATGGATTTTTCCAAGTTGAGACAGGGGCATTATGCTATTTGGATTATAGTTAATCATCTGACAAAATTAGCCCATTTCATTTTGACCCGGCAGTTTGATTATGTAGATAGTATGGCACAAATATATGTGTATAAGATCATCAGGTTGGATAAGATATTGAAGGTTATAGTTTATGATGGGGATGACATATTTACCTCCAGGTTGTGGAGAGATATTTAGCAAGGATTGGGAATGAAATTGCATTTCAGTTTAGTTTTTCATCTTCTGATTGATGGGTAGTTTGAAAGGACTATTAAGGTATTGGAGGATCATTTGAGACTCTGTGTTCTAGATTTTGGTGGCAATTGGGAATACTACATTTCTCTTTATCGAATTTGCTTACAACAACAATTTCCAATCAATCATAGGTATGGCTCGGTATGAAGCTCTATAAAATAGAAAATACAAAACCCCTCTATCTTGTATAGAGCTTGGAGAGATACATCTGATTGGGCCAGCCTTAATGGAAGATGCTACTAAAAAGATTTGTTTGATTAGAGATAGATTGAAGGTAGTACAAGACAGACAACGATAATATTTTGATATTAAGCATCATATTCTAAAATTCCAGGTAAGAGATTTTGTATATATGAAGATTAGGCCGATGGAAGGCATTAGTAGATTTGGCAAGGAATGGGGATTGAGTCTAATGTACGTTAGAGCCATTTGAGGTTATTGAAATTGAAAGGATTGAGAAATCTGCCTACATGTTATAGTTATTAGATCACATGTTTAAAATTCATAATGTGTTTTACGTATCACGTATAAGGAAATGGATATCTGATTCCAAAAATAAAATATCCGTCAAATAGATCAAGGTACATCTAAATTTGAGCTACAGGGAAAAATCAGAGTGGATTCTAGCCTATGACGTCAGAAAGTTAAGGCGTAAATAGATTCATATGATTAGAGTTCAGTGGAAGAGCATGACTAAAAGAGAAACTACTTGAAAAAAAGAGGCTTAGATGAGATAGTTGAACCCTGATTTGTTTATGTGATATGAGACCTAAGTATTAAAATGTAGAGGATGATATTTTTCTGAGGGGAGAGTTGTGACGCCTCAAGGTTCAGTATTCAGGTCTACCTGTGTTGACCTGAGTGAAGAAAGGTAAATATTTAAACTTTTGAGCTTTTTAACCATTTACATATTTTTGGGAGTGTTTTGTTGCATAACAATTATTATGAGTGGTCTAGAATGAGTCTTAAGTGTTTGATGTGAATTTCAGCAAAATTCGAGAAATTTTGCTATTAGAGTGCCTCGACATTAGGTGTCCGAGCCAAATAGTGTCATTTCAACATTTATAGTCTCAAGAAAATGAGATGTTAAACTGGCACCTCAGAGCCTGATGGCAGCACCACAATGTTAGTCCATTTTGAGCACTTTAAATATATTTTAAATCCACAGTTTGATTCATTTTGTTTGAGCAACTAGCGTTGAGAAGAGAGAAAGAGTGAGGTTTAGAGAGGGGGGAAGCTTCATTTTGAGCCACTTCCGGCTATTTTTAGCCATTGGGCCAGTTGAAAAAAAATGTCCGGATCGAAGTAGGTCATATTATGCCAATTTCCGTTTTCAAAATTACAGAATTTTTCCAAATTTTCCAATTAAATTTATATTTTTGTTGCTGAAAAAATGGGAAAAACTTTGCACTAGAAAAATTTTCTCCGCATATTTTTTTATATGTTATAGAGACTGAGATTATGAACATTTTCTAAAAAAAATTTATTGGATATTTGTAGTTTTTATTAGATAGAAAATAATATGGACACTGAAAATAGTGTTATAACACAATGAACGTCTTAGAACATTATTACACAATCCTTATTAATTTGATTATATTTTGAAACTGTTAAATTATACTTAGTAGAAATTTATGTTGTCTACCGTTATAAATAATTGTACGATTCTAACACCTATTCAATTTCGCTTCAACTGTTATAATGTGATCAAATATGTGTATATATGATTGAATTATAAATGCTGGGGAATATAAGGGATCAAAATTTTTGAGATTCTATCTATGTCAGGAAATATTTTGTTGCTTATAAAGTTGTGTTTTGGAGGATATAAGTCATGTTTTGATGCCAATGGGCATGTTCTGATGATATAAGCACAAAAAAGAGTCATAATCTTTTGAGATTTTATGCAGGACTGAGATATGTGATATGACTTATTTTGTGATATGAGCTGCTATATAATATGAATTTCAATTTATTTTTGTTCAACATCATTAACTAAATATTTGGATTACTACTATGTTTATCTTTTTCAGTATAGTGATTTATTAGATTACATTTAACTACTTTTAAATATTCACCAAATGTTTCATAAAAAAATTTGAAGATTTAAATCAATTTGTGTGGCCTACTGAACTAGTTGAGCTCACTGTAGTTTTGCTATTGGTTTTTAAGATCTATGAAAGGGATGAGCTTGTTGATTAACAGTTAACAATCAGAATCATATATGAGTTTATAGGTATTCCTGTATTTTTATTTTTATACAATTATGTCTAGTTTCTTTTCAATTATGTAACTTTTGTTTGATAGTCATGTAATGTATTGTATATGTATTTTGATAAAATGAAAAAAATCTTATTGATGAGTTTTTTTTATGGCACTCTAAATATTTTTAGTAGCTTTGTAGTTTGTAGTTTATTTATTAGTTTGAAAGAAAATCTGAAACATTTTAAAATTAGATCTTAGGATTTACTTGTTACAGCTCAACACGATATGATCTGTCTTGGTCAGGATGGGTTATAATACCAAGATTGCATAACTATTACAATATTAAGCCTTAAGCCATTTAAATGTTGAGCGAACGTTCTTTATTGAGAAAATTAAGACTGGTTGTATAATGAAGTGTTCCACATTTTCTTCATATTTACAAGACATGCACTCTAAAAAATCTATAAATAAATGGATAAACCCACTCTCTACTTGAAAGGGATCCTTAGTTAGAAATTCATAAGGCTCAAAGGCTTACAGAATTCTAGGGCTCCATTCGAGCATCTTGACCATCAGACCACTCGCCCGATGTCGATCGATCTTCACTGCCTGACCACGGTCATCAGACCATTGCCCCGCCACTATTATCAAACCACAGCTCGACCATTGTAGTCAGACCATTGCCCCATTAATGTCGTCAAACCACTACCCTAATATATTTGTTAGATCACCATATAATCGCTGTTGTCATACAAGTATTACCCAATCGTCATATGATGCCCCAAGATCTAAATTTAAAAGAATTGCTCATTTCATCTCTTAATTAGTCTATCATAGCTTCTATTAATTCATTAATAAAAATAAGTTCAGCTAAAGTAACTATAAATCATATACATCAAAAAAATTTCATATTCATTCCTCAAAATTTAATTTACAATAGTCATAAGATCAATCAATTTATCATTCTATCTTTCTATACTCCTGACTACAAAAGAATAAACTAAAATACAAAAAGTAAAATAAAACTTGAATCATGATTTGCCCCACTCTACTGGATCCTAACCCCTTCCTGAAAGAATGTAAAAATCTTAAAGTAAGCAAACATCTTCGTAAGTTATTATGACCTATAATTACAATCAATGCATGATATTAAAAAATAATATATTTATAATCATTCAATTCATATCAATATGTTTACATATAACTTTAAGGTCATGTAGCAGTCAATATAAAAAAAATAATTTTATATTAGCAATTGAAATCACTAAAAGCAATATAATTCAGGTACAGTAATCAGTGATTAATAGTCAAATAAAGATTGAGTAGGTCATGTCATTTCTATATTCATGTCAAGTACAACACGATAGGTCTTTTATAAATCTATGCATGTCAAGAAATTATGATTTATGCCCTTCGATATATATCTGTATAATTGTTATATTAAGCCACTGGACATCTATTTATGTATGTTGTATAATGTTATTTATCAATGCTATATATATATATATATATATATATATATATATATATATATATATATATATATATATATATATATATATATATATATATATATATATATATATATATATATTATGCCTTTGTATCAATCTTAATAGTTATATCATGTGTCTGTATCAATCATATCATGTATCGTATGCATACCATATCATATCACATAGGCTATTTTTCATGCATGTTGATATCATATACATATATATACAAGTAAGATAGAATATCCGACTACATGTGATTTTTTTTTGTATCCAATTCTTTAGGCTAATCCTACATAAATTAGTCTCAATCATATCAGTCATATTTTCATAAATCAATCTCAAATCATATGTTATAAGTCAGGAGACTTTCATGTAAGAAGTCCCACTTCCTGTTCGTCGGCATATCATATCATATAAGTCAGATTTCTTATATTTTTCCTTTCATATTTCTTAGAATTACACCATAAATCTCATTTAAAGAAAAATCTGTCTGCCCACCCTCCTGTACATGCTGACATATTTTCATCTAACTTGAATATGTTAATCATTTTCAACCATTCTTTCTTACTTTTACACACATTTTATATTATATATAACATAATAGAAAACATTATTTACATCCAATGCAACTATCATTATACTTATCAGTTTGCTTGTAGTATATCCAGATGGATGTGGGACTAAATGAATAACAATTATATATATATATATATATATATATATGCATTTTCAATAGAAAACCCAATCCTACTTTGCATTTTCCATGCAAAATGTAATTTTGGTTTGCGTTTTCTATAGAAAGAAAGAATATTAATTTAAATAATGACATAAAAATTATTACTTTAGTTAAAAAATATCATTATACATATATTCAATTCTATTTAAATTATTTATAATTATTAACTTTTATTTATAATTAAAAGTTAAAATAATTTTTTTTTATTTTTTTAATATTCAAGAATTTAAATAATTTATAACTATTAGCTATTACCTTTTATTTATAATAAATATTTTTAGGAATTATATCATTTAGATATTAAATAAAATTTAATTTTTATAAATTTAAATTATTTATAACTATTAACTTTTAGTTATAATACTATTACTTTAAGTTATAATAATTTTTTTTTATTAATCTGCTTTTCTTTTTAATAATATTTAGTTTTATTAAACTTAAATTTTTTTAAAAAATAAATTATTTATAACTATTTTAATCAAACTACCTACGCCAATCATGTTTAAAAATAATTTATTATAAAAATAATATAATTTAATATTATATATGATTATTATATTAATTTTTTAAAATATATATTATAAATATTTTTTATAGATATCATATAAATATCTAAAAGTAATTATTTATATTATTAACTTTCTATTAATAGTATAACTAAAAGTAAATTTTTAAAATATATATTATCTTCATTTAAATTATTAAAACTTTAGTTATTATATAAACAAAAAGTCAATACCTACTTCAAAAATGACTTTAGTTATTTATATGATATCTAAAAAAAATATATGATATCTAAATTATATATTTCCTAAAAATATTTATTATAAATAAAAAGGTAATAGCTAATAGTTATAAATTATTTAAATTCATAAATATTATGTTCAATATTAAAAAAATAAAAAAAATTATTTTTAACTTTTAATTATAAATAAAAGTTAATAATTATAAATAATTTAAATAAAATTGAATATATGTATAATGATATTTTTTAACTAAAGTAATAATTTTTTATGTCATTATTTAAATTAATATTCTTTCTTTCTACAGAAAACGCACACCTAAATTGCATTTTGCATGGAAAATGCAAAGTAGAATTGCGTTTTCTATTGAAAATGCAGAACCCCATCACGTTTTCCATTCAAAACGCCATACTGCTTTGAGTTTTGTATAAAAACGGGATTACTATTCATGTGGATGCTCCTTTTTAAATTTTTTTTATGCTCATAATCCTAAAACTTTTAGCAACTATGCTCCATTTGAAAATTTGCCCTGTAATTATTTCAATTATTTCGGGCCTTGCGATTTTTCTCTTTTTAAATGTTACATATAAAAACTCTAATGCCACTCGTGCTTTTCTTTTTAATTTTTGTTTTTGTTGAATCTTAGTAAAAAATTAGGACGCAAAACTTACCCATTCTACTGCCACAAATTTTAGAGCTAGCAACAATTCCTATACCACATCCTAGTACTATACTCAAGGCTCTAAATTGAGTAGCATGAGCACTTAAAATAGAAATATTAAATTGAAAGCCAAGAAACAAAATGAGGATGAAGAAACACAAATCCTCCCTTTATAAGAGAAGTAATATTGCTAAAAGAGCCTTTGAAACATTTGGACAAAGATAGCCATATTAAAGGATAGGCAATCCCAATCCTAAGATTACAGCATATTCAAAACTACTAATAAAAAAATAATCATTCTAACAAACATTTATTGAGAATTGACATTGAAAAATAGACCCTTCAGAAAGTTAGCATAATCAAATGATTTCAGTATCTCCAACACATAAGAAATTAGCAAAACAAAGGAATATTTAAGAGAAGTTGATGTGATTGTGGATATAGCTATCTAAATTAAGCCATGAAATGGTCCATATATTCTGAAAGGCATAATGAAAGGGACACAAAAAGAACTACTCCAAAATATTGAACAAACAATTGATCAGACACAAAATCTTAACAAAAACTAAAGCGACTTGCAACTGAATCTGCATATGTTGCTTTTTTTGTGGAGCATTAATTAGGGTTTTGGGAATTTAACATAGCAGTTTGCCAATTTTAATGTTATGCTATAATATAACAAGCAAGTAAATTAAGCCTAAAACTTTCAATAGAAAGCTCTTCATTGTTGAGAATAGGGGTGTAAGTGAGCCGAGCTAGCTCGAGCTTGACACTCGCTAACGAGCTCGTGAGTCGAGCTTATTCAGTTATGAGTTTGAGCTTGATGAGGCTCGACTCACGAACCAGCTCGAATAACTATTAATATTTTTAAAATAATTTTAATTTTATTTACAAAATTTGAATAATATTATTAAAAATTAATAATAAATGTTTTTTTTTCTAAATCCTTTCTAAATCTTGAATTTGCAATTTGAGGTGGATAGCGCACGTAAGCATGTTTTGAGGTGGACTGCACGAGGCTCGAAAGGTCGCGGAAGGCGAATGACCCGTGTGAAGCGGACTGCGCTAGGCTCAAGGTGAATCACATGTGTTGGAGTTGGCGGACCATACTCGGAAGACAACTGAAATGCGGAAGACGTTGGAGGCTCACGAGCCGGCTAGAGCTCGTTTCAGTGAGACGAGCCGAGCTAGAGCTTGACTCGAGCTCGAGCACGAGTTCGAGCTGATTTTTTGACTAACGAGCCAAACTCAATAAGGCCGCTACTCGACTCGTTTACACCCCTAACTGAGAAATAAATCTACATCTAAAAGCTAAGTTGAAGCAAGAAACTCTAATAATGTTCTTAAACCCATCAAATGTACATGATAGATGGTTTCAGTTCTGGTAGCTTTAGATTTCATTTTGGATGGCTTTTTTACCGCTTCTTGAAGCAGTTTTTTAATACAAAAAATTCAAAAAGCAATAAGAAAGCCATCCCAAACAAAGCCTTAGACCTTTAACTATGATTCTCCATTAATGATAGCAAAATCTAACAAATCCTTTGTAAACTCCAATAATGTTTTGAAGGACTCATTTGGACTAATTATAAGAACTTATAAATTCAGGGATTCCCTAACAATGTAACACAAGATTAGCTTTTCATTAAGGGCCAGTTGGTGCAATTTTTTTTACAGCTATATATTGTTTGACTATAACTTTTTTTGATGAGAACTGAATTTTTATGAACAAATATACTAAACTGTGTTAGCTGTAAGAAATTTGTTTTTGATTTTTTTTTTTTTGAAAAGAGAAATTTATAATATTTGCATCTTCTAAAAAAAAAATTGCTTGCCCTCAATAATTCCACAATTGCTTTTAGGGATTGTTACAACCACCCTAAATGACCCACCCTCAATTGATAGCTTTTATGTTTCTTTCTTATAAAATTTAAGATTTAGGTGATTACTAAATTATTTTTTGAAATGAGTGACACATGTTTGATGTTATTACTCATTACATTAAAATCATACATTTAGAATAAACTATGATTTTTTTTTTTTAACTTTTATCTTGCCTATAATCCAAAGTTGTATTACAAATGCCCTAAATATTTACCAATTATAAGTCAGACTGCTTGTTAGTTATAGTTGATACGTTACAAAAAATCGCTTCGATTGAGCACGAATTTTGAGGTATATCTTAGTTGACAACTTTTAAAATTAAATACGGGGCCATCCAAGCTTCAATTTCAGCAAATTTATAGTCAAATTGAACGTCTCTATCAAATGTTCCCAACGACATCAAAATCAGTCCAATCTATGCCCAAATGGGCTCAAAATCAAGGGATCAAAGCATATTTGGAAGTTTTAGTGCAATAATTGGATGCCCAAATGATATTCAAATATAACAGGCTTATAGTCGAATCGAGAGACTCAACGAGACAAATCCAACGAGCCAAAGATCGCTTAATTTTGAGAACATTAAGCCCCTTAAATACTGAACAAACAATACATGATTGAGAGAGTTAGTATGGACCGTCCGATTGAGCACTCCTAGTTTAGCTTGGATCTTCTTCATATTTACGAAGCATGTCACCCTCCAAATCTATAAATAAACCCCCTCTCCCCACTTGAAAAGGGGCTTGGACATTTTGAGGCTTTGACCCTACGGTAGAGACTCAAGAGAGCTTTGAGCCTTGAAGCATCCTAGAGGCATCTTCGTCGGCGAACCTTCGCCACAAGGATGTCGTTGTTTGACCTCTGCCCGACCCTTGCCAACGGATTTCTGTCCAGTAGCCATCGTCGGGCTTTCGCCCGACCTCCATTGCCCACAGACTATAATTGCTCTGACCATTGTCACTCGCCAACTACGGTCCCTCCGACTATCGTCGCCCACTAACTACGGTCCGTCCGACCTCAGTAGCTTGCCAACTATGATCCCTCCGACCGCTGTTGCCCGTGACTATGGTCTGTCCGACCTCTGTCACACGTGGACTACAATCCCTCTTATCTTATTTTTCCCCTATCGGATTGAATATCAAAATCATTAAAATAGCCTTAATATAATAGTTTCAAAATGTTTTTTTTTTTACGTCCAAGCCATGCTATAGAGACGCTTGTTTTCCAATGATAAGTAATTAATTATCAAGATTTCATTTTAGAGATCAACTAAATAAAGCCTGATGCATACAACTTCGTTATTTGAGTACTAAATATGTCAAAGAAATATAACAAATCTGAAACTTGGATCACAAATTTGTACAATGACAGCCAATAAATAGAGAGAATGGATAGGAGAAAAGAGGTTTTAGGTGCTATGAAATTTTGTGCGTTCATATTCATTTTGATTTCATTGATTAAAGTTTTATTTGAGATAATTTTTTTATTGCTTCTTAAATCAGCTTTTAAGTACAAAAATTTTAATTTTTGTATTAAAAATCTATTTTAAGAAGCAGTGAAACAGTCATCCCAAACAAAGCCTAAGTCATTATTAGAGCCTATGACTTCATTTGGGACAGCTTTCCTACTACTTCTTAACCCAGCATTGCTTTGAGAATCACTAAGAAAGCCGCCCCAATCGAAGCCTAAATTTGATTTAGTATGTCACAATTTGTAACTTGAGGCTGACATATTTTTTTGATATAAAATTTTTTTATCTTCTAAATCTTAAAATTTTTAATTTTTCAAGAATTTACAGACATATCACAATCTTTTTTATATATTTAATACTTAATTTTTTATATTGATTTAGACTTTGTTTGAGATAGCTTTTCTGCTACTTTGTTTTTCAGACAGCAGTCATACTTTCTATTTGACCGTTATTTTTTTGTTATTTTCAAAATAAATTTGAGCCAAAAAACCATTTTTACAGCAGTTTTAAGAAATTATTTTATCTACAATCACTTTACAAAGCAAAAAAAAAAAAAAAAAGTCATAACCAAAGTCTTATATGACACTAAAATCTCAGTATCAAATAAAAAATATCACTAATATTCTTTCATGTACATAATTTAATTTGGTTCAAACAGTAAAATAATATATAAGTAAATATAACAGTTTAAGCATTAAATAAATAAATAAAAATGGCATAAAATCAATGAAGAACACTAAAAAAACACGCTATATATTTTGCCTAAAATGTGAACAATTTTCTCAGTCTTTAATTTTTATCATAAGGCTTAATTTTTTAGGAGTTTAATTTATTAAAAAATATTTTTAATGATAAAAAATGAATATTAAAAAAAAAAAAAACCCGAGAATGACAGTTTAACAACTCCTTTAACAAGTAGCGTTGTGATAGACCCTCACGTCGATAAATAGTTATCCGGCACTGTTTCTTAAAATATATCAATGCTTTATCATTTATATTAATAAAATAAAATGAACGTACACAAAATGAACACGTAGCTTCTAAAACTATAATATCAGCATCAATAAAATAATTGACTCAATTTTGTAATTTTTGTTGATATATCATTAAATTGTATGACTACGATCCTCCAATCAGTATTATTTAATAATGGTCATCCGATTTTTGTTGCCCATCTCATAGTCCCTCATCATCGAACAATTATTACGTCCTCTGACCGGACGTAGAGCTACGTTCGGCCGCCAATAACATGTCGCCACGTGCTCTTACTATTTACCGTGCGGCCCGACGACTTGAGACCCGGAGCGGAACCCGGGAATGCTATGTTCGCAATTTTCTCGGTATTGCTCGGTATTTGCTAGGTATTGCTTTGCAAAAATGAGAAATACCGTTATGTGAAGACCAATACCATGCAAATACCGAGTTGTACCGAGTTTTTTTACAACTCGGTACAACTCAGTATTTGCTCGGTATTGCTAGGGATTTGCTCGGTATTGCTAGGTATTTGCTCGGTATTGCTAGAAAAAACTCGGTACAACTCGGTATTTGCTCGGTATTGCTAGGTATTTGCTCGGTATTGGTTATTGCCGAGCAAAATCGACCAATACCTAGCAATACCGAGCAATTTTGGGTCCGTTCCGGGTCGGGTTGTCGGGGCGCGCGGTAAATAATGAAAATGCGTGACACAATTCTACTGGCGGCCGAACGTAGAGTTGCGTACGTTCACCGGACCAAATAAAAGTTCCTCATCATCATCGCCCGATTAGGTAATCTGAACTCAATCATCTAATTACGATCATCTTACTATTATCGTTCAATTACTATTTTTCGATCTTTTTCGCTTAACTACGATTCTCTATCATACAATCTTTTGATCGTCATCACCTAGCTATACTAATGTCTCACTACAGGAAAAACGTTGATTTCCGTTAGATTTTTCGGCGGAAAAAAATCTGTCATAATTTATGGCGAATTTTCCTGCGAATTTCCGAAGGAATAATTCCGGCGTATTACCGATGGATTTTTTTGTGGTATTTTAGACAGATTTTCCTCCGAATTTTCCGGCAGATTTCAGACGGAATTATAATTTTCATGGAAAATGATTATTAGGAAATAAATTTAAAATTTTAATATTAAAAAATTATTATTATAAAATTTTAAAAATATATTTTAAAATATATTTACAAATTTAGAAAAATGTGTGCGTGTCGGGCGTTTATTTTAAATGCGTGTGGGTCATAATTATTATTAGAAAATTTACAAATTTATTTTAAAATATATTTCAAATGGGTGTGAGTCGGGCGCCTCGTCGCACTGGCTTGAGCTAGGCGAAGCGAGTGAGCCTAGTAGGGGTTGGGCGGGGGCTGTAGGCTGTCATTTTTTTTTCATTTTCTTACTTTTCCGGCGGAGTAGATTCCTTGGACAAATTTTCGATGTTTTTTCAGCCGGAAATATTTCCAACGGATTATTTTGCGCCTGTAACATTTTTATGACACCCATTTTACAGGATTTTGTGCATTTTTCGACGGATTTGGTCCGCCGATAATGCGCGTTTTTCCTATAGTGTATGTTGTCTTCAACACTTACTGTAGCTAATAATGTTAAGACTTGTTGTTACTTATCAGATTGATGCATATCATCCATGCTAACTCTGACTCCCAATATGAATATAAGGATTTATGCAGAACTTCTTGATCTCTGACCTCCTCTTCTAAAAGGGTATAACTAAAAAAATAAGTAAACGCTCCCAATGGCATAAGGCTTTTGCAACTTCTACTGTGTGATAAATATCAATGCCTTCTCCAGAGAAAGTGTGACATTTTTCACAGTTGAAAAACATTAGCGGAATCATCTTAGCTGAGCAAAGTCTCATGATTTTTCCCTTTTATAAGTTTTCTGAATAAAAACTATGGTCTCTTACAATTTTTGCATGCATCTCTTATGTGTGTTTATGATGAAATTTTGTATAAATGCTAAGACAATAAATTTTCTATCTCTGTGCTGTTGCAAATGTTCTAACACCCAATAGCAATGGTTATAAAATTAATTTAATTAATGTAATAATCCCTCCTATTTTGGGCTTGATTTGGATAGTTTTTTTATTGCTTTTTAAAACGTTTTTTTAATATAATTTTTTTTGAAATAAAATTTTTTTGTGTTAAAAAAAATGCTTTAAAAAATATTAAAAAAGATGTATCAAACAAAGCCTTTAGTAGGTTACTATCATACTGGCAATACAAATAGGAAAGAACTTGATAGGAGTTAACATAATTTGCAATAAATATTGAAAGATTTGTGCAAATGGAAGATGCACAATTTAATAATTTCCCCAATAATGTTCAATTGCAATTAAACCATCACACGTGCTTAAATAATTCTTTAATTTAGGCTTCGCTAGAGACAAATTTTTTACTGTTTTCTAAACTAGCTTTCTAACATAAAATCTTTTGAAAAAATAAAGAAAGCGGTGGCCAAAAGCTATCCTAAATGAAGCCTTAGTAAACTATACAAACTATTTTATTTGATAATTGTTGCGGGCTAGAATATACGCGGTGATAGAGTTAGAAATTTTCGTTTCAATGTTGTACGAATATTCAAGACACAAACAGAAGAAAAAATGAACATTGTAAATTTTTTTTTTGTGGAAAACCCTGAAAAAGGGAAAAACCGCAAGGCCCACGCTCAGTTGAATTGATTAATTTCATTAGTGTTTGATTCGATTACAAGTGATTGACTCGTCCCTAAAATTGAAGACGATCAGATTACAATAATCAACCATCGGATTGAAATTCAATTACGAACAAATATCAGCAATCCAACGACGTTTGGTGGTTGGGCGGATATCCGGCTTCAATTGACAGTCGAGCAGAATTTGGCGTCAGTGTTCGGCAGAAGTACAAAGTTAGTCGGCGGTCGGGTAGAAGTGTAGTGTTAGTCAGTGGTCGGACGGAGATCCAACGATAGTTGGTGGCCGGGCGGAAGTCCGGCGTTGGTCGAGGAGTCTGGTGGCAATAGAGCTCTGTTTCTTCTCTTCCTTGCTTAGGTCCCCTTCCATGAAAAATAATGGGTCTATTTATAGTTTTCTAAGAGTGACATGAACATTAAATAGGAGGAAGATCAAGGCTAAATTGAGAGTGATTTGAATAGATGATCGATATGAATCTCTTGATCATGGAACGTTTATTGGGCATTTGAATGCATTAATAATATCATAATTTGGCGATCTTGGGCTCATTGGATTCATCTCGTCGAGCCGCTCGATTCTATTATAAGCACGTCACATTTGGAAGCAATTTGGTAATCCAAATTATGGTTTGAACCTTCCAAATGCACATCGGTTCTTTGATTTGGACCTATTTGAGCTCGGATTGGGTCAAATTTGGTGTCGTTTGGTTCATATTTTCATGGCATTCAGTTTGACTATAAGTTTGCTGAAATCGAAGTTCAAATGGTCACGGATTTAGATTTTTTAAGTTTCCAACTTAATTTAGCCTTGAGATTCGTGCCCAATCAAGATAATTTTCTGATGAAACATCAATAATGTTATTAATAATTGATACAATATTCGAAAATCCATCCAGTTAAGTATGACTCCCGATGCAAGTGCTTGAACTAAAAACTTTAAGAAATAAGTTTATGAGCATTTGAACTCTCATTTTAGTAAACAAAATAAATATTTTGATGAGATAAACACAACGACATAAAAATTCATTGATCTAAATCCAAATTATCCTAAAGCAAATAGTCAAAGATTAGTTGAAAATTTAGAGATATTATTTGAAAAATGAAATGATATACGAATAGTGAGTGCTTACAAGCAAAACAACCTCTTAATTAATGGGTGGAACATAACTAGCCCATGACCAATTACGTATAATCTCATTAAGGTACTTAAAATGAATTGTTTATGATCAACAACATTAATATGAACCATTTGATGAATGTTTAAGGATTTTTTTGTTAAAAGAATTAAAATGGCATTTAGAAAACGTACAAACAGCCTCTCAATCTTCACATGAAAGGGTTCTATACCTAAACCTTGAGTTGGAGTTGGAGAAAACTTTGGTGCATAATCGACGTCGCCAATCAACATCGATGATCATTACTACGATACTATGATTCTCATAGCACACTTGTCTGACTATTGTCATCTGGCCACAATTCTCCAACTACTGTGGCCTGAACACAGTCATCTGACTACTCTTATCCTAATACAGTCATGCAACTACTATCACTCAATTACTATTGCATGACCATCAACACCCAACCTCTATTGTCAAACTATCATCAGTTAACTACAATCATTCTGTGAGACCTCGTTCCCTTACTGTTCCTCTCTGATTTGGATTTTCCTCTCAGAATCGTCCGGGACGATAGTGGGATCGTCCAGGCCGATCTGCACTGTAGAAAATATCGGCCTGAAAATAGTCCTGGGAACCGTCCAGGACGATTTTTTTTGGTCTGATCGTCCCGGGACGATTTGGCGATCGGCCGGGCCGATCTGCTTAATGATATGAGAAAATCAGCTCGTTTTGATGAGAGAGAAAATCATTTAAAATCAAAATATCTGATTTGAGGAGAGAGAAAGAGAAAAGGAAAAAGAGGAAACTTGATTTTGGAGACTGCGGAGCGCTTTTCGTCCGACGTCGCTGTTGGGAAAAGTGTAGATCTCGTGGTAAGGACTCCGAACCCTATTTCTGTTTTCAAAGATATTGAGTTTTGACCGAGTTGTGATCTGTTTTGTGTTTTCGTAGTCGACTTTTCGACATGATTTTGATTTGACACAACTTTCACCGCACAACTTTTGGTATGTTATAGATATGATCATTACACACGATTTGAGTATTTTCTACGATGATTTTACTGGTCGGAATTGATTCTACGCGATTTTAATCGAATAGAAAAATATCAGGATTTGATTTGATTTCTATAGGATAATAGTCTTGTATTGATGTTATAGATATTCTACTGTAATTTGGAAGAATTTGGAAATCGTGTCTTTTTGCAGGATTTTTGTGTAAATTTGACCGACTGCCGTTACGCTGCCCGATTTTCGTATGATTTCCGAATTTTCTGGAATTGATAGATTGAATTGAGATGTGTATGACTATTGATATGATTGTACTGGATTGATTTAATATTGATTATTGAACTGATTATTGATTGACTATTGATACTGGAACCCAAGTGGAACCTGGTTGAACGTTGGTTGGAGATTGATATTGACCTGTACAGGATGGTGGGCCGACGGGCTTTCCTTTAAACCATTGATCATTGATATAACGATTGAGAGTCATAAGGAGTTTCATAGATATGCCGACGGGCGGCCGACGGGCAAAAAGAGTGACGACTCTTATTGATTGAAACCAACGTACGGATCTACAACAGCAACGAATTCTACAATAGCAACATAGCCAGTTGATTTTACTTGTCCAGTATATAGTATTGAATTGCATGTTTACTGTATTAATTTATAGATTCATTGTTTTATAGATTCCTGCTTTATCGACTTTGATTGTATTTACTAGATCGTACGATTTTATTGATTTCACTGATTGATTGATGTGCATCGAGATTGAGCATTGATATAGAAATGGATGGATATAGATATTGCATTGATAGCATGAACATGAATAGTATAGAATCATTGACACTGTTGCCTATATATTCATTGATTTCTGCTTATAGATTCATTGTTACTACTACCTGTGGATTTATTGATCTTGCATATAGATATTACTGATTAGACCGCATTGATTTGATTTGATAGCGAATGATTTAACGGATTGATTGATTCGACGACTTGATTGATTTGACGGATTGACTGATTTTCTTCTGTGTACGGATTTCTTCGAGATTTACGTGAATTGTTCGAGCCTGATTTATTGATCCGCCTGCCGCTGCATTGACTGGTTTTATTGACTATGGATTTCCGTATTGCATAGATTCATTGACCATTGACTGATATAGATTTGATTGACTGTGATTGACCGACATGCATATTGATAGCATAGCCGTGCTTTGATTTCAGTTATAGGTATTAGGTGACCTGCTGGGCTTTGTAAAGCTCATTATATGTGGTTGATATTTTCAGGTCAGGGCAAGGGAGCAGAAGATAGGAATTGATCCAGATCTTCAGGTTTTGGTCTTTTGATTGATAGTGATTCTTTTGTATTCAGGATAGATTTCAGAACTGGTGATTGTAGTGTAGTTTCTGAGTTTTGTACATGAACTTTTGAGTTTGGATCGACTTGTATATTGATGTTTTAAATTTCATAGATGTTTGATAGACTGTTTAATTGAAGGTTTTAGATAACTCTGGTAAATTGTTTGAGGAATAGATTGACATTCTTTCCAAATTAGATCTTAGGGCATCACACATTCGACTATCGTAGTTCAAACATTTCCACCAAACTACTATTGCCTTATCATAAGTGCTCAACTACTATCCTTGACCACTATCATTTGTCTACCAATCAACATCAACATCCATCATCACCAATAGCACACACAACCAACCAATAAGAAGAGGTCAATGTACGCTATTGTGCCAACACCAACACACTCCATCATCAATAATAGCCAATGCACACCGTCAACACTAATGCCGACACAAGCCATCATCGTGAATATTAACGGACATCGTTGACACCAATGTAGACACATGTAATCTCTAATTTATTTAATGCACAGTATTGACACCAACATAGATGCATGCAATCACCAATAAGGCTAAATTATGTTTTTGACACGAACATTGACATCATCATCACCAAAAAGATTGTTGCTAGCTAATGCATGCCATTGTCAATAAGGCTGATGCACAAAGTCAACACCAAAATCGACGTTTGCTATGGCCAACATGGTCAATGCACGTTGTCATCATCAATGACAATGCTCAACATGGACACTAAGACTCATGCTGGACTTATTGGCCTTTGTCCTTCCTTCCTTTAAGAAGAGTGATTGAGCATACCACAAATAACCTCATGAGAATAACTCCAACACCTCAAGTCTCTATTAACTTCAACGTTGAATATATCTCCATAGTTCATGTCTACCATATATTGTATTAAGAATGTAAAACATATGACAGTCAAGGACATGAACAAATAAGAATTGAGCTAAATTCGAGACAATTCCAACACGTTAACCAAACTGCTATAATGCTTATAAACATATCAGTTCACTGTACGCATTGAAGCTTTCAAACTCATCATTAGACATTAGATATGAAGTAAATAAGGACTTGCATTTGCTCTCAGACTCATATAGGCCAAATACATGTTAATAATCTTCACGAGAGCATTAATTCAATACATATCTATCTTAATAAATAAAACATCGTAGCTATAACGATAGCAGTCATTGCCATCATAATTTCTTTCTGCGTTAAGATGATCTCAAGCTTTTCCATGGTGCTCTCCTCAATAGTTCCTGAATGCATGGCTTTCTATTTTATATATCAATCAGATGAAATAACTGCAATCATCATTTGTTCGGTTCCACAGGCTTCTTAAAAATGTTCTTCAAAGATATATATTTTTTTCTTTATAGCATGCGAGTGAATTGCATCGACAGATAACTTGCTGAATGGAGGCCCTTAACTGCATGAGACCAAAAAAGAATACTAACTTCAAGAATCAGTAAGAAAGCCGTCTCAATCGAAGCCCAGCTTTCTTAATACTTTGAAAAGCAGTATAAAAAGAAAATTTTAACTGAAAAGCTGTTTTAGAAAGCAATGAAAAAGCTGCCCAAACGAAGCCTAATCTCCTCCAATAACGGGCTTCATTAATTTGAAATGAAAATGATCAAGTCTAACCACTAGCTTGATAGAATCCTAATACGAAACCTTAAAAAAAGAGCTTAAATTACAGTTCTTAAGGGGCGTCGTAATGGACTGAGGAGCTGAAATTCTCAGGCATGGCGTTTCACTTTAAAGCGGTGGATTTAACAGCATTAATGGCTTAAGCTAACTTGATAAATCTCAGAAGTCTGGCAAAGGAACGCTCATTGAAGAACAGCAAGAACCGGAGGAAAACAGAGAAAAGGAATAGTAAACTTTATTAATTGATTTTCTGTCTTACATAATACAAGTCCAGACTTATATATAGAATAGGATTACACATGTAAGAGAGTAATTGGTCTTAGTTATATTTACATAACAGTTTAAGCATTAAATAAATAAATAAAAATGGCATAAAATCAATGAAGAACACTAAAAAAACACGCTATATATTTTGCCTAAAATGTGAACAATTTTCTCAGTCTTTAATTTTTATCATAAGGCTTAATTTTTTAGGAGTTTAATTTATTAAAAAATATTTTTAATGATAAAAAATGAATATTAAAAAAAAAAAAAAACCCGAGAATGACAGTTTAACAACTCCTTTAACAAGTAGCGTTGTGATAGACCCTCACGTCGATAAATAGTTATCCGGCACTGTTTCTTAAAATATATTAATGCTTTATCATTTATATTAATAAAATAAAATGAACGTACACAAAATGAACACGTAGCTTCTAAAACTATAATATCAGCATCAATAAAATAATTGACTCAATTTTGTAATTTTTGTTGATATATCATTAAATTGTATGACTACGATCCTCCAATCAGTATTATTTAATAATGGTCATCCGATTTTTGTTGCCCATCTCATAGTCCCTCATCATCGAACAATTATTACGTCCTCTGACCGGACGTAGAGCTACGTTCGGCCGCCAATAACATGTCGCCACGTGCTCTTACTCTTTACCGCGCGGCCCGACGACTTGACCCGGAGCGGAACCTGGGAATGCTATGTTCGCAATTTTCTCGGTATTGCTCGGTATTTGCTAGGTATTGCTTTGCAAAAATGAGAAATACCGTTATGTGAAGACCAATACCATGCAAATACCGAGTTGTACCGAGTTTTTTTACAACTCGGTACAACTCAGTATTTGCTCGGTATTGCTAGGGATTTGCTCGGTATTGCTAGGTATTTGCTCGGTATTGCTAGAAAAAACTCGGTACAACTCGGTATTTGCTCGGTATTGCTAGGTATTTGCTCGGTATTGATTATTGCCGAGCAAAATCGACCAATACCTAGCAATACCGAGCAATTTTGGGTTCGTTCCGGGTTCGGTTGTCGGGGCGCGCGGTAAATAATGAAAATGCGTGGCGCAATTCTACTGGCGGCCGAACGTAGAGTTGCATACGTTCACCGGACCAAATAAAAGTTCATCATCATCATCGCCCGATTAGGTAATCTGAACTCAATCATCTAATTACGATCATCTTACTATTATCGTTCAATTACTATTTTTCGATCATTTTCGCTTAACTACGATTCTCTATCATACAATCTTTTGATCGTCATCACCTAGCTATACTAATGTCTCACTACAGGAAAAACGTTGATTTCCGTTAGATTTTTCGGCGGAAAAAAATCCGTCATAATTTATGGCGAATTTTCCTGCGAATTTCCAAAGGAATAATTCTGGCGTATTACCGATGGATTTTTTTGTGGTATTTTAGACAGATTTTCCTCCAAATTTTCCGGCGTAATTTCCGGCAGATTTCAGACGGAATTATAATTTTCCTTGAAAATGATTATTAGGAAATAAATTTAAAATTTTAAAAATTTAATATTAGAAAATAAAAAAAAAAATATTTACAAATTTAGAAAAATGTGTGCGTGTCGGGCGTTTATTTTAAATGAGTGTGGGTCATAATTATTATTAGAAAATTTACAAATTTATTTTAAAATATATTTCAAATGGGTGTGAGTCGGGCGCCTCGTCGCGCTGGCTTGAGCTAGGCGAAGCGAGTGAGCCTAGTAGGGGTTGGGCGGGGGCTGTAGGCTGTCATTTTTTTTTTTCATTTTCTTACTTTTCCGGCGGAGTAGATTCCTTGGACAAATTTTCGATGTTTTTTCAGCCGGAAATATTTCCAACGGATTATTTTGCGCCTGTAACATTTTTATGACACCCATTTTACAGGATTTTGTGCATTTTTCGACGGATTTGGTCCGCCGATAATGCGCGTTTTTCCTATAGTGTATGTTGTCTTCAACACTTACTGTAGCTAATAATGTTAAGACTTGTTGTTACTTATCAGATTGATGCATATCATCCATGCTAACTCTGACTCCCAATATGAATATAAGGATTTATGCAGAACTTCTTGATCTCTGACCTCCTCTTCTAAAAGGGTATAACTAAAAAAATAAGTAAACGCTCCCAATGGCATAAGGCTTTTGCAACTTCTACTGTGTGATAAATATCAATGCCTTCTCCAGAGAAAGTGTGACATTTTTCACAGTTGAAAAACATTAGCGGAATCATCTTAGCTGAGCAAAGTCTCATGATTTTTCCCTTTTATAAGTTTTCTGAATAAAAACTATGGTCTCTTACAATTTTTGCATGCATCTCTTATGTGTGTTTATGATGAAATTTTGTATAAATGCTAAGACAATAAATTTTCTATCTCTGTGCTGTTGCAAATGTTCTAACACCCAATAGCAATGGTTATAAAATTAATTTAATTAATGTAATAATCCCTCCTATTTTGGGCTTGATTTGGATAGTTTTTTTATTGCTTTTTAAAACGTTTTTTTAATATAATTTTTTTTGAAATAAAATTTTTTTGTGTTAAAAAAAATGCTTTAAAAAATATTAAAAAAGATGTATCAAACAAAGCCTTTAGTAGGTTACTATCATACTGGCAATACAAATAGGAAAGAACTTGATAGGAGTTAACATAATTTGCAATAAATATTGAAAGATTTGTGCAAATGGAAGATGCACAATTTAATAATTTCCCCAATAATGTTCAATTGCAATTAAACCATCACACGTGCTTAAATAATTCTTTAATTTAGGCTTCGCTAGAGACAAATTTTTTACTGTTTTCTAAACTAGCTTTCTAACATAAAATCTTTTGAAAAAATAAAGAAAGCGGTGGCCAAAAGCTATCCTAAATGAAGCCTTAGTAAACTATACAAACTATTTTATTTGATAATTGTTGCGGGCTAGAATATACGCGGTGATAGAGTTAGAAATTTTCGTTTCAATGTTGTACGAATATTCAAGACACAAACAGAAGAAAAAATGAACATTGTAAATTTTTTTTTTGTGGAAAACCCTGAAAAAGGGAAAAACCGCAAGGCCCACGCTCAGTTGAATTGATTAATTTCATTAGTGTTTGATTCGATTACAAGTGATTGACTCGTCCCTAAAATTGAAGACGATCAGATTACAATAATCAACCATCGGATTGAAATTCAATTACGAACAAATATCAGCAATCCAACGACGTTTGGTGGTTGGGCGGATATCCGGCTTCAATTGACAGTCGAGCAGAATTTGGCGTCAGTGTTCGGCAGACGTACAAAGTTAGTCGGCGGTCGGGTAGAAGTGTAGTGTTAGTCAGTGGTCGGACGGAGATCCAACGATAGTTGGTGGCCGGGCGGAAGTCCGACGTTGGTCGAGGAGTCTGGTGGCAATAGAGCTCTGTTTCTTCTCTTCCTTGCTTAGGTCCCCTTCCATGAAAAATAATGGGTCTATTTATAGTTTTCTAAGAGTGACATGAACATTAAATAGGAGGAAGATCAAGGCTAAATTGAGAGTGGTTTGAATAGATGATCGATATGAATCTCTTGATCATGGAACGTTTATTGGGCATTTGAATGCATTAATAATATCATAATTTGGCGATCTTGGGCTCATTGGATTCATCTCGTCGAGCCGCTCGATTCTATTATAAGCACGTCACATTTGGAAGCAATTTGGTAATCCAAATTATGGTTTGAACCTTCCAAATGCACATCAGTTCTTTGATTTGGACCTATTTGAGCCCGGATTGGGTCAAATTTGGTGTCGTTTGTTTCATATTTTCGTGGCGTTTAGTTTGACTATAAGTTTGTTGAAATCGAAGTTCAAATGGTCACGGATTTAAATTTTTTAAGTTTCCAACTTAATTTAGCCTTGAGATTCGTGCCCAATCAAGATAATTTTCTGATGAAACATCAATAATGTTATTAATAATTGATATAATTTTAGAAAATCCATCCAGTTAAGTTTGACTCCCGATGCAAGTGCATGAACTAAAAACTTTAAGAGTTAAGTTTAAGAGCATGCGAACTCTCATTTTAGTAAACAAATGGCCAAAATAAGTATTTTGATGAGATAAACACATCAGCATAAAAAATTCATTGATCTAAATCCAAATTATCCTAAAGCAAATAGTCAAAGATTAGTTGAAAATTTAGAGATATTATTTGAAAATAAAATGATATACGAATAGTGAGTGCTTACAAGCAAAACAACCTCTTATTGGGTGGAACATAACTAGCCCATGACCAATTACGTATAATCTCATTTAGGTACTTAAAATGAATTGTTTATGATCAACAACATTAATATGAACCATTTGATGAATGTTTAAGGATTTTTTTGTTAAAAGAATTAAAATGGCATTTAGAAAACGTACAAACAGCCTCTCAATCTTCACATGAAAGGGTTCTATACCTAAACCTTGAGTTGGAGTTGGAGAAAACTTTGGTGCATAATCGACGTCGCCAATCAACATCGATGATCATTACTACGAGACTATGATTCTCATTGCACACTTGTCTGACTATTGTCATCTGGCCACAATTCTCCAACTACTGTGGCCTGAACACAGTCATCTGACTACTCTTATCCTAATACAGTCATGCAACTACTATCACTCAATTACTATTGCATGACCATCAACACCCAACCTCTATTGTCAAATTATCATCAGTTAACTACAATCATTCGACTATCGTAGTTCAAACATTTCCACCAAACTACTATTGCCTTATCATAAGTGCTCGATCAACTACTATCCTTGACCACTATCATTTGTCTACCAATCAACATCAACATCCATCATCACCAATAGCACACCCAACCAACCAATAAGAAGAGATCAATGTACGCTATTGTGCCAACACCAACACACTCCATCACCAATAATAGCCAATGCACACCGTCAACACTAATGCCAACACAAGCCATCATCGTGAATATTAACGGACATCGTTGACACCAATGTAGACACATGTAATCTCTAATTTATTTAATGCACAGTATTGACACCAACATAGATGCATGCAATCACCAATAAGGCTAAATTATGTTTTTGACACGAACATTGACATCATCATCACCAAAAAGATTGTTGCTAGCTAATGCATGCCATTGTCAATAAGGCTGATGCACAAAGTCAACACCAAAATCGACGTTTGCTATGGCCAACATGGTCAATGCACGTTGTCATCATCAATGACAATGCTCAACATGGACACTAAGACTCGTGCTGGACTTATTGGCCTTTGTCCTTCCTTCCTTTAAGAAGAGTGATTGAGCATACCACAAATAACCTCATGAGAATAACTCCAACACCTCAAGTCTCTATTAACTTCAACGTTGAATATATCTCCATAGTTCATGTCTACCACATATTGTATTAAGAATGTAAAACATATGACAGTCAAGGACATGAACAAATAAGAATTGAGCTAAATTCGAGACAATTCCAACACGTTAACCAAACTGCTATAATGCTTATAAACATATCAGTTCACTGTACGCATTGAAGCTTTCAAACTCATCATTAGACATTAGATATGAAGTAAATAAGGACTTGCATTTGCTCTCAGACTCATATAGACCAAATACATGATAATAATCTTCACGAGAACATTAATTCAATACATATCTATCTTAATAAATAAAACATCGTAGCTATAACGATAACAGTCATTGCCATAATTTCTTTCTGCGTTAAGATGGTCTCAAGCTTTTCCATGGTGCTCTCCTCAATAGTTCCTGAATGCATGGCTCTCTATTTTATATATCAATCAGATGAAATAACTGCAATCATCATTTGTTCGGTTCCACATGCTTCTTAAAAATGTTCTTCAAAGATATATATTTTTTTCTTTATAGCATGCGAGTGAATTACATCGACAGACAGGGGCGGATCCCAGGCAACGTGAGGGTGGGCAAATGCCCACCCTGAAAAAAAAAATTTATTTAACAGAGGGGCATTTTGGGGTTTTTGCCCCTCCTCAAAACAAATTGTTAAGCCCTAAAAGACGCTTTGCCCATCCCGCACGGCCGCACATCAGCTTGTTCGTAGGAGCGCCAGGAGGTCTTTGACACACACGACACTCCGACTCGTCGCCTTCGCAGAAAATCTCCTCTCGTTCCGTCGTTCGCAGTCGCAGGTTCGGGAAGACGGGAATCATTCGCAAATTGCAAGGGTTGCCTCGGCTTCGCTAGTTCGCTGCCACAGCCTTCGCTAGTTCGCTGTTTCCCATCGCAAACCTCACAGTTTTTGGTTTGCCCGATTCGCAGCCCCTTTCCGAGTTTCCAGCAGTATTGAAGGTAAAATCCAAGAAACTAGTTACTTCTTGCTCTATTTCTTGCTTGATTTTGTTTCTCTTTTTTTTTTATTTTGATTCTCTTTTTTTAATTTTCTGCATATTGAAAAATTTTTTATTTCAGTTGGTTAATTTAATTTGAATATGCAGATAATTTAATTTCAGTAGGTTTAGGGTAACTTCAATATGCAGATAATTTAATTTCAGTATGCAGATAATTTAATTTCAGTAGGTTACCAATATGCAGATAATCTTTACTTAGCCATCTTCAAGCTTTGATTATGCGTTTGATGTTTAGTATTTTTACCAATTTTTATGGTTGTTAATCGAAGACGATATCAACCTACTTATTGTTTTTTGTATTTACATTTCAGTAGGTTAATTTAATTTTTATTATGCTTAGTTATTCGTTCATGGATCGATATTTGAAAAGGAAGGAACGTGTTGAGGTCGACATTGATAATCTTCCTATTGATCATGGGCTTCGACCTTCTATATGGAATTATGATGTGAATGATAGGGATAGAATTCGGCGAGCATATTTGGTGAAAGGACCTTATCAGCCAAAAAATCATAACTTCCCGCAAACAACAATAGGAAATGTAGCTTGAAGGTTTAATTCTAAATGGTTTGAAGAATATCCAAGCTGGCTAGAGTATAGTGTACTCAAAGATGCTGCATTTTGTTTATATTGTTACTTATTCAAACCTCAGGAGCAGATGAATATAAGTCAGGGTGGTGGTGATTCTTTTGTTGGTGAAGGTTTTAAGAATTGGAAGAGGAAAGAAAAGTTATTAGCTCATGTCGGGGAACATAATAGTGCTCACAACAAAGCAAGACAGAAAAGTGAAGATTTAATAAATCTTAAATTACAGAGTGTTCCTACTTTATGACTCAGTAAAGATGATAAGAATAAAAAAGAATACCGGGTCCTATTGTCTGCTGCCGTTGACTGTGTTAGATTTCTTCTAAAGCAAGGTTTGTCATTCCGTGGCCATGATGAGGCATCTGATTCAAATAATAAAGGGAACTATTTAGAATTATTTCACTTTCTTGCTAACCACAATGAAGAAATCAAGAAGGTTAGTTTTGAAAATACAAGTGCAAAATTGAAGTTAATTTCACCCAAAGTTCAGAAGGAAATTTGTTGTGCCGCGTCGTTTGAAACATTGGCTTCTATCATAAATGATATTGGAAATTCTTATTTCTCCATTCTAGTTGATGAGACGCGTGATGTATCAACGAAGGAGCAGTTGGCATTAGCAGTGAGATATGTTGATAGAAAAGGGCAGGTTATTGAAAGATTTATTGGAATTAAACATGTTGCTTCAACAAATGCAGTAACACTTAAAGTTGCAGTAGAAGAAACACTTGCAAAGCATTCACTGAGCTTACATAAGATACGCGGTCAAGGTTATGATGGGGCATCTAATATGCGTGGGGAATTTAATGGTTTGAAGGCTCTCATTCTTAATGATAATCCCCAAGCTTTTTATATTCACTGTTTCGCCCATCAATTACAATTATGCTTAGTAGCTGTTGCGAAGAATCATTGGCAAGTGAAACATCTTTTTGAGTTTGCTTCAAGAATTATAAATACTGTTGGAGCTTCTTGTAAGAGATCAGATACTATGAAAGCAATTCAGCATGAAAAAATTCTTTCACATCTAAAAGCTGGCAATCTAATAAGCGGCAGAGGTTTAAATCAAGAGACTAATTTACAAAGGTCCAGTGATACACGATAGAGTTCACATTTTCATACTTTAATTAGTTTTATGAAAATGTATGTTTCAGTAATCGAGGTGCTCGAGATCATTAAAGAAGAAGGGGTAAATGATCAACAATCAGTTGAAGCAGGCACTTTGATTGATGTGATGGAGTCATTTGATTTCATTTTCACAATGCATTTGATGATTGATATCTTGGGAATTACGAATGAGTTATCACAATCACTACAAAGAAAAGATCAGGACATTGAAAATGCAATGAAGTTGGTGCAAATATCTAAACATCGACTACAGGTACTAAGGGAGAGTGGATGGACTGTTCTATTAGATGAAGTTTCTCATTTTTGTAGTGTTTTTGAAGTTACAGTTCCGAAGATGAATGAAACATACAAAACACGTCGTCGAACAGTACGAAGAGGTGAAGAAATAACAAACTTACATCATTATCGTGTTGAGCTATTCTATACTGTAGTTGACATGCAACTTCAAGAGATAAATAATCGCTTTTCTGAATATAGCACTGAATTGCTTCTTTGTGTGGCATGCTTAAATCCAACTGATACCTTCCAAGCTTATGATGAGAGGAAATTGATACGTTTAGCTGAGTTATATCCAAATGATTTTTCTACATTTGATCTTGTGGCTCTTAAAAGTCAATTATCAACTTATATTATTGATATGCGTACCAGTGCTGAGTTCTCCTCTCTAAACAGTATTGCCGATCTTTCAAAGCAAATTGTTAAGTTCAAGAAGGATGATGTGTATCCGCTGGTTTATAGACTCATTATTTTAGCATTGACTTTACCAGTTGCTACCGCTACAGTGAAAAGAGCATTTTCTGCAATGAAGATTGTAAAACATCGACTACGTAGTAGGATGGGTGATGATTGGCTCAACGACTGTCTGGTGCCTTATATTGAAAATAATGTATTTGATTTAATTCCTAATGAAGTTATAATGCAACATTATCAGAAAATGCAAAATAGATTATTAAGCTTGTAATAATTTTTAATTTATCAATCATAATTATTTTGCTTTGAATTATGTTCTTTTTTTAATATAAATATTAATATATAATATATTCATAAGCAAAATTTGCCCACCCTGAAATAAAAGGCTGGTTCCGCCCCTGTCGACCGATAACTTGCTGAATGGAGGCCCTTAACTGCATGAGACCAAAAAAGAATACTAACTTCAAGAATCAGTAAGAAAGCCGTCTCAATCGAAGCCCAGCTTTCTTAATACTTTGAAAAGCAATATAAAAAGAAAATTTTTAACTAAAAAGCTGTTTTAGAAAGCAATGAAAAAGCTGCCCAAACGAAGCCTAATCTTCTCCAATAACGGGCTTCATTAATTTGAAATGAAAATGATCAAGTCTAACCACTAGCTTGATAGAATCCTAATACGAAACCTTAAAAAAGAGCTTAAATTACATCGTAATGGACTGAGGAGCTGAAATTCTCAGTCATGGCGTTTCACTTTAAAGCAGTGGATTTAACAGCATTAATGGCTTAAGCTAACTTGATAAATCTCAGAAGTCTGGCAAAGGAACGCTCATAACACTATAAAGATGACAAAACATGTGAAACAATACAGAGTTTCAGTAGATTTTCGCGGCCATTTTCTCAAAGGATCAGTCGTTTCAAGTCACCCAAAAAGAAATATTCAAATTTGTCAGCAAAACAACAGAGAAAGCATCAAAAGCTACAGAAAAAGGGGAAAAGAAGCTGGGATAAAAATTCGACCTGCAGCAATATAATAAGAAAAAACTTGCTGTGGTTCCTGTATTGTTTCTATCAAGCGCCAAGGGAAGAGATGATAGGTGCGGTGGGCTGCAGGGGCACTGGACGATTGGCCCAATAGCCTAAAAGTTTTTATTTAATATAAAAGATTTTAAAAATAAAATTGGAAAAAATAATTGATCTAATTATACAATTTTATTTATATTATTATATAAATAAAATTTAATTTTTATAGATTAAATCAAATAATTCATTGTAAATTTTTTATTATAATATTATATTTAGAAAATTAAAACACTTTTATTATATAGCTTTTTTATATAATAAACTATAACAAATAAATTTTAAAACTATCAATCCTAAGTTAGATTGAAAAAATTTGATGTTGTTTACCGATAATTTGTGCTCTCACACTAAAAAAGCTGCAAAATCATAAAATATTTTATATTTAATAATATTTCTTTTATATATATATATATAATCTAAAAGAAAAACTAATCATAAATTATTTTATATTTATAATTTTATGTTAAAATGAGTGTGATATATAATTAATTTATGATATTTATATTAGATTTATTTTAATATAAATTAATAGTATGAAATTTATCATTTTATCCTAATTAAAATTTAATAGAAATATTCTAATCTAAGCTCTTTTTCAATATTTTTATAGCTACACACCATCATTTATTATCTATTTATTTATTGGAAGGGGATTTGTGCGATTACCACTCGGAGCAAAATCTAATGATTTGTGGCTGTTGCGATGCCAATTTTATTAATTTTAAAATAATTTTTGCATTTCATCTTGACTTGTTGGTTGGGAGGTATGTCTATCAACTAGCAGAATTTGGATTCTACTATTGCATAGGTGACGTGCGCATGAATTTACCTTAATTGACCTAAATGTTCAAAAATAATAATTTTATAAATTGCAGAGTTAAAATCGCTATTACAGTAAATAAAACCAGCTATAATAATCACTGATAAACCTACTTTTTTATAGTATTTTAAAAACGTCTTAGAATTCTTTTCTCGTGGATACAAATACAGTGATTTTGTAGCAGTTGATAGATAAAATTTTGTAAAAATAAGCGATGCTAAAGCACTATATACTAATAGAGTTAGTAATCAAATGAAAAACAATTGAATTTAACGGTATAGGTTAGACCCAACTATTCTAAGATAGTTATAAATCTTACTTCATTACAAAGCATAGAGCAAGTCTTCAACGTTTGTATGGATTACGTGGTAGCTTGGTAATTAAGATCACAATATCACTTGAGAAAAGTGTAAGTAGTTTTAAAAAATTTTAGTAATATTTTTTTAGTAGTAATTATAAGGAAAAAAATGAATCAAAGTATTTTACTAAGAAATAATTCGAATGGAATTTAAAATTTTTAGATATACTTTGATATGAATATGAATGTAATGAATAAATAATTTATATAATATTCATTATAAAAAGCATATTAAATGACTTGTCCATCATGATAAAATTTTTTATCAAGATATCTTATTATTGTGTGCAGGGACATTCTTAGATATGAGGATATAGAGAGTTTGTTGTCTTAGCATTTATATAATGATTCAATACATACAGATATGATAGGGGTACCAGAATTGTTAAAGACACTAGAATTTTTTACATAAAAACAGTACGAAAGTGAAAAAACAAGAGGCCTACTGCCTAATCTAGTTAATATAATTTCATTAATTGTTGTCATTGATTGCAAATGATGCTTTTCCTTGAACTTGTGCGTTGATTTTTTGTCGTAAAAATACAATATATATAACATGTTCGAAATTGGTAGAGTTATGTGGCAGGGTAGTTGTTCTTAAGAGATCATTTACTTGATTATTTGATCACTCTTTTGAGAAGAGGAGATTATAGATCAAGAAGTTTATCATAATACCCACTACTAATGTGGGGAGTCAAAGTTAGGTATCAATCTTATAAACAACGACATGCATTAACATTATTAATGTTGATAGATGATGAAGTAGCTGATATCAATGTAGTTTGGTGACAATGATTAAAAGACCCTATGATATATAGAGGGCAGAAATATTTAGGTGACAATGGTCAAATGACCATAATTGGGCGACGGAGGTCTTATGATTGTAATTGGGTGACGACAGTCAGAGCAATGTAGTTGGATGATAGTGGTGGTCGAAGGGCCGTAGTCTGGTGACGTAGGTTGGAGGATTGTAGTTGAACAACGATGTTATGTGAATTAAACTAGGGTGAGAGTGGCGATTGGATGTCAAGAGAGACCATAGTCGATCAGTAGTGGTCTGACGATGTTGGCTAGGTTGTGGTCTAACGACGATGATCAGATGGTGGTTTAACGATGATAGTCAATTGGTGTTTTGACAAAAGTGATCTCGTGGTGGTTTGATGACAGTCGGACGGTGTTTTAATGATGACGTTTGTGTGGTTGTTCAATGATTGTAGTTTAGTGGTATTTGAACGACATGAGTCAAAAGGTAGTTGAATAATGCTCGAACAATGGTTTGATGCTGTTGATTAGGTGGTGCTCAAGGATTTTAAAATTTACTGAGCTTTTTTTAATCTTGAACTAGGGCCTTAGACTATTAACTCTCACTTCTCCTTGTATATAGAAAATCAAGGTTTATTTATAGAATTTTTAGAGTATCATGCAGCTTAAATATGGAGAAAATGTGCAACTCTCTCGGACATCTTATATTAGTAATGTTGATCATAGAGCATTCATTTAGTATTTAAGTGCTTTAATGTTGACATAATTAAGAGATCTTTGATTTATTATATTTGTCTTGTATAGATGCCCGATTTAATTATAAGTATTTAAGATTTAGAAGTTATTTGGTTATTCAATTAATGGCATTAAGTTTTTAATTAAAATTCAAGTGCTTCAACTCATGGAGATATTCAATTTGACAATAAATTTATTAAAATCAGAATTCAAATGATCCTCAATTTAATTTCAAAATGTATAGTTTAAATAAACATAAAAATTTGTGCTGAATCACATGATTTTTGACAATGTAATTTTTCTCATAATTTTTTTCAACAATTATTCTTGTTGCGTCCTGGAGTATTCGTGGTGGTAGAGAAATATATAGTTTAACGTCTTAGCATTGTACGAAGATCTAGCACACAAGCAGATAAGAGAGAGTGTGTAGCGTTCATAAGAGACACCATAGTTTTTACGTGGAAACCCCTGAAAAAGGGGAAAAAACCATGGGGTCTGGCTCAATTTGAATGAATCAACTAGTATTTGCAGTCGATTACAAATAAGGCCCTTCCTTAGGAGAAGGCCTTGGCTTGATGTCATAAATGTACATCATATATAGTGCATTACATGGTTGGAGTTATAATATAGACATGTTTGTTTGGTCGGCACGACCATAGTCGATAGGATAGAGGTTGGAATGACCGTTGTGTAGTGATGAAGGTCGGAATGACCATAATAGGTGATGTAGGTTGGAAGGACCGTAGTCGACAGAAGACAGGGGGGTCCGAAAGATCGTAGTTGATAGGAGACCAGAAGTGAGAAAGACCGTTGTCTGGCGATGTAGGTCGGAAGGACCATAGTAGGTGACAGAGGTCGGAAGGACTGTAGTTGGCAGGAGACCGGGGTAAGAAAGACCGTAGTAGAAGGACGATACTTCGGGAGAACTCTCAGCGTCAAGTGGTGGCTCGACAGAAGTTCGGGCCTCAAGTGGTGGTCCGGTGGAGCAACGACGCCAAGTGATGGTCTGGCAGAGGTGAGGGCCTCAAGTGGTGGTCCGGTAGAGCAACGACGTCAGGTGGTGGTCTGGCGGAGGTGAGGGTCTCAAGTGGTGGTCCGGCGGAGCAATGAAATCTTGCGGTGGTCCGACGGAGGTGAGGGCCTCAAGTGGTGGTCCAACGGAGCAACGACGTCAAGCAGTGTTCCAGTGGAGGTGAGGGCCTCAAGTGGTGGTCCGGTGGAGTTCAGGCTTTTAGGCGGTGGTCCGATGAAGGTGAGGGCCTCAGGTGGTGGTCCGGAAGCTCCAACGGTGGTCCGACGAAACTCCGGCGGTGGTCGAGGAGAAGCTTCTTCATTCTCTTTCTTCTCTTCTCTTCTTGCTTGGATCCTCTTTTCAAGAGAAATGAGGGATCTATTTATAGATTTCTGGAGTGGCATGACTCGTAAATACGTAAGAGATCAAGGGTAAATGGGGAGTGCTTAGATGGACAACCGATATTGAATTCCTTGATCATGCACTTTTTGTCAGACATTTGAAGGCCTTAATGATGTCAGAATTTGGCGATTTTGGGCTCGTTGGATTCGTCTCATCGAGCCGCTCGATTCCACTATAAACACGTCATGTTTGAAAACTGTTTGGTAACCCAAATTGTGGTTTGAATCTTCCAACAGAGCTTCGGGTCCTTGATTTGGACTCATTTGGGCTCTGATTGAGTCGAATTTGGTGTCGTTGGGTTTGTATTTTCAAGATGTTCAGTTTGAGTATAAGTTTGTTGAAATCAGAGTTCATATGGTCCCAATCTTAATTTCGGAAGTTTCGAACTTGATTTTGCATCGAGAGTCGTGCCCGATCAAGATAATTTTTTGAGGACCTAACAATTCTAAGTACGGTAAATTTTTATCTACACCTATCATGTTCGAATCCCCGAATTGAGATCGTGCGTGCATCTTGCTGGTTGATCGAAACTTTTACTCTAACATGGCTTATGATCGAATCACCTAACAGTCCAAAAACAAAACAAAAAAAAAGTCTACGAAACAAGTGTAAACGAACAAATTTCATACCGTTAGAATATTACCCATTCACCCTTGTATTTTCTATATATAGCATACTGTACACACCAACGTTTGATTATCAATAATATTTTTCCTTTTCTCCTGTTTGCTCTGTTTCCATTTCTTGCCCGTCTCTCTCGTTTCTCACTTCTATCATGGTATCATGAGCCAAACAATGGGAGATCAAGAATCGGCGAACTCCCACCCTCCCTCCTCCGCCGCCCTCTCTGGCAACAATTCCGAGATCCAAATTCCCCCACAACTCAAGTTCCTCATCTCCAATGTCAAGAACCTCGTCCCCAATGCCCTCACCACCGAGAATTATGCGATCTGGCGTATTCAACTTCTCCAACAATTCACGGCCAACGGCTATGCAGGGCATCTAACCGGAACTATCACCTGCCCTTCCGACGCTTCTTCTCCGGAGTACCAGCGTTGGCATTTAGCCGACAACAATCTGCTCTCCGCCCTCTTCTCGACAATTTCTCCGCCTATACTTCCCTACGTCATTTCTTGCACTACCGCTCACGACGTGTGGCTCGTTCTTGAAAGACGTCTTCAACCTACCTGTCGATCACGCGTCATTCAGCTCAAGAACGAGCTTCACCACGTGCAAATGCAAAATTTGACAATGCAGCAGTACCTCAACCACGTCAAATCCATCGTCGACAACATCGCGGCTTCCGGATCTCATGTCGACACGGAGGACGTCATTCTGCACATCCTCAACGGCCTTCCGTCCACTTACACTTCGATCAAAGCCGCCATCCGTACCTCCCCGCTCCCCATGGATCTTGATAATCTTTATTCTCTTCTTTGCAGCGAAGAGATTAACGTTCATAGAGAATTATCCAGAGAAAATTCAACGGTCTCCGGCGCCACCGCTCTCCATGCCATGTCTTCAAATCAGGCCCGGAATCGTCCTCCTCGCAGATTCAACAAGATCCGCACTCTCAACACGGGAACTGCCCCGCCTCAACCCAGCGCCACTTCGAATGCGCCAAGCCCTGCTTCTCCGAACATCACTAGGCCCATATGTCAGATTTGCAACAAAGTTGGTCACATAGCACTTAACTGCTGGCACCGTTCGAATCCAAGATTTGCTCCGACCAATCCACGATCCATTTCTGCTATGCTTGCCCAACCGACTTCGTCTACCTCCCAAGACTGGATCATTGATTTGGGTGCCTCCAACCATCTTACTCCCGATCTGAACAACCTTCAATATCAGACACCATACATTGGTTCAGATGGCGTTTCTATTGCCAACGGGTCACAAATTCCGGTTGCCCACTCCGGCCAGGGACTTCTTCCGCTACCCGAAACTCCCCGTAAGCTACATTTACGTAATCTCTTACACGTTCCACATATTTCTCATAATCTGTTATCTGTCTCTAAATTAACCACTGACAATCCGGTTTCTGTGAGTTTTAATGCTAATGGATTCAAAATTAAGGATCGCAAGGACCGCCGTCTTCTTCTTCATGGACCTCTTCTTAACGGCTTGTACCAACTTCGTCCCTCGGCCAAAGCCACGCCCACGGCTCTTCATGTCTGCAAGAATCAAGAGATGCTCTGGCACGGTCGCTTAGGCCACCCGCATCACCGGCTGCTTAAAGAACTTGTTTCTTTAATTCCTGATCTCACCAAAATCTCTAATAATTTTACCTGCGACTCTTGTACAGTGGCTAAATGTCACAAATTTTCGTTTAATAAAAATGTTTCCACTTCTTCCGCCGCTTTCGATCTTATACACTCTGACGTCTGGGGTCCTGCACCCGTTTACTCTTCTGAAGGTTTCCGTTATTATGTAGTCTTTATAGATGATTTTACACGTTTTTCGTGGATGTATCTTATGAGAACGAAACAGGAAACCTTCTCCAAATTCAAACTATTTCAGCAACATGTACAGACCCAGTTCCACACCACTCCGAAAGCTTTCCGATCAGACGGAGGCGGTGAGTTTACAAGTCATGAGTTCATGGCATTTCTACAGCAACACGGCATTCAAAGACAACTCAGCTGCCCTCACACGCCGGAACAGAATGGGATTGCGGAACGGAAGCACCGCCATCTATTGGATCTCGCTCGCACATTGTTACACGCCGCAAACTTACCTGATACCCTTTGGGCCGAAGCCATCTCAACGGCCAACTACTTAGTTAACCGGCTACCCTCTTCCTCCATCAACAATCAAATTCCCTTCCATCGTCTTCACGGCTATTTACCGACCTACACCCACCTTCGCACCTTCGGGTGCCAGTGTTTCCCGTGGCTACGACCCTACGCCGCTACCAAGCTCTCGCCGCGCTCACAAGAATGTATATTCATTGGGTATTCCCCCTTTCACAAGGGGTATAAGTGTCTGGACATCCACTCCAACAGAATTTTTATCTCCCGCCACGTAACTTTTAATGAAAACAATTTTCCCCACAAAACTCTCTCAACTGTTCATAACCTGACTCCTTCACCATCTACTCACCACACACCTCCCACTCTGCTTGTCCCGCCATCTCTCATTACCAAACAAATGCCTTCTCCTATGACTTGCCCTACTCCAATTTCTAACTCCAGCAACCAGTCTATTCCCTCTTCCTCCCAAGATACCGCGGCTCCATCCCATAATTCATCTACTTCCTTACTCCCTTTTCCAAACATCACGGCCCAACCTTCCCACCCCATGCAAACCAGACTAAAATCTGGAATAACCAAACCCAAGCAGATCATGTCCCTTCTAACCACCACACCCCATGATTTTACCCCGAATACCTACGCTCAGGCCGTCAAGCAATCCCACTGGCGTCAAGCCATGTCTGACGAATTCCACGCACTCCAGAAACAGGCTACTTGGACACTCGTTCAACCACCGCCCAATACACCCATTCTTGGATGCAAATGGACATTCAAAACCAAGCTTCTTCCCAACGGCTCGGTCGACAAATATAAAGCAAGACTTGTCGCACAAGGCTACGATCAGCAATACGGTATTAACTACAACGAGACGTTTAGTCCCGTCGCAAAAATGACCACAATTCGCATCCTCCTCACTCTGGCCATCAACCGACAGTGGCAATTAATCCAACTAGACGTCTCGAATGCCTTCCTCCATGGCGATCTCACGGAAGATATCTACATGCGTCAGCCCCTGGGTTTCATCGATGCCAACTCACCTTCCTTAGTCTGCAAACTACGTAAATCACTCTACGGTCTTAAGCAAGCACCGAGGCAGTGGTTTGAAAAACTTACCTCATTCCTACAAACGCAAGGATTCAGGTTTACTCGCTCCGACCCATCTCTTTTATCTTATCAAACGAACAACATACAAATTTTCTTCTTAATCTATGTAGACGACATTTTAATTACAGGAAATAACTCGGCGGCTATCACTGCTCTACTCTCCAAACTGCACTCTCAGTTTTCCCTGAAACAGTCCAGCCAGCTCTCACTGTTTCTGGGAATTCAAATACTCCAGCAGCCATTCGGTCTCTTTCTCTCACAGCAACACTACGCCGAACGGCTGCTCAAAGATGCCGGCCTCACTGACTGCAAACCGGCAGCCACACCGATATCTCCCAAATCCAGACATACCGCTTCACCCAGCCAGCCATTCCACGATCCGACCCTGTACCGAAGACTAGCGGGTTCGCTACAATATCTCTCCATCACCAGGCCGGACATCGCCTTTGCCACGAACCAGGTGTGCCAATACATGCACCAACCGACCACTCAACACTTTCAGGCTCTCAAACGACTACTCAGATATGTCAAAGGCACCCTCTCATTTGGACTTCCGCTCACCACAGGGGATCTAACCTTACGGACATACACCGACGCCGATTGGGCGTCCGACTCATCTGACCGGAAATCTATTTCCGGGTTCTGCTCTTTCTTGGGACCAAACCTCATATCTTGGTCCGTCAAGAAACAAGTCACAGTCGCAAAGTCCTCTACCGAGGCCGAATATCGGGCACTCTCGGCCGCTACCTCCGACGTTATTTGGTTACGTCGTCTTCTCGCGGAGCTGGATATCCCGCAGCCTTCTCCTACCATCATTCACTGCGACAACACCTCCGCGATTGCTCTCGCTCGGAACCCCGTTTTCCACGCCCGGACCAAGCACATTGAAATTGACTACCAGTTCATCCGTCAGCACCTCAAGACCGGAGCTATTTCCATCACTCACATACCGTCGGAACAACAAATTGCTGACATCCTCACTAAATCCTTTTCTGCTGTTCGCTTCGATACTCTTCGTCGCAAATTAACCATTCGTTCGACGAATGATTAATTTGAGGGGAGATGTAAACGAACAAATTTCATACCGTTAGAATATTACCCATTCACCCTTGTATTTTCTATATATAGCATACTGTACACACCAACGTTTGATTATCAATAATATTTTTCCTTTTCTCCTGTTTGCTCTGTTTCCATTTCTTGCCCGTCTCTCTCGTTTCTCACTTCTATCAACAAGGGATCCCATTCATTAAACATTAAGATTTGTGCGAGTGACTTGATGGATGGTGCTTCATCATTCCCTTCTGCAGGTGCAGGTAAAAAAATTTCTACAGCACATTTGTCCTATTTATCGGCACCATTAATGAAAAAAAAAAAAAAGTTTAGCCCAATTTTCTTTCATTCTAAAACCAATTTTTTTCTTTATTTATTTATTATGCCTTTAAAAATATACTTAGCACACGTGGCTGTCCTCCCGACCAGTCAGATTTGTTCCTCCACGACCGTACTGCGAATTTGCCAACAAATTCTTGTACATTTGTACCCCCGCCCGACTGGCGAGGGCCGTTCTGTAATAACAATAATTGTTATTTAATTTTACTGAGGGGACCATTTTAATAATTTTGTTGAGCATCTTTTCGACGCTGAGTTATGCAAGCAATTTTATGTATAGTTTAGATTATCTTTTGCTGTCAGTAATCAAACAATTTATTACTATTTTTAACTTCTTAAAAAAAGCTAAGGTGCCGGCCGTTGTTAAACGTCAACAGAATGGTGGTCAGTGATGGCGATGGCTAGCAACAATTGGTGGTGGCTGGCGGTGGACTGTGGTTATTGGGTTGATCGGGACCCGACCAACTTTTAAATGGGTCGAAAATTGAAACCACCCAAATCCGATCCGCTTGTTAAATGTGTTGACCCTAATTCGGATTTTCTTGGTTGGGTTGGCAGGTAGTGTTAATAATTGACACCCTTAGAGTAGGGGTGTCAATTGTTTACATGACCTGAACCCGACCCGAAAAAGTTCATGTTAGGGTCAACTCGGACCCGAAACGGGTCGAGTTCGGGTGCAACAAATCAACCCGTTTTAAAAATCAGGTCGGGTTTGAGTTGACCCAGCAACCCGAAATTGACCCAAAATTGACACGAAAACTTCTATTTGACTCGGAAACCCGAGATTGATCCGTTTTTTTACCCGATTTTTACCCGAAAATCGAAGATTGACCCAATTTTGACCCAAAAATCGAAGATTGACCCAATTTTGACCCGAAAACTAGCAATTTTAGGTCAATTCCGGATCATTCATGTCGGGTCGGGTTGACCCGGACTCGAATCGGATCGGGTTCGGGTTCGGAAACCTGACCCGTTTTTAAAAACAGGTCGGGTTCAGGTTGACCCGAACAGCGCCGGGTAAGTTTTGGGTTCGACCCGTTGACCCGAATTGACACCACTACCTTAGAGTAAATTAATATTTTTTATAAATTTTTTGATAAGTCAAATATCATATTTAATATAATAATTTAAAGATTTATGTTGATTAAGTTTTTAACAGATATTCTCTGGCATAAATAAAAAAATTATTTTAAAAATAAAAAATAATTTCACGTAACTAAATAACAATTAAATAAATATAACGTGGTCGGCATCGATGAGATACTTATGCGACTTCAAAAGAATCATCCGCTCTCGCGTGAAAATATATCGGGTTTCGGGATAGAAGTCAGCTGCCATCCGCTCTCTAATACCGAATAGCAAACAGCGATCTCAATGCTTATTAATCTAGCTATTTCATGTCCTCTAATGAAGACAAATTTGTTGAATAGTCAAATATAATCGATGGTACACACGCAATAGTGCAAATAAATAATTGTTGCTTTGGCTTTTGTAATATACATTACTTTAGGCATTATTTATGACAAATTTTAATTATTTTTTAAAATAAATTTTTAATACAAATTTTTTAATTTTTACATTAAAATTTAGTTTAATAAGTTATAAGAAAGCTGTCTCAAATAAAATCTTAATTTATAATCTCTTGATAGATAATTACACGTCTCTTTATAATAAGTGATGCTACATTATCTCATTCATAGTTGAAAAAAAATCTTCATGTAATAGTTAGCTTAATTGGCTTAAAAAATAAATTTGCATAAGAAATTAAGCATAAAATATAATAATATTAGCAGTTAAATTCAATATTGGGAGATATTATATAGATCACTTTTCTCACACGCTCTCATTGTCTCTCTTTACTTCTTAAACCGTTCTACACTCAAAATAGATTAAGAGAGCTTATACAATATATCGAAGGATGCAACCCTTCAAGTGAAATAATAAGAAGATGGAACAAAAACTGACCAGCCTGACTTGTAGCACCACGATGTGGGGCTAAAGCGCCGCAGTGCTGAGTATATAACACCACGACGTTGTACGGTGTACAATTGAAATTTGAATATTTTACAGTGATTTTCCCGAATTAATAGAATATAAGTAGAGTTTATTTTATTTTATTCTAAGATTTAAGTTACCCATAAGAGCAAGCTCTTATGATTAATCATATTTCAAGTACCTAATTCTTAAGAAATCTCATGATTATAGCTACAACTTATATTTATAACATTTCAAATGTAATTTTAAAAGGCTTTCGCTGTTGATATTTACAACCAGGGATTTGTTCAACTTAAGAAAAAAATTGTGAATGGATGAGAAAAGAAGATACATAAGGAGCATTTGAATATGAAAAGATCATAATAGGATGCCATTCTATTATGGGCTATTATCATTTTGATATTTATTTTAATTTATATCTTATTTGACCCTCATAGTACAAATGATAATTACAAAATTATTGGAAATGGCATGAGGTGAGGACTTATTGATAGTTTTGTGTTGACTTTGATTGTGTTGATCAATCGTGTTATAATGTTGCCTCGGACTTCAATTTAATATGTTGGGCTCGTTGGGTGGTTTTAAGGGATTCCCCCTACTTGGGTTCAGGTGCAAAACACTTTGACTCTGCATAGCTAGTTTGGTGAAAAAAGATAGAGAGTGAAGTGCAATGACGCTCCAAACCTCAGCGCGACGGTGTTGCCATGGGGCGTTGTGGTGCTCCAGGCCTTGGCGCTACGACACTATCATATAAACAATTAACAGAGAATTGAGCGCCACGGGACTATGAGGTGGACAAAGCATATTTCTTTCTCGTTTTTCATTAGGGTTGCGTCCATTAGTGATTGATGTGTATCTCTTGGATTGTTATTGTGTAAGAACAGTGCTTGAGAGAAGAGAGATAAGAGAGATCTTTATTATTTTTTCTAATTTCATAGTGGATTTCTTGATGTTGTGTGGCTCCAATTTTTTTTTTCTAATTTTGGATTTTTCCACGTTAAATCCTAGCATTCTTTTATTTCAGCTACAATTTTCTATTTTTTTGTTTGTTTCGATGCATTCTTTACCTCTCCCCGACACTTATAACATCAGAGTTAAGGGCAGATGTCTTTAAAATAGATCAATAATAGTACTTTAATTATCATTAATATAATTGTATCAACCTAATTCTAGTCTAATATGTGATCATAATGAGACTTACAATTTTAACTTTCTTTATAAGCAACTAACCTCACTTAAGTGTTTTAAACACTGTGATGTAATAGTCTTAATGGATCCAATATTGGCCAGGTCATTTTAGATTTTTAGAACTAGATTTTACAACAAAGCCATTGAAGCTAAATAGTTTGATCTTTACTATAATACAAAATTAAGATATATTTTAAATAATGAATGGTAACGAAACAAGTGTTTGTCACAACCATTAGATTTATTTAAAATCACATCTAAGCTACTAAACCAAGAACTAAGCAACCAAACATCTAGTATAGTATTATTAAATTAGCTATGATATATCTAACTGATTTTTTTAAAGTAGCAAATGTTTGTTATGACTTAATGTTTAAGATATTAATCACTTAGAGTAAGATCATTCTTTATGAATTAAATTTGATAACTATTTATTGATTGCACATTAATGTGACAAAAATTCTATTTATTTGATAAAATTTTGATTATTTTTGCAATCTCGATGTTCATTTTCGATCCTCGTAATGTATTTTTATAATCGAAAAAGAAATCGGGTCAGCGCAACTTGAATTTTTCAATTATAATTCGGCTGAAAGCTTAATATATATTGCGAGTTAGTTTGTTTGAAGTCAAAATTGAATTCAAATTGAATGAAATATTGTATTTTTATTTATTTATTTATTTATTTATTTTTAGAGCTCGCAAACTATCATAATTTTTTTTTATAAAATGTAATATTTTTAAGCAATACAAAAATAATCTTACCTTTTAACATGTGCTTGGTTTAGTGAAAGAGTTTATGCGGCCTAGACTAGCTAAGGTTCTACTTGGTCCATGTACAATGTAAAATGTAAACTAATTCTCTAGGGTGTGTAGTTCAACATAATTAGTATACCTGCCAATTGTATCTTGAATTTGTTGGATTTAAAAGTTAATTTAAATTTATGTATGATTTAAGTTAATTTACATATTATTATTGGAAACTTTTTTAAATTTGCTATTAATAAATAAATCTTATGCATGCCAAAAATCACCTTGATTAGACGCTGATATCGAGGCATATTTGAATTGAAAATTTTTAAAATTAAAATTGGGACCATTCAAACTCTGATCTCAGCAACCTTATAATTAAACTTAACGTCTATATAAGACAAACCCAATGACACCAAAATTAGTCTAATTTAAGTCCAAATGGGTTCAAATTAAGGGCTTAAAGTATATTTAAAAGTTTTGTGACATTAATTGGATGATCAAATGATCTCCAAACTAAACATGCTTATAGTTTAATCAAGCAGCTCGAAGAGATGAATCTAACGAGCCTAAGATCAATCAATTATGACATCATTAAGACACTTAAATGCTTAACTAATGCTATATGATCGAGGGAAGTAATATTAATCATCTGATGGAGCACTATGAAACCACTCTTGATCTTCTCAATATTTATAAATATTACCACTCATAAAACCTATAAATAAGCTCACATTTTTCACGTGGGGGGAAGGAATGAAGGAGAGAAAGAACTATAAAAAAATCCTCTTGTATTTTTCAGCTATCGTGGCCGACGACCACCACTATCTATTGTCACTGACAACCACCATCGCCATTGAGGATTAGCATCAGAAATCTGTACCATCTCTATAGTATTGACAAGATTCTTGGGTATAAAGTCCATTTATTGACTTCTATATTTTATAACTCCTATTAGAAAAATCAAACTCTGTTGTTAAGTATTAGCTGACATATTGATTATGTACTCTCCCTCTTCTTCAATAGTGAAGAAAGAAGGATATTTGTATCACCTACTTCCCAGTGAATTTTACAACTAGGCCACGCCCTATAATTTTTTCCTTCTATGAATTTTTCAAGTAAAAATTTTTTTAGTCTTAATACTTTTATCTGTATGTAGTGAATCTTTGTACAATACTGAGATATAGAACATACAATCTATCAACTTAAATTTTTTAACACGTAATAAAATAATAAGTGATTTTAAATGTAGATAGAGAGTTAGTGTTTTAAACTATAAAATACTCGGTCATAATTAAAATCACTCAATCATAAATAACATAAGACAATAAGTATAAGGACACAATTAATTCCTGGTTCGTTATTGATCCTCCCTACATCCAACCCTAAATTATGTTTATGATTTTGGTTCACTCCCATTTTCGCTCCACAAATTGCTGGATAAATCATCATAAGAAATATGCACTCCTTACGGGCCTAGTGCAACCCATTACAAAGCTTGGCTCTCTATAAACACCAACCACTATGATTTTCTCAAAATTCTCTCTTAGCTAATGTAGATGTGTAATGTATCCAACATAGCTATATAACACTTAGCTTTGGCCAACACGAGTCCTCCAATTCTTGCCCACCATAAAGATTTAATTCAATATATTATTTGTCTATATATTTCTTCACTTGATGCAACTTATGAGTTACACATCTAGTCGAGACTAGGCTATATTTTTTAACACATTTACCACTCTCTTAATTTCCTCTTCTCCCTTACAAGGAGAAGGTATAAAAATTGAATGAAATCATCTCTCCCTTATAATTTAGGTATTAGCTATAAAATCAAACCATTTAAATTCTTATTATTTTGTTTGACCATGATTTCCTGCTTCTTTCTCTCTTTGCACTCTCGTACCACCTAATGACTTTGCCCTCTCTCTCTCTCTCTCTCTCTCTCTCTCTCTAAAAGAGACCTCATCCATAAATTACCCTAGACATTATAATAAGGTTTTTTTTTTTTCATTCACAATTATTCCTAGTAGGGAACCATGAATCATGTAATTAGCATGGGAGATTATGGGTATCTTAGATGCATGCATAAATCTTGTTAGTTAAACTTGGTTAGGGCAGTTGATTAAGTTAGTATCAATTTAGATTAAGCTTATTTCTACCATTCCTATTAATATATGTAATTGATGGGGGTGGTGGAGTAACTTATAAAATTGTGAAATGAATTATGACTATATCAATCCCTAACAATGCTTAATTTTCTTTGGTAAAATACAAATTCTAAAATCTCCTCTTAATATATGCAAGTATATATGCAGAATCAAATAATATAGTGATAAAGTAGAGTATCGATCCCACGATGAAGGTATGCTCGCTGCAAACACCAATAGTATATACTAAAATTACAATAATTATCCTTCACAATAAAAATAAAGGATGTGAAAATTCAAACAATTAAATAAAATTAGATAAAGATATTGAATACAATATATGAATATAATGTTTTGGATTGATGAATGTAAATAACTTATTTTTTCTAATGAATATCTTTTAATTGTGATGTTATTCAAATCATATGCATCCCTAGATCTCTGATAAGCTTGTATGAACAAAGGAAGTCTTTTGACTACCTATGATTATATCATCTCCTTAAGAATTTAATATGTTTCATATCCTATGCATAGCCATTGTGATGCCCCAAGATCTAACTTGGAAAGAATGTCAATCAATTACTCAAACAATTTACCAGAGTTATCTAAAAATCTTCAAGTAACAGTCTATCAAACATCTATGAAATTTAAAACATCAATATACAAGTTGATTCAAACTCAAAAGTTCATGTACAAAACTCAGGAACTACACTACAATCACCGGTACTGAAATCTATCCTGAGTACAAAAGAATCACTATCATCAAAAGACAAAAACCTGAAGATCTGGATCAATTCCTATCTTCTGCTCCCTTGCCCTGACCTGAAAATATCAACCACATATAATGAGCTTTACAAAGCCCAGCAGGTCACCTAATACCTATAATTGAGATCAAAGCACGGCGATGCTATCAATATGCATGTCATTCAATCAAATCATATCAGTCGATGGTCAATGAGTCTATGCAATACGGAAATCCATAGTCAATAAAACCAGTCAATGCAACGGCAGGCGAATCGATAAATCAACTCAATAAATCCATGACAATCTCGAAGAAATCCGTTCACAAGAGGAAATCAATCAATCCGTCAAATCAATCAAGTTGTCGAATCAATCAATCCGTTAAATCAATCACTATCAAATCAAATCAATGCGGTCTAATCAGTAATATCTATTCAATGAAATCAAACGAGGAAAGCAGTACGATAAATCTCAATCTATTCTAACAGTGAATCCATAAGCAGAAATCAATGAATCTATAGGCAACAGTGTCAATGATTCTATACTATTCATGTCCATGCTATCAATGCAATATCTATATCCATCCATTTCTATATCAATGCACATCAATCAATCAGTGAAATCAATGAAATCGTACAATCTGGTAAATCCAATCAAAGTCGATAAAGCAGGAATCTATAAATCAATACAGTAAACATGCAATTCAATACTATATACTGGACAAGTAAAATCAACTGGCTATGTTGCTGTTGTAGAATCCATATTGCTGTTGTAGATCCGTATGTTGGTTTCAATCAATAAGAGTCGTCACTCTTTTGCCCGTCGGCCGCTCGTCGGCATATCTATAAAACTCCTTATGACTCCCAATTGTTATATCAATGATCAATGGTTTAAAGGAAAGCCCGTCGGCCCACCATCCTGTACAGGTCAATATCAATCTCCAACCAACGTTCAACCAGGTTCCACTTGCGTTCCAGTATCAATAATCAATCAATAATCAATTCAATAATCAATATTAAAGCAATCTATAACAATCATATCAATAATCATAAGCACATCAATCTAATCTATCAATTCCAAGCAAATCAGAAAATCTACGAAAATCGGGCAGCGTAACGGCAGTCGGTCAAATTTACACAAAAATCCTGCAAAAAGGCACAATTTCCAAATTCTTCCAAATTACAGTAGAATATCTATGACATCAATACAAGACTATTGTTCTATAGAATCCAAATCAAATCAAGTCCTGATATTTTTCTATTCAATAAAAATCGCGTAGAATCAATTCCGACCGGTAAAATCGTCGTAGAAAATACTCAAATCGTGTGTAATAATCATATCTATAACATACCAAAAGTTGTGCGGTGAAAGTTGTGTCAAATCAAAATCATGTCGAAAAGTCGACTACGAAAACACAAAACAGATCACAACTCGGTCAAAACTCAATATCTTTGAAAACAGAAATAGGGTTCGGAGTCCTTACCACGAGATCTTCACTTTTCCCAACAGCGACGTCGGACGAAAAGCGCTCTGCGGCCTCCAAAACCAGGTTTTCCTCTTTTTCCTTTTCTCTTTCTCTCTCTAAAATCAGATATTTTGATTTTAAAATGATTTTCTCTCTCATCAAAACGAGCTGATTTTCTTATATCATTAAGCTGATCGGCCCGGCCGATCGCCAAATCGTCCCGGGACGATCAAACCAAAAATATCGTCCTGGACGGTTCCCAGGACTATTTTCAGGACGATATTTTCTACAGTGCAGATCGGCCTAGACGATCCCACTATCGTCCCGGACGATTCTGAGAGGAAAATCCAAATCAGAGAGGAACAGTAAGGGAACGAGGTCTCACAATCTCCCCACCTTAGAAAAATGTCATCCCGACATTTCCCTACAGGTACGAGACAAAAACAACGCAAAATAAATCGATCCAAATCAAAACTCGTCGAAATCCATACAAACACACAATGCAATCAATCACATGTCAATGTGCATGATCAAATGTCAATATCAATTGGTTAGTCAAATCAATCATACCAGTAGAACTTTCTGTGCGTTGTTGATCTGCATGATGCTGTAGACTGTAAACACGTGGCACCACTGGAGGAAGTGCAGGAGGTCGTGGCGCAACTGTCTCTCTCTGATCTCTGACAGATCTATCATCCATCCGGTTCCCTGATCTCTCACTGTAAGCTCTTGAGCCAACAGTCCTCTGTGGTCCTGTACCCGTGCCAGAATCAGTCCGTCCACCCAGTCTTTTCTGAGGACAATCTGCTGCTCTGTGCCCTTGCTGTCCACAATAAAAGCACTGCCCCGTCAACGGGTTGCATCGACCTGCATGTCGTCTACCACAGTGAATACATGCTCCAGAACTACCAGACGATACTACCGATGCAGATCGCGATACAGATCCCGATGCATATCCTCTCGAACTATCATATCTGCTTTTCTTCTCTCTATCTCTGTCTCTACCAGAATCATCTCGTCGTACCTCATCTCTCCTCCTCCTGGTATCCTCGTACCTCGATACCGGAGTCGCCAAATCAATCTCTATCAATCGGGCCCGCTCCACTAGCTCAGAAAACTCATGTATCCGGAAGGGTACTAGTGGATGCCTCAACTCTCTTTTAATCCATGCAGGAACCTATAGCACTTTTCCTCGGGAGTAGGAATCAAATGAGCAGCGTACCTCGCAAGTGAAGTAAACTCGGCCTCGTACTGCATCACTGACTTGCGGCCTTGCTCCAATCTCATAAAAGCTTCCTGCATTTGTCGTTGAGCTGACGGTGGTACAAACCACATCCTGAACACTGCAGTGAACTCATCCCAGGTGATCTCAGCATTGGTCTTCCCTGGAATTTCTCTCTTTGCTGTCCAATCCACCACCTCTCCGCTTCACCCTCAAACAGGAACACAGCTAATGGTACTTTTCGATTCCCTGGACACTGCATGCTGTCAAAAATCTTTTCCACCCTCAGGATCCAATCCTCAGCAGCCTGGGGTCCCACACCTCCCTTAAACAACGGAGGCTTCAGCTTATGAAACATCTGCATATGTCTATCCACTTCTTCCTCTTTGCTACCACTCATTTTGCTCTGAGCATTTCCCATAACATGTGCAATCGCAGTAACTAACTGCATCATACTCTCTGAAGGTACTGGGGCTGCGCTGTGTTGCTCATTCGGTACACTGGATTCTGCCGGATGATCCATAGCTTTTCACCTGCACAATTCAGAACAGATAATACGAACATGCAATGATGTATGCCAATGAAGCTCTTACAACTACCCAATTATCAATTCAATATCTTTTAAATCATTTAAGGAATAACAGATTTCATTAGTACTACATACAATACTTACATCATCATTCCAAAATAAGAGAAGTTAGCTAGACATAGAGTAGAATTGAAGCAAACTCATTTTCATAATATCATGATATAAAGAATATATGAGAGATAGATATCACCAGAAGGGTTTAATGGATCTCGTATACAATCCTCTTTGCTTATAGATTTGCTTCCATAGACTCAAGCCAAACACTCAAATAATGGTATCGAGTACTTCTCTAAATTCCCTTAGTTGTCATCCTAAGGGAGTTTTAGAGAAGCACTCTGAATTTGATTGAAATTATCTAAGTGATTGAATTCTATTACAAATATAACACATTGATTATTTATAAAAAAAATTACAAAATATGCTTATGGTGTTACGGCACTAGAAATATCAGTACCACTGCACCCAATAAATACTAACACAGTTGTGCTACTTTTTTGGTTTCATCGTGGCGCTTATTGATGTTGATCAATTACTTGGTGAAGAGTCGCGTCACTTCATGGACTAATCATATTCTTGGAAAGTTCCGTTGTCTATCGTTACAGAACATTGTGAAGTTTTATTATATGCTAAATTTTGCTTTAATTATTACAATGTGATTAAATATATGCTTATGTTTATATGTTTATGTGATTGAAAAATATATGCTGGGAGCTATAAGGGGTCAGAATCTTTTGAGATTGTGTATGTGTTATGAAATATTCTAGTGCATGTAAGACATATTCTGGTGCCTATAAGTTATATTCTGGTGCCTACGGGCATATTCTGGTGCTGTAAGCATAAAAAAGAGAGTTATAAGGCTTAGAATCCTTTGAGATTTTATCTGGATTTGAGAAATATGATATGAACTGCTTTATGATATGAATTATAATTTATTTATATGCTCAATATAATTATTTAAATAATTGAATAAGTGTTATGCTCCTATTATATTTCTCAGTATAGTAATTGATTAAACAACATTTTGCTGCTTTTAAATATTTAATAATTTTTTTGAAATTTTAGATCTAATGTGTGGCTTGCTGAATTGTTATAGCTCACTGTGATTTTGCTTATGGCCTTTTAAGATATAGAAAAGAAAAGGAGATTGTCAATTAGTAGTTCATGATCAGAAATGAAGTTATAGATATTTCTCTATTTTGATTTTTGTACAGTCATGACTAGTTTATTATTCAGTTTTGTAGCTTCTGCATGTATCCATGTACTATAGTATATATACATTTTGATGAAATGAAAGAAATCTTATATATAAGTTTATTTTTAGTATTTGAATGTGTTAGTAACTCTATAGTATGTAGTTATTTAAAATAAAAATTGAAAGATAATCTGAATATTTCAAAACTAGATATTGAGATTTGCATATTACATAACAACACGATAGAACTTATCCTGATTGGAGTTGGGTTGTAACATATACACGCATTGAATATCTGAATATTGATATACACTTATTGAATATCTGAATACTGATACTGACAATGTTGCGAACACTATATTGATATTTTGACTAACACTAATACTATTTACTGTCATTAATACTATTTAATGTTACTAACATTTATTTTGTTTATTATTGATATTATGATTGATGATATAATTAATTGAAATGTGATGAACATTGATGTATATATTTCTTTATATGATTTATAACATATTATTTTCATTTATAATGTATTAATTTGAGTTGTTAGATTTTAATTACTTTCTGGGCTATGTGCTAATTATGTAGTTTTATATATTTTAAGGAAAGGGTAATGATCTTATGATATGAGGTTCCGAACAAGACAAAAATGCAATCATGTTTCTTTTTGCTTTTTATCGGTAAGCTCTAGTTAAATGGTTAAAATGAAAGATAAAAGTAATTCTTCCAATATAGATCATGTAGTGTGACAATATGCATTTTAATTGATTTTATATCAGAGAAGAGGATCAGGAGTGTGAGACTGTCAAAGTTACATAATTTCTCAGGTTTTGCTATAATTTGTTTCTCTTTTTTCTTTATATATTCTATTGTACTCAGGAATGAAAAGAGGTGTGTTATATATGTAATACTATTTGGTATACTATATAGTTTTTGGAGTATAAATACAAATATATATTGATGTTTTGATTAATAGATTCATTCCCGCTGATACTTATATTATTGATAAAAAAAATTAGATAGCTTTAGCTGTTGTCATTATTATAAGATAAAAGAAATAATTCACATATTTTGAGTCAATTTGAATATTTTCATTATCTATGTTCTTAAGTTAATTAGATTAATATGCATATAAATCTGATAAAATCGATTTAATTTACTTTTAAAATGACTTCAACCCATTGCTTTTGCTCTTAAATAAGTATGCAAATAAGTGAATTCTAGTTCAAGTTGTTTTTAACTTAGCTTGAACTTGATTAATTAAATGAGCCCTATATAAATGAAATGAGTTTGAATTAGTTCAGAAGTTATGTCATAGAAAATATAGGGGACAAAAAAAAAGAATGATAAATTAGGATAGATAAAAAGAAGAATCTACACTGAAATTGTCTAAATGGTGTCTAAGATTTCGTTTGGGACGGCTTTCTTTCTGCTTCTTAAAGTGATTTTATAGTACAAATTTTTTAATTTTTGCACTAGAAAGCCGCTTTAAGAAGAAGAAGAAAATCGTCCCAAAAGAAGCATAAAGTAGCTAAAATTTGATTCATTATTCATTAAATTCGAAATAAGACTTATTTACACATTTTATTATAAAATCTAAAATAGAAGCAAAAGTTGTTGAAATGAGGTGCTTATTTATGGTCGGTTTTAAATTAAATTGCTGGAACACTGTTTATTAGATTAGGTTACATTATAAGTTCCCTTTCAAAATAAATAATTTTACCGTTTAAAGTTCCAAACTTTGTTATGAGGACGATTTTATGTTCTGATCTTTCGTAATCGAAGCAATTTTTATGCAGATCAAAACGGATATATTCTCATCACGTCCGCCCATCGCACGAGGAACGAAGCCTCCACTTCCCTCTTTCTCCGCGAGCTGTTACAGCTAAGCCCGACTCAGCTACGGTCACCTGGCTTACTGAGTTACCGGCGATTTGCCTCGGGGGCCTGCCGGAGAGGGAATCTGTCCCTATCTCTGTCCGCTGGTGGTTCTTTCTCTGTGGCCCGCTTAGATTCCTGGTGTCGCCACTCGCCGGTCAGTCACTTTTCTTTTTCCCTCTGTGTTCGTCTGTGTTTTCTGCTCCGCTCCCGATACACGGTGTTCGGTCGATCGTTCCTTCTGGCGCAATGCAGCTTTGATCAGTGGGCTATGGAGTTATATTTCTGTATGTTTATCATCAAAAATTAATCTTTTTTTGGGAATCGGACTCACGGGCCTACTTCTGGTCCATTGTTTTTTTATGGATTTGTGGAATTCCTTCTTCTGTTTCCTTATTAGATCTGTAGCTTGATTTTTCCTGGTTTGATTGAGAAGCTATGGATTTTTGATAAGTTTGACTATTAATTGGTTCTTCCTTTTCCCTCTTTTATAAGGATTGGGTTTCTTCACTGTACTATCCCTGCCTTCTGGTATGAGCCTTATTAGATCTAGGCTTGTTTTTGGTTTTTCAATTCCGCAAGATTTTCCCTAATTAGCCAAGTTACTATTTTTTTTCCTCCGTGCCTTTCTAGTTTCCTTTCTTCCTTCTATCTTTTGCTTCCTTTTAAAGACTGTTGCTTTTATTTGGAAAGGGAGTGTTGAAGCTAGGTCTTCCCCGGTCTCTTCAGTTTTCGTGCTAATACTAGTATAGCCTTCTCTGGTCTTCTATTACTAATTCTACATTCATTTGAGGACTGAATGGATAAAAAAAGTACCATTCATTAATAGTAGAAAAGCTTTTTTCAGATCTTGTATGGTTTCTTTTTAATTTTTTGTAAGAATGTCAAATCTTATGTTGAAAGTGTAATCTTTTAGTCATAAATGTGGTTTACTTTGCCTCCTTATCCTTGATTATGCAAAATTCTTAACCTTTCAACAGCTGTAGAGTGATTTATCATATATCCTTGTTTTTCTTAATATTCTCTTTCCCTTTTGTCTTGCAGATTGATTTCTGAGTAGCCTCCCTAATGTACAGATGAAGACTGGTAGGTGAATCTAAGAAGCTCTTTCTATGGTTTTATGATTGACGATTTGGTTAAGAGTGGCAAGCTCTTTTTTTTTTTTTCTTAGCTTGATAGCTTCTTGTCCCTTTCTTTTGATTTATCTGCTCCCTTTTCTCTGGTTTTTGTTTCTTAGATTTCATGATGAATGGGCTACTGAACAAGATAGCTCAGGATTTGTAGGAGCCTTTTCCACAATATAAGGGAAGGATGATCAACTTATTTGATTTGAGCACTGGCATGGCTGGAACCAAGAAAGCTTTTCGAGATGGTATTCTACCAGCCATTTTTTCTGATTTTTTTTTATTTACTACATAAATCCTCAAATTTTAGTTTGTAAACTATGTTCACTTTCATATGCATTCTGAAACTATCAACATTGTAACAATATAATTTCTTATTTTAACTGTGTCATCCTTGCAGTACTATATAGTTTATGGTCTTTCAAGCTAGCTTTGTTTTAAAGAGTTCATTTTGTTAAAATTCTTCACACTCAAGTCATTTATTCAATTAGCACTCTCTTCAAACCTCTTTTTTTGTTTTGTTTTCTAAGTTCTAACACTTTGGGATTGTTTGGTAGTACCCGGGATTTGATTTAAGTAGGATTTCTTAAATCCGGATTTCAGAAATCCTGAGGGGCCTAAATCCTGAAAAATGTTTGGTAACATTCTTGATAAATCCTATTAAATCCCGTGTGACTGTTTGGCTATAGAACATATTTAATGAGCTGACTCTTCCTCTCAAGCCAATAGATTTCATAAATCCGACAAAAAACTAGGATTTCGGAAATCCGGGATTTTGCACGAAAAGGCGTAATTTTCCGTCTACGGCGGCTTTCATTTGCCATGAGATTTGGTTTTGCATTTTAGGCCGTTTGGCTGGATTTCGCTCAAATCCGGCCTAAATCTTGCTACCAAACCGCCCCTTCAGGTTACGTTTGATTCTCTTTTACTTCTTGTTTTTTGTTATCAAAAGCAGTCACTTAAGAAAACATGTTCGAAAATGAGTTGTTTTTTAAAACAAAATGATTTTTTTTTTTATTGTGGAAACACTCATTAAGGTAGTTTGAAGTGTTTTGGATACAACTTAAAAAGTAGCTTCCATTAATAAGATGAATTAGAGATTGTGTAGTACAATTAGGGCAGTTTTATAAGAGAAAATTTGAGCAAGGATATCTTGGCCAAAATAGTAGATTTTTTTACTTTATATTGATTGGATTTCCTCTGTGCAATATATGACTAATTAGTTCAAACTTATATTGCACAGATCTTAAAAAAATTCAATGACTATAAATCTCATCGTGATCAAAGTTAGGTCATTAAGATTTTTTAGTGTTTTTATTTGTTCTTGTTGTTGTTGTTGTTGTATTTACTTGATATATGGTTAGTTTGAACTCTCTTGCTTGCATTTATTGTAGAATCTTCCAACAATTCCTAACATGGATGGAACTATTTGCAGGTTCTATTGGAGGTAGAAATCGGCCAGTTGTGGGTAACAAGGCAATAGATCCTGTTGAAATTCACTCAGAGGATAAACCAGTAAGGATTTACTAGTCAGCACAAATTTCTAGAGCTCATTTTTACCAAGGAATTAATTGACTTTTGAGCACAATATTTCTTACATTTTGCTATGATGCAGGTCACTTGTGAGTCAAGGAAAAGTTCTTCTGGAAAGAAATCAAATACAACACCAATGAAAACGCTTATAGCGCAGGAGATGTCTAAAGAGATGGACTTGAAGCGGAAGACGCCAAATGTGATTGCCAGGTTAATGGGCCTTGATGATACCCTGCCAGTTGATCCATCAGTTGTTTCTACTAAAAGAAATTTGCTAGATGGTGGCTGTGTGCAGAGTAATTTAGAAGTGAAAGGATTTCAGGACAGTCAGCAACGACAAGTTGGATACTTAAACAGATTGAAGCCTCGGGAGCTTCAATCGTATTGCAATGAGAACAAGGATTATAGAGATGTATATGAAATCCGGCAACAATCATCAAGATCCAATTCGCTCAACGATCAAGCACGACAAAAGGGTCTACATTATGAGAATCGAAATGATAAAAGAATGGCTCTTGTTCGAGAGAAGTTCATTGAAGCAAAACGCCTAGCGACGGATGAAAAACTTTTGGAGTCTAAAGAGTTCCATGATGCTCTTGAGGTATTGAGTTCTAATCGAGATTTGTTCCTCAAGTTCTTGGAAGAACCAAATTCTCTTTTCTCAAGTCATTCAGAGGAACATCATTCAATCCCCTCACCACCTCAGACAAAGCGAATTACTGTGTTGAAACCATCTAAAGCGATTGAAACAAAATGTAAGGTGAAGCATCAATATGATAGTGGTTCTGAATTGCAGAATACCCTCTGGAATTCTGGTTTTGCTTATCATCCTGAAAAATTACCTCAGCCGACTAGGATTGTTGTCTTGAAGCCTAGCCCCAAAAAGCATTTAGACTTGAAGTCCCCAGCAACTTCTTTTATGTCATCACCAGAACCGCAGAGAAAAGGAGAAGGTAATGGAGTTATAAAAACTCTTGATCCCATAGGTCCAAGAGAGGCAGACAAGGACATTAAACTTCATACGCCTGAAAACCTGAGCAGACATCGAAGGGATGAATCTCTTTTGTCTTCTGTCTTTTCAAATGGATATGTTGGTGATGATAGCTCATTTAATAGGTCTGAAAATTATGTAGGAGAGGATTGTAACAACAGTGATTCAGAAATTGCAAGTTCTTGGGATTACATGAGCAATAGATATGGAAGTCCTTACTCACATTCATCTTTAAGCCGAGCTTCCCATTCCCCGGAATCTTCATTGGTGATAAAGGAGGCCAAGAAACGGCTCTCTGAGAGGTGGGCTTTGGTCACATCAAATGGACTGTATCAGGAAAAGCTTCAAGGAAGGAGAAGTTCCAGCACCTTGGGCGAGATGCTTTCCATTAATGAGCTAAAAATGGAAAATAGGAATGACATGGGACCTGGTGCTTCAGGGATCAGATCAAAAGAAGAAAGTGGAGATGGGGGATCCAGTGGTAATCTTTCAAGATCAAAATCAGTTCCAAACTCTTCACCAACTTATGCTAGTATTGGCTTGAATCTACAAGATTCTGACTCCAGAACTGATAAATCTGTGGTTACCAAGGAAACACCAAAATCTAGGAGTGGGAAAACATCCTTCAAGGGAAGAGTATCAAGTTTGTTCTTCTTGAAAAACAAGAAAAGTGGCAGAGATGAATCTGTTTCTTCTTCCTTGGAGGCTACTGAAAATGGGTTGCAAATTGTCAGTGCTGACACTGTCGGTAATATGCATGATAGTTCATCACAAGCAATTCAGACTCTTGTCCCTGAAGCAAGTCTGGCCGGGAATTTTGAGGCAGAGTTGGGCCAAATTGCTTCTCCAATCGCACTGAATGATGACTCGGATGAGAGCAAGATCTCACACAAGGTATGTTTTCGTAAATTATTGACATTGATTTCTTCTTTGACAAACGCAGGCGAGTTTGTTTGGAGAAATTATTTTTGTGTGGACACTGGACGGAGAGAACCATCCGGATTTGCTGCTCTTTTAATGAATGCATTTTTATTGCACTTTTTCCGCCCTTTTGCAAAATCACACCAAATATTTAATTATTTAATAAATATTAAATATTTGTTTCCCTTTTGCAAAAACACAACAAAATGACAGTAAAAGTGCAACAAATTCGGACGGTGCTCTATCCGGTATATGGACAGAATAATTAGACGTTAGTTTGATGTATGTGAATCTCAAATGTTAAGATTTCTGAAAGAAAATGAACCTTTGTTATCTTGTCAGTCTTGCTTCTAAGCTATAAGTTTCTCATGTGCTCTATACTTATCATGGCTTTTCTTGTAGACACTTTAAGCCCTTATGTCTTTAATAGTCATCTCTCACTTGCTTGCAGGCCAGTCTCTCTCATGAAGAGCCCGGTCCTTCAAGTGCAAATCAAGAAATACTAAGAATTCCTGAAAAACGCAGTGAGAACCAGGATCATCCCAGCCCTACTTCCATACTAGACACACCTTTTAAAGACGAAACAAATGAAAATGCTCTTAATTCTTCCAAAATTGCTCGTTCTGATAACCCACGTAAGCTTACTGCATTCTTTACTCATTCTTCGAATCCTCTAATTCTCTGAGACCTGCCTCCTCCACTTGCAGAAGCTCTATCAAGGTCTACACCAATTGAATCCATGGCCCGCACCTTATCATGGGATGATTCCTGTTCAGGAGCTATTGAACTTTCCAAAGCTTTCTGCAAGGAAGGTGAGGATGATCCAAACGAGCTGATACTCGTTCAGAATTTGCTGACAACTTCTGGTTTATATAGGAATAGACTAAGTACTATCTTTAACGGATGGCATTCCCCAGAAATCCCTTTAGATCCCAAGTTACTGGATAAGCTCTCGGATACAAAAGAGGAATTAGTAAAGACTGGAGAGAGGAGTTCAAATCAGAAGCTTATCTTTGACTGTGTCAATCATGTTCTGCAAGAAATTGGCCATTCTGCAGAACAAGGTGCTTATCAAAGCACCAAAGTGTGCTGTGTTGCAGAAGATGAAACTCTACTGGCTGAACAAGTATGGCCCGTTGTGAAGAATAGGCTTTCTGGTGGTGAGAAGTGGACCGTCGGTGAGGCTGTTAATGGCAGCTTGGTGGTAGAGAAGCTGCTTGGAAGGGAGGTAAAAGGCACTGGATGGAGTGAATTGCTGCTGTCTGAGATTGCTACAATAAGCAAAGAAATTGGTGAACAAGTTTTTGATGAGCTTATTGGTGAGGCTTTGTTAGGGATGAATGTTAGCTAAATGATTGCAAGGAGGCATTATTTTTACTTAATTGTTTTTCCTTTTCTTTTGTTCCTATGACTGTGCTGATTACATATTGTTAGGTGTTTTAGAATAGAGTTTATGTAAGTATGCTTCTTATGTGCCTTGTGATCTATGCTCATGCTATTGTTGGTAAATTCTCCTTTTTATAATATTTATTCATCTTGTTGAGGAAATAAACTACTGCTTCATGTCCAGTTCTCCATTATGTCTAATCGGAGATATGATCCGTCGGTTGTTGGATTAATTATTCTGTGCGGATGCTGAATGTTATTTGGAGATTCAACCAGAATGCGCCATGTCACCCCTTCACTCGGTATCGTGGCTCAATATTGCTCGGTACCACGACTTTGTATCGTTGATGTGGCGCATTTTAGTTGGTCTCTAGACGGCGTTCTGCATATGGTCGCTGCACAGAATATTTCTCCTGTTGTTGAGAGGGAATCTTATCATATCTTAGGCCTTGTTTGGGACGACTTTTTTGTTACTTCTTAAAACGGCTTTTTATTATAAAAATTAGAATTTTTATAAAAAAAATTGTTTTAGGAAGCAATAAAAAAGTTGCCTCAAACCAAGCCTTAGTTTCAGTTGAGCATTACTTGGATGCATTAAGAGCTTGCTTGTTTTGATGTTGGTAATGCAGCTTATTTAAAATTCAGTTCATGGAACTGATTTCATTGTCTGTTTGGTAAAAATTATGAGAGCTTTTTAAGTTAGAACTAATATTCCTACATTGAGAAGTTCAATTATGAGAATTTTAAGTCAGATTCGAAAACCAGAGTAGCAGAAGAGTAGGAATGCATAATACAGCCAGGAAATGTGAAGGAGAATCAAGTACGTTATCTAATCTATCAAAGCATACTCTGAAGGTTTTTGTTTTTTAATGAGCTAAAGAAGAAGAAGAAGATAGTGTTGGATTGAAAGTTAGTGATAATATTGAAGTGAGTTATTAGAACAGTTGTATCATCTTCAATACATCATAGACATTGGACCATGCTATGATCATCTTAGTGGAACAAAAATATTTATTTGATAAATAGTGGTCCAAATCTGAAGGACTGAAGTTGCTAGCTATTTTAATTAATAAAAATTATGAAAATTATTATTAAAGTAGTTGTATTTTGTGTGGGTTGATCTTCATTATTTTCTATTTCTTTAATTTATATTGAATTAAATTTCATCTAATTTTTAACAATCCAAAACTGTCCCTATAAAATATATAATATGATAAGAATGCCAAAAGAATTTTGAGATTTAGGCTTTTTTTGGATAGCTTTAGATTTTTTTTTCCTGCTTTTAATAGATTTTTGTACTAAAAAATAATTTTACAAAACAGTAAGAGACCATCATCTTCGTTTGTAACAATTTTCTTACAGCTTTTTGAAATAACTTTCTAGTACAAAGGAAGCTTTAGTTTTTATTTTAATTTAAATTAATTTTAATAAAACAATAATATATATATATATATATATATATTTATATATATATATATATATATATATATATATATATATATATATATATATTTATAAAATTATAAAACAAACTTTAATAGAAAATCATTGACATAATTCTATTAGAAATTTCAAAAGTATTCAAGAATGTTTGAAATTTTTTGTTCAACAGTCATGAATTTAATATCAAACTTTTGAAATAACATACACGCAAATGTCATGAATCCTAATCAGGGGTGTCAATTTCGGGTCACGGGTCGGGTTCGGGTCGAACCCGAACTGACCCGGGTGGAAAACGGGTCAACCCTAACCCGACCCGAGTAGAGAAACGGGTCGAAAATCCGAACCTGGACCCGACCCGGCGGGTTGCCGGGTTGACCCGACACGACCCGGCACCGCGACGGCGGCAGCGTGCGGCAGCAGGCGACGGCGGCAGCGCGCGGCAGCAGGCGACGGCGGCAGCGCGCGGCAGCTCGCGGCAGCGCGCGGCAATCGGCAGCTCGCGGCAGCGCGCGGCACGCAGGGGGGGCAGCGGGGCAGCGGGCAGCGGGGGGGGGGGGGGGGGCAGCAGCGCGTCACACGTGGCAGCGCGCAGCGGGGCGGGCAGCGGCGCGTGGCAGCGGGGCAGCGGGGCAGCGGGCAGGGGGCAGGGGGCGGGGGCAGCGGGCAGAGGGCGGGATTTCGAAATTTTTTGAATTAAACGGGTTGGCGGGTTGACCCGGCAACCCGCCGGGTCAACCCGAACCCGACCCGTTTTTGAAACGGGTCGATTTCTGGAACCCGAACCCGACCCGTTCTGAACTCGGGTCGGGTCCAACCCGGCGGGTCCGGGTCGGGTCCGGGTCGGGTTTTCGTGTCGTGTCAAAAATTGACACCCCTAATCCTAATCATATGCAAAAACATAGAATATCTTCAATTAAACATATAAGAACTAAAGTCTCTAATAATAGAATGGGGTGATAGAGGAATGTTTTAATAAATAGTCTAAATTTTGAGTGTTATTATATGTTGCTTAAATATTAGAACTATAGTTTTGTTTGAGGTTGTTGTTTTTATTATTTTTTGAAGCATCTTTTTAATACAAAAATTTCTAGATAAAAAAAATTTTATACTTAAAAAGTTGTTTTACAAAGCAGTAAAAAAATTGTGCCAAACGAAATCTTAGGGACGGCTTCTTACTGCTTCTTAAAACAGCTTTTAGTATAAAATTTTAATTTTTTGTGCCATAAATTTGCTTTAAAAAACAGTAAAAGCCATCCAAAACGAAGCTTAAGGCTTCGTTTGGGACGGCTTTTTTATTGCTTTCTAAAACGGAGTTTTAGTACAAAAATAAAAAAAAATTGTACTAAAACTCCGTTTTAGAAAGCAACAAAAAAGCTGTCCCAAACGAAGCCTAAGTCTCCACTTCTCCACTTTTGGTGTTCCAATGCCTAAGTATGCACTAATGACTATGGTAAAGGGAATATATTGAATAAATTAAGATTAATATATAATTGCACCAAAATGATCTATTTGTCAGTACTTCTAATTGAGTTCTTGTACAATAAGAATAATGAATTCTTCTAAACAGAGAAAAGACTCCTGCATAAAATAAATAAATAAACAACTCTTTGGGATTATTTATAGGTGATATATCATCAAAAAATTATATTGATTGGGCACAAATCTTAAGGTAAATCATGTTGGAAACTTTCGAAATTAAATATGAACCATCTGAACTTTGATTTCAACAAACTTATGCTCGAACTGATCCTCTCAAAAAGAAGAACTGTCATAGACTCCTCATTCTTTGTTGAAAGGGGGGAGGACCAGAGGAGGAAGCAAGGGATGAAGGAAGGAAGAAAAAGAAGAGAAATCTGAGATCTTTCTTGTCACTAAGCTCCTCCCCGACTATCGCCCGACCATTGACTATTGCAGGACTTACTCCATGCCATCGATTGTCGTTGGACTTCCGCTCGGCCACCGATTGTCATCGGACTTCCACCCGACCACCAACTGAAGCTAGATTTACACCTGTCCACCGACTTTTGCCGGTCCTTTTGTCCACAGTCGTCCGACTACAATCTTTTTAACCACTAGTGCCCACCAAATATGGTCATTCTGATCTCCGTTTCCAGACTATAGTCCTTCCGACCTCCGTCGTCAGACTACGATCTTTTCGACCTCCGTCGTCAGACTACGGTCTTTCCGACCTCCGTCGTCAGACAACGATCCTTCTAACCACTGTCACTCACTGACTATTATCTTTCTGATTTCTGTCACTAGACTACGGACTTTCTGACCTTCATCGCCTGCCGACTATAGTCCTTCCAACCATCGTCACCCGAATACAAACTTTCCGACCTCTTTCGCCCGCCGATTATGGTCCTACCGACCAAACAAACATGTAAATATTAATTCTCTCAATTCGTACCATGTAATGCACTCTATATGATGTATATTTGCTACATCAAGCCAAGGTTTTTTCCCAAGGCATGACCTCATTTATAATCGATTGCAAACACTAGTAGATTCAGTCAAACTAGGCATGACCCCGTGATTTTTCCCCCTTTTAAGAAGTTTCTACGTAAAAACTCAGGTCTCTTATGAATGCTACACCCTCTTTTATCTGATTGTGTCCTGGATCTTCGTAAAGAGTCAAGAAATTAAACTTTATATTTCTCTATCGTCATAAATATTCCAGGACGCAACAATACGTTCAATTAAATTGACTAAACTCACAAAGAATTATATAAAAGTTCACCTAATTGACGGTTATGTCATATTTTATGTCACCGTAGAATTATACATTGTTAGATTCCATAATAGATTTTTATTCGTCGACAAAAACACATTGTAACAAATCTACCTAACGAATTAGCCTTTTGTAGTAAAATTATCGTAGGGGTTAGAAAGAGGGTGAAATATTATCTTGAGGGGCGGATCCAGCTTCTTTTTTTAGGTTGAGCAAAAAAAAATTTTTTGGTAGGGGATGGGCAAAGATGAGGATTGATAAAATTAGGTGTGTTTTTATGCTTTCTTCATCATTTTTTAAATTTTCTTTTATTCGTTTTTTATCATCGATATTTGAATTAGATTTCATCTATTGTCTCCAACAAAAACTTGCCTCAAATAGAATGAGCATTATTTTGAGCATTGCAACTTGTGATTCAATTCATCCTTTTTAAAGAAATTATAGCATGAAAATGTTGAATATATATTAAAAAAAATGTTGAATATATAATAATTATGTTGAACTCCTTTTCAAGAAATCTTAGTCCACAGTCAAGAGCACTTCCAACAAATCTTCAAAGAAACCAACCACTCTCTAATTCCTCAAATTTAATTTAATGTAATACACGTAGCTCATATTGATCTGTTGGTTAACAACATTTACAATCAACGAAGAGGTCTTGGGTTCATAAAAGATTTTTTTTTTTTTGGAAAATTATTGGTAGCCCCAAAACACTCTCACACAACACATACGAGAGATTCAAACTCAATACCTTTTAGTTGGAAGTCAAACTTTCAACAAACGAACCAAAAAAAGATGCATATAAAAGAAAATTTTGAATTAAAAAGAAAATTTCGAACAACTGTGTGTGTTTTGCAACGAAACATTAGAATGACATTTTTTTTGGGATATTTTGAAATATTTTGGGCATTTTGCCCTCCGTCAAAAATCTTTTTTGCCCTACTTATATAAATCCTAAACATCTTTATCCATCCCCCATAAAAAAAATTTTTTTTTTGCCCACCCTAAAAAAAGAAATTGGATCCGCCCCTGTACATACATAACACTTTATTTCATGCTATTTATATATTCAATACCTAAAATTTTAATAGTATATTCCTATCACTCGTATATAATTTTAATATCAAATATATCACTCCTATTTTTCATTTTTGTCACTCATATAACCTTATAAACTTTAATATTTCATTAAATGTACTCATATTTATTCTATGAGTGGTACGTATATAATATTAAAGTTTTAGATGTTAGATATATAAATAACATAAAATATAATGATATGTATATAAATCTTTTTTTTTTGCTTGTTACTATCAATTCCTGAGCCCGAGGCTTGTTCTGCTCCCTCTCGCTTTAGTTTTTTATGCTTGTTTCTTATTTCTTGCTGTCTTTTTGTTTGGAGGATTTTTGTCATTCTCCCCGTTTTTTGGCCCTTGCTTTCTGGTAAGGTAAGGCTTTTCTTTTACTGTCAACTTACTTACTTGTAACTAGTTCATTTTAATGAAACGGGCTATGCCCATATTTACCCAAAAAAAAAAAAACTCTCAAGTTTAGCTCAATATTATATATATTTGTTTTTGAATCTTCATATTTATGTTATTTATCATCATAAATCATAGTTTAAATTTATTATTTAAAGTAAAAATATACTATTTATGCCATGCAGAAATGGCTGAGCAGACGCCGCGGGAACTGCGCTAGTGTTGCGTCCCATTTTGTACTCGCAGTGCCATCCCTTCCTCCGCCATTACAAATTCTCTTGAATGCAATATCTCCCGTTCTTCGTCTTACCTGTAAAAGAACAATCTTTGTCCCTTCTTATTCCACGCTGGCCGCCATGGCTTCTCCCTCTTCCTCCTCTCTCCTGAGCCTTGGTTCCATTGCTGAGCCCCTTGAAACGAGCTTGCTTATCTCCCCCATTCCGCATAAACCTAACCCTGATCCTGACTCAGAACGCATTTCCCTTTCCCCGGCCACCGACGATGAAATCTTCTTAGCCGAATACCGCCGCCTTGCCCGCGTCTTCGCAACTGGCTGTACTGAGAGGTTTCCCCCCTTCAGCCCTGTTGGATCCTCCTCTTCCACCTCTGTCGTCGCAGCTCCAGACGCGCACTTAGCTTCCCTACAGTTCGCCTCGTGCATGGTCGTCAAGAAGAAGAAGAAGAAGAAGAAGCAGAAGAAGGATCGGTCGGCTGAGATGGTAAGGATTTCCTCACCAAGTGAGCAGGACCAAATTAACTTCCGCGACATCATCCGCCGGGCTCGGACCACGTTCGAGTCACTTAGGTTGCTCATCATTCAAGATGAGGTGAGGAGGGAAAGTCTCGGGGTGTTAGAGAAGCGAAGCCGCGCTGATCTAAAGGCGGCGGCTTTCATGTCAAAACGTGGTCTTTGGCTCAACCGCGACAAGCGTATTATTGGCTCCATCCCGGGGATATGCATTGGAGATGTCTATTTCTTCAGGGCGGAGCTCTGTGTCATTGGCTTGCATGGCCATCTCCAAGCAGGAATTGACTATGTATCGGCTGGTCGGAGCAGCAGCGGCGAGCCAATAGCTACCAGCATAATAGTATCAGGTGGTTATGAAGATGATGAAGATCGTGGAGATGTGCTAATATATACCGGCCATGGTGGTTTGAACCGAAATCAACATAAGATGTACGCTAGCCAGAAGCTTGAGGGAGGAAACTTGGCGCTTGAGAGAAGTATGAAGTATGGGATTGAGATTCGAGTGATTAGAGGAATGAAGATCAATAATGGCCCTAATGGTATGGTTTACGTGTATGATGGACTTTACAGGGCTGTCAATTGTTGGACAGATATTGGGAAGTCTGGCTTTGAAGTGTACAAATACAAGCTTTTGAGAATTGAGGGGCAAGAAGAGATGGGAAGTGCAATGTTTAAACTTGCGGCAAGCTTAAAATTGGGTTCATTGAGTGTGAGAAAGAGTTTCTATTTCTGCAATGACATATCAATGGGGAGGGAGAGTTTCCCTGTTTCGCTGTACAATGACCTCGATGATGATAAGGATCCTTTGCAATTTCAATACTCTCACCATCCAATTTATCCTCCAGCCATCCTGGAGAAGGTTCATGGTGATGGCATACATGGTTGTGAGTGTGAGACCAAATGCTCGGCTGAATGCTATTGCGCGACTCTAAATGGGGGTGAATTTGCTTATGATGCAAGTGGAGTTCTTTTGAGAGGAAAACCATTGATATATGAGTGTGGCACTGCATGCCGATGTCAGCTGAATTGCCCAAATCGAGTGAGCCAGAAGGGGATCAGGCGACGATTGGAGGTGTTTAGGTCCAATGAGACCGAATGGGGTGTTCGGTCATGGGATTTTATTCAAGCAGGGACTTTCATCTGTGAGTTTAGTGGGATGGTCCTCACAAAACAACAAGCAGAACTATTATCTGTTGCTAGTAGAAGTCTGGTGCAACCTAATCGCTTTCCTAGAAGATGGGTTGAATGGGGAGACATATCTGACGTTTTTTCAGATTACATGCCATCTACATATCCTTATTTGCCAGAGTTGAACTTCTCTCTTGATGTTTCAAGAGCAAGGAATGTTGCTTGTTATTTAAGCCATAGTTGTAGTCCAAATGTTTTTATGCAGTTTGTTTTATATGATCACTATAATCTGTCATATCCTCATCTTATGGTATTTGCATTGGAAAATATACCCCCTTTGAGAGAGCTGAGCATTGATTATGGTGTCATAGATGAATGGTCATCGAAGTTGACAGTTTAGCCCTTTGAATTGCCACTTCTGTGCATATCATAGAGCTGTTTTGTGTGGATAAGCTCGTTCGGTTGCACATCCTCAGCAGGTAATCATGTAGATATTTTTTCTAAGATTTCGATTATTATTTACCGTAGATAATTTGTAATCTCATTTATCTTCTTTTAAAAAATCTTTATCTTCAGTAAACACAATCACATGCAAATCCATGAGAACATTGATTGTGTCAACAGTGGATAGACTTATGCAATGTTAGGTTCTCATTTTGAATTAGTCATAATTTTTTATTTATCCATTTAAGAAAAAACTTCACAAGAAAATCTTTTGGTCCTTTTTTGGAATGAAAATTGTTCTCTAACTCTTTTTGCTAGTGAAGTTAGTGTCATAGTTGTCACACTCTGGGTCCGTAGGACGGTACACCCCGATAATGTGGGATGCGATGAAGGGATATAAAAATGTATTTTGTGTTCACAAAGAGAAACATGTATATACAAGTAACATAATAGGATATACACCAGACAAAGTAGAGGAAGTGAAATTAAAAAGTCAATTCATTAATAAAATGCAAACAAATATTACATCCAAGTAGCAATAATATTGATAAAAGAAAATGTCAGTAGGAAAAATAAGAATAAAGAAACTACCCAATCCACATAATTAAAATCATGATAAACTATTATATAATATAAAATATAAAAAATAGTCTACTACGGATAACTCTACTTCTGAAGTGACGGTCCACTAATCATGCTTGCAGGATCTGCTGTAAAAATTGATAATGAGTGAGTTTGATAAATCAAACTAAGTAACTCCTATATATCAAAGTATAAACGATAAAAGAATGGGACATACAATATGAACAATCCAAAGGTGAGAATAGCAACCTATAATCGCTATATCAAAATAGTCATGAGATATGCTATATTTCTTATAATAGATTCTAGTATGCCGGTATATATGACAAATAACTATTACTGTCAAATCATTTTAATGTTTACAAATGCACCACACTAAGTATCCTTATACCTCAAAATGACTTATCAATTATTTTATTATTTCAATTTATATCCAATTATATATATCCAAACATTCATATGTATATAGTCGATCTATCAAATACCCTCACCAACAAGGTAAGCACCAACTCAAGGAAATTAAGTGATTTTCTATAAAGTCTTAACTCTATGGGCCCGTTGACCCCGGCTGACCAAAATTCAATAGGATTCTATTGCTATACACACAATCAAATAATGCAAGTATTGTTACAAATAACTAGCAGATATTATATGAATCAGTATAACAATCACAATTTTTATAATCAACATGATTTACAGCAGAAGTATAATGTACTGCCTAAAATAGAACTTATATGTATAAATTAAATTTTTTACAGCATGAATCATTTTCAGTGATAGAAGTTTTTGCATAAAAAAACAAAGTAATATTATTTTCACTACATGATGATTTCAATATGAGCGATAAATAAAATTACCTGACATGCACAATACTAATAAATAAACATTATAATTTGAACTAACAACCTAATATCTAGAAACCTATCATAAGCAATAAGGATAGCGCCCCTAACAAAGAAGGGTATGTTTATCCCAAAATAAATAATAGTTACTTATCCCTAGACGAGTGAGACAAAGCCTAAAGCCAAAAGATGCTCAACCAATCATGCCTAAAGAACAAAATTTGAAAGTCCTACAAATAAGAAATCATAATTTTATATAATACTATAAGACTCCAATACATAAAATACAAAGCTTACCCAACTCACCATAAACTTTATTAGTCAAACTTGCAAGATTTATCATGAAATAATAATGTTGAAGGTATGTAAATAACATAGTATTCCGTAATTTATGAACTAAATCGTAACATAAAAAGAAAACTTACAATACGAATAAAATTATAAAATTAAGATCTGACGCCGCCAATCAAATCTAGGAATTCAAATAACAATAATATTATTAATTTACCCTTGTTGAACGATCTCAAACAACAGAAAATGGAGGATGATATGGCAGGTCTAGTAGAAATCGGAACCAACCAACCGGCCCAGCAAGGGCCAATCCTGCAGAATCTGGGACAGGATTTCGGCCCTCCTTGTGGGGCCCACCAATGAAATAATATATTATGTTAGGAAGAGGAATAAGGAGGGAATTATTTAGGGAAATGTTTCCTAATTGAATTCAAATAGGAGAGGGAAATAATTAAGGAAAGAGGGTTGTTTTGGGGGAATTAAGGAAATGTTTTTTAGGGCTAGTTATGTTGATTTTTTTCATTGTGTTTTGGTTTGGTTTTGCTATAGTTTTTCTTTGAGGGCTTCATAGCGGTGTTTAGGTTGTTTGGGAGAGCCGATCTATCTCTCGAATCATAAATCAACTGTAACTTGCTTTTGTATTGAGTTATAATCCAAAAGCAGCCACTATTATAAATATTCTTGCAGATTTTCTATCGTTCTATCACTGTGTTCTCTTCCAAAGCATAACAAGTTGGTATCAAAGCAAGGTAAATGGAAGCCAAGAAGATATAAGCATTGGAAGGCGAGTTGGAACAAATCAGGGTTGGGATAGAGGAAAAATATTTTGGAATGGAGGAGAAATATTCCAAAATTGAAAGGAAGTTCACAACTATGGAAGGACGGCTTTCATCCATGGAGAACTGCTTTGAGAACATGAAAGACATGATGAAAAGTTGATCTTTATGCAATTAAATGTTCGCTGGCTATTCCTAGGGTGATATGAATGGGAAGAAAGTTCAGGATGATGATGATCAAGTGGAGAGTGTTTTCCCTCAAGAATCACCTTGGGAGGTTTCGATGAGGTATTCCGAAGGGAAACAAGAAAAGGAGAAGCGGGAACCCTTTTGGAGATCATAGACAGGAGGGAAGGTGGATCGGAGGAAGCAATAGTTGGGTTGAACTATGGGGTCCAAATTCACCAAGGGAGGAAGGGAAGGAATCACACCATCACTACGCGGGGGGAACTAACGGAGGGAGAAATCATTGGGGCATGGATGATCAAGGAAGTTAAAAATGTCGGATTTTTAAGGGGAAGATGCTCAGGGTTGGGTGTATCAGGTGGAGAAAAGCTCATGGAGAAGCTATGTTTGGAAGTACAAACCTTAGCTTTGTTTTAGTGGAGGGAGGTCTGATATCCGATCTATTCCTGGAGAGAATTTAAGGATTGTTTATTGGAATGTTTTTAAGGAATTCGGGAAGGAGACCTCCATGAGCAGTTTTATGCATTAATTCAAGAGGGGACCATCATGGAGTATTATGAGAGATTTGAGATATTGTCAGGTAGGCTGAGGGAAATTTTTGAGGAAGGGTTTGAAGATAATTTCATGATGGATCTTAAGGAAGACATACTAGCAAAGCTCAGGGTGATGCGGCCTATAGGGCTAAGAGGATGAAGAAGCTAGCACAAAGGATGGAAGAAAAATAGTAGAGGAAGAATGCTAACTGGAGAATCACCATGGGAGGGCTTATAGGAATACCTCCATGACCCTAGTACCGAGGACCCAAACGGTGTCATTTTAGAGGAAAGCACAAAAGGAGAAGAGCAATAGAGTTCATCCAGGAGGTAATTTCAAGCGCCTCATAGAAGCAGAGGTGCAGAATAGATGGACAAAAGAGTTATGCTTTAGGTGTGTGAGAGATTTACATCAGAACATAAGCGCAAGAATCAAGCCTTTCAAGTCTTGATGGTCTATGAAGGGGAAGAGGAGAGCAGGGGCGATCTAGAGGAGATTGTAGGGGAAATAGAGCAGCTACACCTAGACTTGACGAGGTGTCCCTGAACTCTGTGGTGGGATTTACCCCAAATCACACCATGAAGGTGGGGGGCAAATTGGGGAGTAATCAGTGGTAGTCTTAGTGGACAGCAGGACTACTCATAACTTCATTTCCAATTAGGTTGTGGACCAATTAGGATTGAAGCTGATAGATACAAGGAGCTTTGGGATTTTGATTGGAACAGAAAAGGTAGAGAGGAGTAGGGGCATTTGCAAAGGGTTGGTGCTGGAACTCCAAGGCATACAGATAGTGGAAGATTTTTTTTCTTTGGAATTAGAGAGCACTGATGTGATCCTAGGGATGAAGTGGTTACAAATAATTGGGGAGACCAAGGTGGACTGGAAGCGTTGACTATGGAGATTCAGATGGAGGGGAAGATGGTGGTGCTGCGAGGGGACGCCAGCTTATACAAAACTATGGTTTCACTTAAAACTAGGGTCATGGCAATACAGGGAGTAGGGCAGGGCTCCATGATGCACCAACACTTCTTCTCAAAGAGGCGTGCAGTGTCCGACACGACACGCATCTGACACTCCTTCGACACGTGTCGAACACGCCGAAAACGTGTCCGATTGAAAAAATATTAAATATAAATTGGACAACAGTGTCCGACATGCATATCTTAAATATTTTATTTTTTAAAATATAATTTCTTGGATTTAAATTTTTTTACTTTTTTAAAATATAAAATCTAAAATTCTTATTTCCTATTCACAACATCAAATCAATCATCCACACTTAATACCCCATTCATCGAATATTATCATTTCCATTTCTCTTTGTCAGGTTACAACTTTGATTTTATAACAATGCCCGATGTCATCTCAACATCAACATCTGACATCATTACAACATCAACATTTCAAAATGATCTCCATATTAAAGTCTGACGCTGTCTTTGTATTGATGCTCGGTGCTAGTAGTTTCTACACCCAAAAAGGAGGGAATTATTTAGGGAAAGATTTCCTAATTGAATTTAAATAGAGAGGGAAATAATTAAGGAAAGAGGGCCATTTTGGGAGTAATTAGGGCAATGTTATTTATGGCTAGTTTGATTATTTTCATTATGTTTTGGTTTGGTTTTGCTGTATTTTTTCTTTGAGGGCTTCCTAGCGACGTCTTGGTTGTTTAGGAGAGCAGATCTACCTCTCGAATCGTAGATCAACTATATATTGCTTTTGTATTGAATTATAATCCAAAATCAGCCACTATTCTAAGTATTCATGTAGATTTTCTATCATTCTTTTGCTATTTTCGCTTCCAAGGCATAATAGAGGAGGAAGAAGGCTCAACCTCGAATTGAGAGACGGAAGGTAGTAAGAAGGGAACCCTTCTCTAACAATGGCTTCAATTTAGGGAAAACACCACGAGGAAGAGAGAAAAAAGGGGAGAGGTGACTTTGGTGGTTGTTGTGGAGATAAAGAAACGAAGAGGAAGGAGAGGGGAGGATTTTGGTGGCTGCTACGAGGGAGAAAGGGAGAAGAAGATGCATGTTGGTTGTTTCTATGAGAGGGAGGGGAGGAGAATATGATGCCCTAGGTTCTAATTTACCTTAAAAGGAAAGAGAGAGACTCGCAGGATGGATAATAATTCATATAGGGAAAAAATCACGAACTTTACAGGATTGGAAAAAGGAGAATCGCGGCTGTGAGCCGTTCGACCAATTTGCTTGCGAAAGGGAGCAAGTTCGCTCAGCTTCAGTTTGGTTCTCACGAGTGTGCGACTTGCTGTTCAGGTGTGAAGGGGAGCGAGACAGGGGAGCCAGTTTGCGTGAAGTGCTTGGACCGAAAGGTCCAGGTTATAACAATAGTTGGCATGACAATAAGCATCTTGAGTTGGTTGATGTTCTCATGCGGAGATCCAGTGATGCAGGACTAAGCATATGATTTAAATGAAATAAGAGTTTGCACGCTTTTAAGTAAGAGCAATAAAAAAATAAAACGTTAGCTACTTAACGATAATAGAAAATAAAAGAGAGGTGCTTCCACTTAGGCCAAATCACATGCTAAAAGTTAAGATCACCAAAGCAATTAGAATTTCATCATATGCAAATTTAGAGTATTTTCAATAGCATCCATAGGTTAACAATAAGATTAGAATGCATAGAAAGTCTAAATTCAGGCCCTACGTTTACTAAGCATTAGTAGATAGCTTTGCAATTCCTTGTGCTTGATTCACCACCTACAAGAGAAGAAGATTTCAGAGAAAATTGAATGGGAGGAAAAGTTCTCCCTCGTCGTAGCACGGAAGTGATTTTCCACTGAACGGTAGAAAGCTGCTCTTTGATGACTTCGGACAAGGTGAAGATTATACGTTCCAAGTACTCGGCGGAATTGTCTACTTCCGGATTGACGTCAAAGAAAGGCGACCGGAGGATGTCGACGAAGCCTTGTTCGTTGTAGACGAAACCGGAGTCAAGATCCGGATCAGCCATGCATCGATTTCGTAGTGTTGAAGTGTTGTAGACGACGTCCTTGGATCTCCTTAAGGATTCCCTTTGAGAGAAAGAAGTTTCTCTCAAGAATCCAAGTGGAAGAAAGGGTGAGAGGTGGCCGACCAAAGGGAGGGGTTTGGGGAAGAAATTGGTTCAGATTTTGGGGAGAAGGGATGGAGGGAAATTTGGGAATTTGTTTCCCTATTTAATCCTTAAGTTTGGAAAGAAATAAAAGAAAAATAGGTGAGAGGGAGGGGCGGGTAAGTGAGAGGGAGAGGCTATGAATTATTTCCAATAGAGGGGCTTGAAGTTTGGAAAGTATTCAATGGGTGGGGACATAAGGGGGCCGGCGGCATAGAGAGAGAGTGGGAGGAGCATGGGGAAATAAATCAAGCCTTCTTTATTTGGAATATTAAATTAGGAAGGACCTAATTAATTCCAATCTAGTTTGAAATTCAAAAGGGTTGAATTTGAAAACTTTCTTAAAATAGATTCCTATGCTTGAAAAGTTTTAAAATTCAAAATTGATTTGAATAATTGGGATCTAAGCTTTCTAATTGAGGTTGGGTGAAATATGAAAAGTATTAATGGGAGATTTTGAAATTTGGAGGCAAGGGGAAGGGCTAGGGCCGCTGCTAGGTTAGGGTTTAGGGTAAGGGGGCCAGCGGCTAAGGTTGGGAGGAGGTTGGTTGGTTCGGTGGTGGTGCTAGGCTGGCGGCTATAGGGGGGAAAGGGAGGGTTGGTATTGGCCGGCGGTGTGGGGGTGGTGGGGTGAGGGGTGTGGTGGCTTGGTGGTGGAGGGCTTAGTGTGACCGGTGGCTAGAACAAGAGGGGAAGAAGAGAAGAAAAAGATAAGGGAGAAAATAACCACGAACCCAGACGCTCCCAAGGTTGGTGGGTGATTCGATTCCCTCTCCTAAGTATTTCTCTCCAAAGACTCTCTAGCTCTTACAAGAACTCAATATGCAGAAATTTGATTATAATTCATTCATTAATCTCCAAAGAAACATAAGGGGGCTATATATAGCCTCATACAATGACAGAGAAATAAAATACGACATAGCCCTTAGGGTTTACACATGACAATCCCTTAAGTGTAAAAAGGGAAATGCAACTAAAACAAATACATAAAGCAAATAAATAAAACAAATATATAAGAAGACTCAAAAATAGATCGGCGGGATTGAGGATGTAGATCGTCGGTCATGTCTCTAATATACTTTCCATGATCTGATATCCCCATCATCCAGCTTGTTCAATGTTTGAATCTATTCATATGTCTTTTGGTGGCTGGTCATTCATTGATTATTTGTAGGGCTATTAAATGTCTGCTTCGTGAATTAATTAGCTTTTTCATATACTTTAGTTATTTTGTGACCGTTATGATTTTTTTTTTGAACTTCTTATTCTGAGTTGTGCTTGTAGGACCTTTTTAGGTAAATATGAAGTACACATAATTATTCAACATCTCCATATAGGGTAGTTTGTGATCTGTTGTTTTACTTGAATGGCTATTGGTTGGTTGTGATATTCTTTTCCATCAAAGATCTTAATTATATTGCATTGAATTCAATGCTATTTTTCTCACACCTCCTAATGATTTTACTTCATCATGAGAATTTTTTTGGGGGGACATTTAGGCCAATTAAGTCAAATCCACAAACACATTACATACGCAAGCTTCGAACCTAAGCCTTTTGGTTGGTAGCCAAAGCTCTCAACCAATAGATCAAGGTGAGCTGCACATGAGAACATCCTATGTCTAGATTGATTAACTGATCAAATTTTCCATTTATTATTAGTATATTACCATATGTGCAAATCGATGAATAGTATGGATTCATGGTGATTATTATCATATTTCTCCACACGTGGAAATTATTGAATAGCAACTACTCATTATTCTGAAATGTGTCTTATGGTGAATAATTTGTTTTATATATATATATATATATATATATATATATATATATATTTTTTTTTTTTTTTTTCATTCCTCTAAATAGGACTTGTATAGCGATCAAGAGAAAAAAAGATCAATTTCTCTCCTGTTTAGTTCTTGTCCTCCATTGAATTGGAGCCATTGGCTATATTGTATCTCTAAGGTACCTTTGTAGTTTCTTTCCTTGTTGTGGACCTGTGGTCCCTCTTCATTATAACACTCTTTGCTGTCTAATCAAACTTATTCTCCTTCTCTGATAGCTGACCATTTATAGCTCGACCGCTTGGCGTGCTTAACCTCCTCTCTTTTTGACAATGCTATATCGTTGACTTTTCTCTATTCACAAATTAGTATTTATTTGAACATTGCTCTATGTTCCTTAATGAGGCAACCAATGCACTCAATTCTATGAATTCCTTGGTTTAGTGAATCGTGCAGGAGGTATGCCTAGTGTCGACCACTGTCTCATCTTTATACTCAAGCACATCCTGCAACAATCATGCCTCTACTACCCTCCTACTGTGGTTGGTCCTCCTTTATCATAATCTTTATTCAATTATCTTTCGAAAATCTTCAAAACTTGTTGCACTCTCCGATTCTATGAATTTCCTTATGCACTTTGTCCTTCATCAATCAACCGTCTGTCTATCATCTTCATCTATGGAGAAATCTAGCCCACCCAATCTTATCTTTACCACTCTAAAAGAAGCCAATTATATTCTTTGGTGTCAGAAAATGTTATGTTTTCTCAAAGGTTGTTGTGATTGGGAATATCACTTGTTAAGAACGCGTGTTCACCAACCTTTGGATGAATATGATGGGACCTTTCTCAAACATAAGATGGATTGGGTTGCAAATAATTACAAAATTAGTATATTGATTTATAGCACATACTCTTACCATTTGCGCTTAAATTGGTAGCTATGACATGGCCAAGTCCATTTAGGATTTTCTTATCGCTCAATTCTCAATTGCTAGTCCGTCACATCGGTATCAATTTTGTTGTATTCTTTACAAACTTCGACTGACCTTTTGACAAACCATCATCACTATTTAGACTAATTCAAGTATTCAACCTATTCAGACCCATATTGTTCTAGTTTTTATTTTTATGTTTTTCCCCTAGAGATGATATTCAGCCTAACCTTCAGCACTATGAATACATGGAATAGGATTGTTTCATTCAACTCTTTGAAGGCTCTCTCTATGAGCTAGTTCGAGCATCTTTGCTCAATCACAATCCCCAAGCCATCTTAGACACTACCATAACTGAACTTATATATGAGGAATTTTTCTCTTTTGTAATGTGTATTTTCTCTAGTACTTGTACTTGGTTTTTTTTATCCTTCATGCAATGATCATATGTATACTGATCCTAAACTTTTCATCACAGTAGTACCTACCCCTCTTGCTCTTTTAAGTCACGCTGCAAATGGCTCCACATTGTTTGCCCCTTGTACTTGTTATCTCTCTTCTCTCACTTTTATCATTACACAGCTGCTACCCTAATACCCAATCTTAGTTTTTTTGGACAATTATGTGAACTTAGATGCAAAGTGCAAAGTTATATTTTCTCATTATGATTGTTGTGTGAAGGATTCACAGATGCAATAGATTCTTAGGTGTTGTTGTGGGGATGGGACTTGAGAGTTGCCTACACTTCTTTCAAGCCTCACAACCATCTCAACTTTGTTGTTGGGACATGAAGATTTCAACTTGATGTATAAGCATTAATCATGAAGGTTTCTATATTCATTACTATGATTTTCTGTCGTTTTGATGAATATTTTGTATTTTTTATAATCTTCTTTTGTTCTCTCTCCATGCATATAAATATGTGTCGTTTATGTTGCATATTGATTAAGAGATTAATGATCAATTTCTATATGTATAGATAGTTGAACATCTATGTTTTCCCATCTCATGATATTTCGTTCCAGAAGTACCCAATTTTTTTATTAGTTTTAAATGAGAATTTGACTCTTAATAATACACAATGAAGAAAAATGATTCAGTAGTCGACCGCACGTAATGGCCTAAAAGTTTTTTATTGTTGTAACTATGTTTTTCAGTTTTCTAAGATTCCGCTTTGAATATGTGGGTCTCCGAAAGGATTCCGCTCGTGTGGTTCGAATGGGAAGGGTACGATCACACTATCCCGTAGGACAAAATGGTCGTAGACCTTCACACCCGGCACAAGCAGGCCGATGGAAGAGCAGATGGAGTTATAGATACGATTAGCCATAGAGGATAGCGGCTTTCACCTACCAACCTCGATGGATAATAATATCTATAACCCTAAATTCACGAGATTTCCCCCATTCGATACATCAGCTCGAATGAGGTTTATTTGATTGTGGGGATCGATTTCCTACGGGCGCAAGCCCCCGTAGTTAATTACATCCTAAGCCTTGACTTAGGAAAACTCTCGATTAAGGATGTTAGATTATCTTCTCCAAGTGGGTTTAGTGCAAAAGGGTTTTTAGGCTTTCCTAATCAAAGGGGAACGTCCCAACTTGGCTCAATCAATCACACAAGGTTCAGTCAACATCCGGCCGGTCCGAGAAAGAGAAAACTGGAGAAAAGAAAGAGGGACAACGCACTCAGACATGCACGAGAGAAAGAGGGAAGTGGCGTCATCTGTGTGACGCGGATGGGTAGGATTTATAGCTTTCAGAAGGAATGAAAGCTTACCCACCAATAAGGTGTATAGTGGTTCACTCGTACCACTCACCTTTAGATCCTAAATCTATAAAAGATGTAGTATCGTACACACGATACTAACATCTACGACCTAGCTAATGCGATCTGGACTTACTCCTTGTCTGACAAAGGAAGCCAGCTAAAACCACCTAGTCGTATAAAATCCATGCTGTCCAGTCTTTATGAAGAAGGGTGGGTAGTTTAGACACTGAAATTTGGGATCGACAACTAGAGAAATTCCTAATTGATCCCATACTTATGAATGGTACGATGCTCCTAAAACTGAGCAATTAAATCTTAATTTTTAATTAGTTACTAATGCAATTTATGCTGGTTAAAGTCTCCAAATCAGATATGTATGAATTTTAAAAAAGGCTTTATAAAATAATTTTTTTTTGAATGACTAAATTTCCCCAGGTCCGGCACTTCATCCTCATAGGCCAGATTATCCGGACTCTACCCGCAGGCGGGGAAATTTGTCTAGGAGGTGAGAGAATGCATGTATGCCACCCCGGACGATTCCGGCTATTTCCTAGAATCGTTATGTTTCTATGTGAGTTAATCTTAGAATTTTTATTTAATAATTACGAGTATAAAAATTTTATTCCTAAAGAGCCTAACGGTCAGACACAAGCACATGCAAGAAAGAAACCTATAAAAAGCATACCGGTTCTACTGCGCAAACAAAGTAAGTAAATCACAACACAGAAACAAATCCCACGAAAAAGAGTGTCCATGGCAAGTGCCATACAATATTACATCTCAAAGTACAGTAAGTAAAGGTGGCCGGGCTCCACCGACAACAACCCGGGAACGACGCAAATCTTAAAATAAGGCATTTTTATACTTCTTCAGTCTTCTTCTTCTCTTCCTTGATTCGTCTTTGGATCGTCTTTGTTCTCTTCGGGCTCCTCGTAGTACGTCCTCCAAAAGGATGCCCAAATGAAAAAGGAAACCCCCTGTAAGGGTTTACTTTTTCCTTTGGACTCCTCGTAGTGAACGCTCCAAAAGGATATCCAAATGAAAAAGGAAACCCTCTGTAAGGGTTTACTTTTCCCTTTGGACTCCTACCTCTTTAAAAATGCCTTATTTTTAGATCTTCACAAGATTTACTATCAAATACATTTCAACAGAAAGAAAGAAAAATCTAGACTCTCCTGCAGGGGTTATCCTAAGCAGTTATAATAAAAATTTCACCCAAGCAGTTATATATGTAAATTAAAATGCGCACATCAATCACTTGGCCGTGCTCTGATTATTGGGGGCTAAGCAGCTGAAGCAGGTACCTAAAGCAGTTATATATTATTTATTAATTTTAGCCCCCTTTAGCAGCATTATATGAGCACGACCACCTGCAAGAAGACAGCATTAGTATCAAGGAACGTACCTAACCTATGGGTATTCTAACGTCACAGCACAGTGCAGAAAAGAAAAGCTAAAAGAAAGCAGTACGAAAACAACACAGCAGAAAAGCTACAACAGGTAGCAAAAACAACAACCAGCACACAGGTCACATGCAGAGCGTCACAACAAAGTGCAGAAAAAGTAAAACAGAACAACAGCCTAACCTAGAGCTAATAGTTGCGTCCTATCAAATTCATCTAAGTGTGTGAAAGCCGTGTGGTTTTAGTAGGTCCTATATAGGATAGTTTAGTTAGAGTTGTATGTATTTTTATTTGTTTGTTGAAAAGGGCAAAGGAGAGATTTTAATTAAGATTCAAATCTTAGTGTTTTAAAGTTGATTTTAGGTATCTCTTATTTTAATGTTTGATTAACCACCACCTTTGTTTCACACCGAGGCCGTGAGGTTTATTTCACCCTCCTTGGGGCTAACTTAATAGCCTCGTAGGCCTGGGTTACCCAGTGATGATTAACTTTGTTAAATTATTGTAGTTTGTTGTTAGAAGAAAAGAAAAGGGTGAATTAAATCATTTATTAATCAAGTTTTGAATTATGCCAATTAGAAAAATTAATTTTAAGTTTTGACGCTCCATTAGATCCATTCGTGGCGTTGTGCCACCAGGCTCGAGGAACCAGCCTCCTTAGGACACTTAGCCCCGCAGCCCGGAGTAGTCCATCCAATAAACTTCATTTTTAGAGCGGTTGTGGCGTATTAAGTGATTTGTTGATTACTTTTAAGAGATTATTCTAAGTTTGGACCTTTAAAAGTATTTTATTCCTAATGAATTTAGTTTATAACTTAATCTCCTAATACCTTCTACATCTTTTAGATTTTAGATTGGTTAATAACTAATTATCAGATTAGTTAGGATTGATTTAGGTTTACATTTTAGATTTATATTTTAATAATTATAAGTGTTAATTAAAACTTAATTAAGAGTTAAGTGTTTTAATAGATTTTTAAGAATTAGATTGGAATTAGTTGGTTGATTATTAGTAGCTTAAGAAAATAAAACCTAAATCTAGGAAAGCGTGTCACTAAGTTTTTCTGTTGTTTTAATGTCTCTATCCTATAGGGAACATGCATCCTAAGTCTATGTTTTCTAAGACTCGGTCCTTAATTTTTGTCCTTAGATGTCACTAGTGTTGTAGGATAAAAAGTTGTATTGTTTTCTAATTCCTAAGACCTCTATACGGATGTCACAAGGTTTTAGGGATCTAAAGAAGATAAAAGCAATCCTAAATATATAATTGAAGTTTCTAAGGTCCTAAGGGTGAGAAGCGCACAATCATCTAGGCCCCTAAAGGTTTTCTAAGTTTTAGTAAACTTACAGCACCGGGGGCTACAACCCGGTGGTTCCGCCCGTAGCGCCCCTACTAGATGAGTAGGGACGACTGATGCTTAGGATCCCATTGTCCTAGCTCCAGCTCCAGATGCTCCTTATTCATTGCTTTCCAAAAAGTACCTCGCAAGGCATAGAGAAGGGGGGTATTAGAGCAGTTCTATAGATAATAATATAAAGAAATAGAAATGCAGTAAAATAAAACTAGAACGTACCTTTTGTTATTTGTCGGGTCCTATGTCTTTTGGGTTCTCTTCGATTTGTAGGTGCGTTGTACCAAGATGCAGAAAAAGTAGCAAAGAAAACTAACGAACGAAGTAAAACACGACTAAACGCAATGAAAAGAAAAAGAACGAAAATCCGATATAAAAAAGGGGTGTAGGCATCGTTGTTATTGGATACATTTCGTAGCAGTCAAATGCATCTCACAATATCAACAATGCCCTTTGCTATTCCCACTCCAAATGAGGCACTTGATACGTTTGACCTCTACCCATAACACTCTAAACAAGACTTATAACAACTAAGGAGAAAGACCTCTAAAACTAGACTTACAACTAAATTTCTTTTGTTTTATATCTTATCCCGAAATTTTATATATATTTTTTTTAGAAACTAATACTAATGGAAGAAAATATAAGCAAGTAGAGACTAATCCAAATAAGCTATTAAAAGATACTAAACATCTATCAACATAAACCTCCCGAAATTTCAAAAATCTCCCAAACTCATTCTCTTAGGAAGAAACATTAAGAAAGCTCTAATTCCCATAAGAAAGCACCAGTTATTCTCGAAAGACATTAAGGGGCCTCGCTACACAAGCTCAACCTACAAAATTATAGACCTCAAAATGATTTATAGGAATCGCTACATAAACTACTACAAAACCCCCCAAACGTTATCTACTAAAATCTCTTTCTCCTTTCATTTTGTTTGGCACAAAACTCTACCAAAATCTTTTACCAAAATCCCCTATTTTGACACAAAATTCTACCCACAATCAAGTATCTCAATTTTCATTTGGAGTGGGGTAAAAAAAAAAACAAAGCTTTCCAACGAGGAGATTTTATAGAAATTCCTCGTTGTAAAGCACCTACTATAAAAAAAAAAAAACACTCGCAAGACGAAAGACACATAAAATTCGAATACAAGCCGATCCGCAAGACTCACAACACAAAACTGCTCGACGCAAAACAACTCATGAAGCCCTTATCTATATTCTCATACCAATACAAAAGAAACACTCCAAACCACATTCTAACCATAAACCACTCCATGCGATATTCTAACAATGCTGTCAATGCCATTTCCATGAAACTCAATCAAGTGGAGCAATGAAACAAAGAGATATTTCACCATCTATAAACTTTTATACCTAAACATGCTTCTAATTATATGAATTGTTTCGAATACATGAAGTACATGACTACCTCCAAAAGAGTTTGTAAACTTTCTACTATATGCCAACAAAAAGTTCCAACCCAAACTCATTAACACTTTTGTTAAAGCCTATGATATTGCAAACCCCTTAACTAATAGGTACATGTAAAAAAAAAGGTCTCCAATTCATTCCAAAAATTATCATGGAGCATGAACAAGTGAAAGCTTGCATTCGGGTCGCTCCCAAAACAATTTGGAGGCTAAAATCATAACAAAAACTGCTCTTATTCCATTACTACAACCATCCGGAATCAAAAGACATGAAAAATATGCATGTAACATGTTCCCAACTCCATTTAGACAGCTAAAAATAATAAAAACTGCATGTATTTTTGCTTCCCAAAATCAGTTTGCAACATGAAACCAATAAAAACTGCACCTGACTCCTTTCCAAATAATTTTAAAGCTTAAAACCAATGAGCAAAATTGCGTTTAACTTGCTCCCAAGCAACCTAGCACTTAAAACATTAAAATTCTGCACTTGTTTGAACATTCATACGATGCCAATATACCATTTCTTGGCTCTAAACAATCCACACTTCCGCTACAAATACAAACCAAAATATAAATCATGTAGGAGTGTAGACTTGAACTAGTTACACACTTTGTTTTGACCTTCTCCAACTATTTATGAAATCTCACGAATCAAGCCATAAAATCTCTTTATGTATTGTTATCACTTCATAAATAAACAAGCTCTCTACCTTTCCAAATTCATAGATGCTTCTAGAAATACAAGCAAAATACAATAGAGCATGTCTACCCCTCATTCCTTTATCTTAAGGATACTTTTAGTTGTGATGACTCATGTGAACATGAAAAACAGGATGAAATTATGTTTGCTTGCCATATATTTCAAAGAAAAGTTTTAATTGTTTTTTTTTTTTTTTTTTTTTTCAATAAGCAACAAAATTACTACTTAGCATGCACATTTAAGTAAAGAAACACTATGGCTCTTCTCGACTTGTCACATTATATAACATGTTTCAAGTATAACTTTCATAAACCAATGTTCGTTTCTCAAACAACACAGATCAATCCATGATAGCCATGTCAACTATGCCAAATCTCATAAAGCTCCATGTCGAGAATGAAGGCTCTTACTAGAAAAGCCCTTAAAACCATAGGACAACACACCTCAATACTTAAAGCGAACATACATATACTAGTGCCAAGATCCATGGAGTAATAAATCTTTAACTCATAAATGAGATTCCAAACTATATGAAACATGCCAACAACACCAAATCGAAAGTTTGAACATTCAAGGCTATGTACAAGCTTTGATTAGCATACGGAAATATCTAGGAAACTCTAAGTCTTCTTTAAACTATCAAGCCGATATCGCAAAAGACCCAATGCATGCATTTTTACTAATAGAGCCATATTAAAGAAACTCACTAAATGAACAATAAAATCTGAGAACAAATTCATCCATCCTTGATACTAAGCAATACCACTTTCTCATGCTTCATGACCAAATCAAATTGCCACAACAAGATATGAATCACAAGAATCTTATTTACGCTAGTGAGGTGAACTTTCCCAACAAAACTTCCAAATGCGATCACCTCAACTTAAGCATGCCATACAAAACTTCCTTTTGATTATTTGAAAAGTTTCATATTCAACTTATATCTTATATTTTTTTTTTTTTAACATGTTAGAATAATAAGCAAGGGAAGGTGAAATTTAACATGATATTTTATTTCAAAAAAAAAAAAAGAAAAAAAAAAAAAAAAAAAAAAAAGAAAAAAAAAAAAGAAAAGTCGCATGCTCGAGAAAAAGTAAAAGAGGGAAGGGTTGCACCATGAGATAACAAGGGCTAACTATAAGGTCAAAGCATTAGTGTAGATGCTACAATAATTATGATCCATGAAATCTTTAATGCTAGCTAAACTCTTCGTTGTAAACAAGAGCAAGAGAGTTTATCTCATAACCATGAATTCTATATAAGGACAACAAGTCCAAATACACTTAGGATGTTTGAACCACATAACATTACACTAGCTTGACACCTCCTCTTGAGCAAATACTTATACAATTTCTAATGGGGTATTTCCACAAACACCTCATGTGCGTGTTTTAGCGAAGAAGGAAAATGGCTTCTCAAGCTTTGCCATATTTCACACCCAAAATTTCTAAGCCATGTGACATAGCTCAAGCATAAATTCCAAATATTAATGAATCATTCCCAAATGACATAACTCAATGACTACAAAGCATATCAAAATTCCATAAACGACAAGGATGCAGGGCTCTCTAAGAAAATCACATAGCATGAACTATCCACTTTTATAAAATAAACATTGCTCTAAATAAATCAACATGTATTGTTATCACATAAGCAAGAAAAGCTTCTTATGAATCAATCAAAGCCACTTTACTTGAAAATCCAAAGATTAGGAGTGTGATGACATACACACCCTAATAATCAAATCTGCATTTTGATCTTTAACTAAAACAAAATTCCACATGAAAATGACTTGCTACCAACTAAAATTACTCATGAAATTCTAGACTTGAATGAGAGGAAATCATGGTAGCTAAAGTATAAAAAGTAGATTAAGGAAGAGGGAAGGGGAAGGAAAAAGGAAAAAGGGTAAGAAGAAAAAGAAGAAGAAGAAGAAGAAGAAGAAGAAGAAGAAGAAGAAGGAGATACTCACCTTGCAAAGAGAAGGGGAGTAGACGGCTTGGAGGTCGGCTGGGCTCGAAGGAGGCAATGCCGGCGTCGGGTTTGGCCTACAAGCGCGAAACCGAGAGGGAGCAGGTGCGGGGTCGTCTGTGATTCGCGAACGATAGGAGCGAGCCTCGACTTCCCCTTGCTTCTGCGAACAACCAAGAGGGAGCAGGCCCCTCGGCTTGCTGGGTCGTCTGGGATTCGCGAACGGCAAAGGGGCTTCGGCCCGTCGGTTCAAGACAGAGAAAACGAGAGAGGGAGAAGAGGGAGTTCGGGGTCTTTTTTTTTTTTGCCTTGCCGAAGTCGAACGGGAGCAGCGAGATCCAGAGAGAGGGAGAGAATGCGAGATCCAGAGAGAGAACCCGAGGGGTCGAATGCCCTGTCTCGGAGCCTTCATTCCGAGTAAAATCAAACATGTTGCCGGAAAAGGAAGCCCGCCTCTTTTTGTCGTCGCGCTCCAGCTTCGAAAATTCCTCAAGCGTCTCCGCCCACTGCTCGACGTCTGCTCGAGACACAGAGGATCGCCTGCAAAGCGGGATTTCGGCTGAAGCAGCGATCTCGGTCGATCGTGGCCGTCGACGTAGCTACTGGATTTAGGGAATGAATTCAAACAAATTAGAAAGTTGATTGGCATTGTAATGGTATTAAACCGAGTTGGTTCAGATCAAATTGGCTAAGATTAGGTTGGACTCGAATCCAAATTTTGACTCGATTCGAGTCAAATTTGGTTCGAGCCGGCTCAGAAGAACTAACCATACGAAAATGGGCTCAAAACAATAATCAATTTAAATCAAATCAGGTACGACGTGACAAAAATCAACTAATCGAGTCTAATCGAACATGTCCGAGTCCGATCCGGCTCAAATTGGGTCGATTCGAGCTCAAATTTGGCTCGACAGGGTTCAATTAGATCGGTCAATATTGCTCGAGCTTGCTCGAGCCAAAATCGAGGTCAACAGAATACAGCTTTGTGTTATATTATTACTACTGCCAAATCAGCATAACAATGAGTACTTCCTTTAAGTGGGAGATTTCAGCTTCGTTTGGGACAATTTTCTTACTGCTTTCTAATTGCTTTAGAAAACAATAAGAAAACTTTCCCAAACAAAACCTTCAACATGCCATCTGAATCAATTATAACATTGAACTTGTTATTCTACATTTCAGGTAATGAGTATGTTAATGCATAATGGAAAATGGGGAAGGTTTTTGAGCTATAGGCTATAAAAAAGATGTTTGAGGGGTTCTGTATGGATATCCTGAACCCTGTAATATGTACAGTCTGTATATGTATTTTCAGTCATCTTTGAATTATCAGATGGGAGAGATGGTGCCTTCTGTAGCTTTGCTAATCCCTTTCAAGTGTTTATCTTAAAAAATGGCATTATTTTCTTTTTTTTTTCCTTGAAATGCATGAAGAAAAACATAATATTATGCGCGCAACTCTTTTATGGCATCATCATCTTGAGGTAAGATCAAGTTCTCCAATTGAAACTACTATAGTAAGGGTTTATGGTAGGAGAAATTACTACGTGCAGAGTTTGGACAGCGTCCGGATTATAATCAAATTTGATCACGTCGCATGTACGTTGTGTACAATTTGTATACAAATTATACACAGTGTGTATAGGCTGACACGACCTATTCTGATTGGAGTTCAGACGTAAGCTACATCTGGATTCCGCACGTAATAATTTCTCTATTATAATGCACCAAGTTTCTATTGAAAGCTGGGTGATGATGACATACTCTCACACACTAAAGATTTCCAAATTTCTTGTATGGTTATTGCCAAATTTATTGTTATTTAATACTAGGATAAGTAAAAATAAAAATAAAAATAAGAATAAGAATAAGAATAGTAATTGATACATCGAATGAAATGGCTCAAAATCCACCTGACCATATTCGCAACAGCGAATAATGAGCCCTCCCAAAAGTCTAATGTCCACCTGACCAAAATCGCAACGGTGGGACAAAAGAAGCAAGTCCAACATTCACCTGACCAGATCGCAACAGTGAACGAGGACAACCCAATGTTCGCCTGACCAGATCGCAACAGCGAAACAAAGGGGAAAAAGAGAAAGGGAGTTCAACATTCGCCTGACCATATTCGCAACGGCGAATGAGAACAACTCAATATTCACCTGACCATATTCGCAACAGCGAATAAAGAGCTTCCCAAAAGGTCTAATGTCCACCTGACCAAAATCGCAACAGTGGAACAAAAGACGAAATCCAACATTCACCTGACCAGATCGCAACAGTGAATGGGGATGACTCAATGTCTGCCTGACCTTATTCGAAACGGCGAAACAAAGAGTAAAAGTCACCTCTACAACCACCCAACACACAAGTGCGTGGTGCTGTGAGGGAAAGAAAAGTAATCAGTCACCTAAGAAATCACTACCTTATATTTTAGTTACCACATGGTAGAGGACAAATCGTCGTGGCCATGAGTAATTCAAATACAAGTAGAATTTCTTAAGCAAAATTGAAATCATAAAACATGAGGTAATCGATCGATATACATCTCTCTAAAAAAAAAAAGGAACATATATACGACCGTGTAAAAAGAATAATTTCATAATGAATGAATAGAAATGACAAGGGGACACACTTGCCACTGAGGACAATAATCATCATATCAAACATTTATGATTATTAAAGAAATCACAGTGGTAACACCCATGCTATCTGATGGGACCCTGTGAAAAGTACAAGCGACAACATTTATGTATTCAAAAGAGACTGCTCTTGTAACTAAAATCAAGATCTCAATGAGAGAATATATCATTTGAAAGAAGTAGTGGATCGACTTTCTGCCAGAAGATCAAAATCCACTAAGAAGTGATGTTGATATATAGAGCCAGATATACCACATCATAAGTAAGGGAAAATAACATCCCATTAAAAAGTGAACAATCGTAATCGAAGAAGTGGACACACAGTCGCCTCCTAAGCAGTCATCGAAATGCTTTAGGAGAGACAGAAGGGAATTTGGAGGGAATTTGGGCTCTTGGAGTGTAGAACCGGGTTCCACCTGAGACAAGGGCAACCGATTCTTTCTCAACTAAGAGCTTCCCTCTCGCAAGAAGAGAATTTTGGGGGACTTCGAGCTCTTGGAATGTAGAACCGGGTTCCGCCTGTGACAAGGGCAACCGATTCTTTCTCAACTAAGAGCTTCCCTCTCGCAAGAAGAGAATTTTGGGGGACTCCGAGCTCTTGGAATGTAGAACCGGGTTCCGCCTGTGACAAGGGCAACCGATTCTACTCAACTAAGAGCTTCCCCTTAAATTTTTTTTTTTTTTTTTTTTTTTTTTTTTTTTTTTTTTTTTTTTTTTTTTAAAGAGGGGAAAAATGTTGGCTTTGATATCCCAGGCCATACTCGCCACATGAGTAAAACTGGGGAGAGAGAAAAATTACAACGATTTGTAGAAAAATTCACCAAGTGACAATGAATCAACATCACTATATTTGACTAGTGTAGATCAAGGATGGACCCAGTATCACGTTCCATAGAAATCCGAATTAGTAGTTTGGGTATCCCAGACCACACTTGAAGGTGACAAGTGAAACTGGGGAAAGTCAACCCTCACAAGGATTGGAAAGGTGATTTTGTGCAACAACACCAAAGTGACTAGTGAATGTGAACGTAAGCACAAACATCCCTACGACGTATTTACATACAACCTTTAAAGACAATCTCATACTTTGCATGATGAACATCACGTGGTAGAGGACAAATCGTCGTGGCCACGGACTGCCGAAAACTACGAGAAATCTTTTAAAGTTATATCTATACAGAGGAATATTTACAAGTGGCGGGGGATGCCCCTTGCGATGTGCGAACTCAAGCGTAGTACTTTCTTAAGTACTGCCCATTAATAACAGGCATGGGATGAACACCATTCGCATCAACTAGCAAATAAGACCCACCCTCGTATACTTGCTCTACAACAAATGGGCCTTCCCAAATGGGCTCAAACTTACCACCTCGACGACGACGCGAGATGATAGGCCTACGCAAGACAAGGACTAACTCACCGACCTGAAAAGCACGGGGTCGGACGAGGCGATCATGGGCCTGGGCCATACGGGCCTGATACAACTTAAGGTTCTGATGAGCTTGCAAACGGAGCTCTTCTAAACCATCAAGTTCTTCCAACCGTAGTCGGGCATTATCCTCGCGAGACAAATTGTGGCTAACTGCTACACGCAACGAAGGGAGCTCAACCTCCAGTGGGAGGACAGCTTCAACCCCAAAAGCTAAAGCATATGGTGTACACTGAGTAGGAGTACGGTATGTAGTCCTATAGGCCCATAATGCTTCAGGTAATTTGTCGTGCCATTCTCTTTTATTCGCCACAAGTATTTTTCTTATCAATTGGACTAAGGTCTTATTGAACGCTTCAGCCAAACCATTAGCCCTAGGATAGTAAATCGAGGAATACCGCCAATTTATGTTATGGCGGCGGGCAAACCTAGCAATCTTGGTGCTTCTAAAAGATGGACCGTTATCCGAAATTATACGGCGCGGAACACCAAAACGGTAGACAACATGATCGCGGAAGAAGCGCATCACATCTTCTGATTTAACTTCCTTAAGTGGGATAGCTTCCGCCCACTTAGAGAAGTAATCAGTAGCAGCCAGAATAAACCTATGACCCTTAGAGGAGGGAGGGTCGATAGGACCCACCACATCCGTACCCCAACTTTCGAAAGGCCAAGAAGACACAGTGGGGTGCAACGGATTAGGAGGTTGGTGAATAACAGTATTATGAATCTGGCATTGGTGGCACCTCCTAGCGTGCTCCATACAATCACGGATCATAGTCGGCCAGTAATAACCAAGGCGTTTAATTCTGACCTTCATCTTAGGTCCGGACTGATGAGCACCACAAAGCCCCTCATGTACTTCGCCCATGACTTTACGAGCCTCCTCGTTGTTGAGGCAACGTAACCACATCTGGTCGAAAGAGCGTCGGTACAGAGTTTCGTTCACATAGGAGAAGTACAAAGCTCTCTTCCTAATCTGAACGGCAAGAGAGCGATCATCCGGAAGCTTTCCACGCTTCAAGTACTCAACAAAGGGGACTCTCCAATCTGACTCTTCCTCAACAGCATACACTGCAAGGGTCTGATCGGGAGAAGACAAGTCCGCGGGACACAGAGCTTGTCGGTACTGGACAACAATCGACACCGGATTTCCAGTCGGGTCAGCCAACTCCTTAGCAAGTTTAGCTAGTGCATCCGCTCTACCATTTTCAGATCGAGGGACTCTAACTAAAGTTACTTCAGGGATCAAACACAGGAGCTCCATTGCCCTATTGTGGTAAGGCAAAAGCTCAGGTTTGAGAACTTTGAAAATTCCAGCCACTTGATTAATAATTAGTTGGGAATCTCCAAAAATCTTAACCCGCACAATGCTCATCTGAATGGCCAACTCGAGTCCTACAATCAAAGCTTCGTACTCAGCTTCATTATTAGTACGAGGCTCAGAAAGACTATAGGAGTAACGAAGGGTGTGGCCTTCAGGAGACACAAAAACAAGTCCCAAACCTACCCTAACTACAGGAGTTTCATAAGGACGTAGTGATTTGATGGAAGAAGCTCCATCAAAGTAAAACTCCCATGTAGGGGACTCCTGCTCCTCCACACTCATGACTAATTCATCAGGCAAATCGTCATTAAGTGGGGAATCCGCAGGGATCGGGTGAGAAGCAAGAAAATCAGCTAGAGCCTGTCCTTTGACGGCCCGCTGAGGGACATATGTAATATCAAACTGCAATAAAATCATGGACCAACGTGCTAGACGACCTGACAAAGTCGGACGGGTCATCAGATATTGTAAAGGGTTAACTCGAGAAATCAAACTGATCTTGTGTGAGAGCATATAGTGTCTAAGCTTCTGCACCGCAAAGATCAAAGCCAAACACTGCTTTTCCATTGCCGGGTATTTTAGCTCTGCAGGAATTAATCGTCTGCTAAGGTAGTACAAGGCATTCTCTTTGCCTTCCTCATTCTCTTGAGCTAAAAGTGCACCAAGTGACTCATCCAAGGCAGTAGTGTAAAGGATCAACGGTTTGCCAGGGATCGGTGCAGCTAACACTGGGGGATTCGTTAGGTAGCGCTTTATGCTCTCAAAGGCCTCCTGACAATTCCTATCCCAATGAAAACGGGCATCCTTCTTCGCTAAAGCAGCAAAGGGATGACATCTACCAGACAAATTGGAGATAAATCTCCGCAAGAAAGCAAGCTTACCCTGGAAAGACCTCAACTGGGTAAGACTCCTAGGGGGTTTCAAGTCCACTATGGCCTTGATCATGGAGGGATCAATCTCAATGCCACGATAGCGAACAATAAAACCAAGAAACTTTCCCGCACTAACTCCAAATGCACACTTTAGGGGATTCATCTTCAAATCATGCTTTCTTAAGCGCTCAAAAACGATTCGTAGGTCTCGGAGGTGATCACTACGGACCTTGCTTTTGACCACTAAATCATCCACATAGCATTCAACTTGCTCATGAATCAACTCATCAAAAATAACTGTCATGGCACGCTGATAGGTGGCCCCGGCATTCTTGAGTCCAAAGGGCATCACCTTGTAACAAAACACACCTATAGGGGTGCGAAAAGCAGTGAATTTCTCATCTTCAGGGGCCATCTTAATCTGATTGTAACCAGATGAACCATCCATGAAGGAGAAAATGCTATGGGACGAAGCAATATCAACCATCAATTCAGGGATAGGAAGAGGGAAATCATCCTTAGGACATGCCTTATTCAAATCACGGAAGTCTATACAGACACGGATCTGACCATTCTTCTTCCGGACCGGAACAACATTGGCAAGCCAAGTAGGATACTTCTCTTCACGAACAAAACCAGCTTCTATAAGCTTCTTAGTCTCGGCGATCACCTGTTGTTCAATCTCTAACCTCATCCGACGAGGTGACTGCTTAACAGGGACTGCATCGGGACTAATAGCTAACTTATGGACTGCTACTTCTGGATCCAAACCGGGCATCTCCGTGTAGTTCCAGGCAAAGCAATCTTTAAACTCAGAAATAAGTGCAACATACTCTTGAGCCTCTGATTCGGATAGCAAAGCACTATGAAAGATAGGCCGAGGATCCGATTCAGTGCCCAAATTAATCTCACACAATTCGTCCATGGCAGAACTGGCGCCATCTTCGAATTCACGTGGAGCTTCGAGGACCCTGTCCTCATTCTCTTCCGGGTCTTCATCCTCGGCGATGGAAACAACCGGATAAGAATGAGAGACAACCCGAATGCTGGCGGAAGGGGACTGATCTTCTTGAGAATAGCCTATACCCTGCCCAGTTCGAGGAAAATCAGTTCGCCAAATACGGGCTTGCTGTTGGGCTTGTCTACCTGACCAAGTCGAAGGGACAAGACCTCGCTCAACAAAGTTATCCACAGCAGGGGAAAAGTATCGGGGAACTGGCATGATCTCATCATCCGCAGTGGATTCCACAGAATCCTGTATGTCAGTACTCTGTGGGACACCGACACTATGGAACAACGATGCATGCCAAGCAGATTGTGCTGGCACATAAAGAGTGTGCAGCTCTTGCACAGAGCGCCTATCTAAGGGTTGTGCACCACGAACACTGGCGGAAGGTGTAGGGGAAGGTTGAGGAGGAGATTCTTCAATTCTCATCCCGTACATCTGGCGAGAAAGGGATTGTTGACTAGTAGTCTGACGTCCGACATCTCCGTCGTCGTCTGAATCACTATCAACAACTAGACCACCCTGAGGTATCAAACTCCTATGGAAAGTAGGATAGGAATTGTGATCAACACTAAAGGCGGGCAAAGGGACTGAGTGACGAGGAACATCAATCATCTCATCATCAGAGTCAGACTCAACAATCAAAGGGGAAGTGTACAAGTGCGAAGGAGGAGGGATTCGAGTATCAAAGTTCCTCGGAGGGCGAACTGACTCTCTACCCCGACCTCTACCACGCAATCCCCTACCTCTACTAGGGGGAACATCTCGCCTGAGTACAAATCGTAAAGATTCATCAAGGTCTTCAGTGGAAACATCTGCCCCAATCCTAACCTGTGATGGACCCTGTGCTAGTGGCTGTATAGGACCCTGTGCAAGTGGCTGCATAGGACCCTGTACAATACTAGTGGGTATCACTGGTGACTGGGCAGGGGGAGGTCTACGAGCTTTTCGAGGCATGTAATGCTCGGCATCATCATAAATGGAGACTTCATGTACGGCAAAAGGTTGAATATCTCCAAGGATGGAAAACTCTACGTCATTCCTCATATACTTCATGCACTGGTGCAGTGTAGAAGGCACCATTCCATATTCATGTATCCAAGGCCTTCCTAAGAGAGCCTTGTATGAGGTATCTGCCTCAATAACATGAAACTTCGCCTCAGTCAAAAGATCTCCAAAACGCAAAGGCAAAGTAATGGAACCTAGAGCTCGTTGACCTTGATCATTGAAACCCTTCAGCATAATCTTATCTGAAGTTAGTTTCAAATGTCCAAGGGAGAGGCTCTGTAGGGTGGCATGATTAAGGATATTAACCGAAGCTCCTTGGTCAATGAGGACCCTGTTCAACTCATAACCATTTACTTCAGTGGTGACGTACAAGGGACGGTTGTGATCAGGAGTCCCTAAAAGAAGATCCTGGTCTGAAAAGGTAATGCATGGCATTTCTCTCAAATAGCATGCATCCTTAACTGACTCAGTGGCAAAGAAGGCTTGATAAGACTCTGGTTCAAGCAAGGCTTTCACCAAAGTCTCTCTCAAGTCGGAAGACATCATAAGTGCATCGTAAACACTAAGAAGAGAAGGAATCTTTCTCAAATGAGTCAACACATTGTAATCAACATCCAACTGAGGGCCTTTTCCCTTCTCCTTAGTAGGTGCTTGAGGAGGAGGGATAGGATCATCCTGTTGGGTAATGATGTTTCTATCTTTCTCTTTATTATTCTTAGCCATTTTAGGTGGTAGGACCTTACCTGAACGCAATTGTATCTCTCGTATTGAATCAGATTCAATAGAGGACTCATTTGGTTCTGGTGATATGGCTTGCGTTGGTTCATTAAGAAGTGACTGAGGAGTGTTCTCGGATTCATCTTCAGAATCCATGTAACAACCTCCCTCAGGAATAGCGAACACGGGTTCTTCTTCACATTCAAACTCTTCTCCAAAAGAATGCTCATCATTATTATTATCTTCAGAAATAAATAAAACAGAAGAAGAACGAGTGCTAGAAAAAGTAGAACTAGGAGCAAGACACCAAAAGTAGCCAGAATCGTTTTCTTCCATTAATTCATCATCAGTTGAAGGGAGAACAAAATCCTTCAGCGTAAGTGCTGGAAGAGATCCTGTCTTCCCCTTAGAAGTTACAACAAATTTTTCTCTTTCATACATCTTTCTAATACAAGGAGAAGTAGAAGAAATGTGCTCAGTAGGCACTACAACAGAAGAAGAAAAAGAAACTGGCAAAGGAACCGAGCTGGCAACTGTCGACTTGGCCTGTGGGGGCCTCCTCTCAACTGCCTCTGAACTCTGAACTGCCCGTCTGATCATACCCCTTGTCTTGCGAGAGAGTGCCAGCTGCCACTCCTCCCCAGAACTAAGAGGTGCTCTACTGTCACTGCTCTGAACACCACACTGACTGTCACACTGGCTGGAGCTAGTAATCATCTGAACAACCTGAGCAACTTTGCCTTGAGGATTCACTAGGTCGCTGTCCTGCAAGTGAATCTCACCCCTAGCCATAAGGCTCTCCACTCTATCCTTAAACACATAGCAATCTTCAATCACATGACCAATATGCTTATGAAATGGACAATACAAAGGATGCTCTGTCTGCCCCTCCTCTTCCACTCTCCTGTTGGGTGGAAATGTCAAAATGTTCTTCTTGACCAAAAACTTGAAGATCTTCTTTACACTCTCCCTTTTAAAGGGATACTCCTTGCTAAGCCTCTCTTGCAAATACTGCTGGTTTTCTGGAGTTCTATAAGAGGGCCTAGGCTGCTGACTCTGTGGTCGTGGCTGAAACTGAACAGGAGGCTGTACTGGTGGTGGTAACTGAGGTCGGGGCTGAAACTGAGGTCGTGGTGGTGGTGGGCGCTGTGGTACTGAACTAACCATGGGCCTCTTGCCCCTATCATGAGCATCAGAAGTACTATGCACCTCCCCCTTCCTAGGAGGTGGTGCCCCAGAAAACTCCAAGCGCTGAGGTCTACGTGGAGGTTGACTCTCAACCTTAGGAGGGACTGCACTGGGTATGCTGTCCTGTAGGCTAGTGACTTTGGTTAACAACTTCTGAAAGGTTCTAATGCTGAAACCCTTCAGGTACGGAGCGATAGGACCATCAATGTTCTTCAACAGAATCTCAACTGCGTGCTGCTCTTGCAGTTGAGGTTCACATTGAAGACTAAGGTTTCTCCACCTAACTATATAGTTAGGTAGAGACTCGTGGGGGCGCTGTCTGGTCACTACCAACTCACCAACAGTCACTCTATGCTCGGTACTCATGAATCTCTGCACAAATAACTGCTCCATCTCAGCGAATGTACGAACTGAATCGTTAGGGAGATCGGCATACCACTCAAATGCCACTCCCCCTAAACTACTAACAAACAATCTAAGCATCAATGCATCATTTCCACCAATATTACAACATATGGCCCGATACTGAGCCACATGTTGTCTTGGGTTCCCAAACCCATCAAAAACTCGAAATCGGGGAGGAACAAAACCAGCGGGGTAAGGTTCCCGCTCGTACTCTACCGGGTAGGGGCGACCTCTACTAACAGAATCCCCAGACTTTCTAGAAGCAATAGCCTGATCAACTCTCTGTGCAATCATGTCCTGAATCTGAACTGGTGACAACTGTACTGACTGACTCTGGACTGGCACACTCAAAGGAACTGCTGGGGGAGACATCGGAACTGCCCTCTGAACTCTATCAACTCTAACAGGCTCTGGGGCTGGCGACTGTGGTGCTACTGGCTCGTCTCTGGATGTAGTAGGAGTAACTACATCCATAACATGGGGTGTAGCCCCCAACGCCGTCAACTGGGCGGTCATCGCCGCCATGGCTCTGGCCATCTCCGCCATCTGAGTCTGTAACTGCAAGACCGTGACATCCGTATCTACTGAACGGGGAGGTCCACCTTGTGCTGAGGTGGAAGGTACATCAGCTTCCCCTTGCTCCTCTAAATCATCGTACTGCTCATGCTGCTCATCTGACGTGCCTCGTCTCGTGACAACACAAACACGGTGAACAGGGATGTCTTCGTCTGACTCCTCTGTAAGCAAGTCATCATCAGAGAGGGTCTGACAAAGGGCATCTATGTACGGACCCATAGGAAAAGAAATCCTAAGGGGACTAGAAGCAGCAACTGGCTCCACTCGAGCCGGGGCACTACTATCAACATCTACTGCATCAACATCCATCTGAACTGGTACCGACACTGAAGGGACTGTGTCAACTCTACGAATCGTACCAACAGTCTGCTCTGTCTCGACAGGCTCATCCACCTGCCGACGTCTCCAAACCCATCTACTACGACGGGACCCGGTAGGAACATCTAACTGAGTGGAGGGGGCAACGACAACTGAACCAAGCTGGGATCGGACAGGCTCTAACTGTGGGCGACGTCCATGACGGCGAGGGCGTCGTCCAATAGCAGGGGTACCTGCCTGAGGTCTATCAGTGGGAACAACTCTGGTCTGCTGTCGTGGTGGCTGTCCTCTCTGCCACCGGTAACTCTGCCTAACTGACTGCCGCTGTAACTGAGAATGCACCTGAGAGATCTGATGGAGTAACCTCTCCTCACTAACACGCCCTCTACCACGCGCTGAACGGATAATGCTTCGGATCCTCTGAGTGAGGGTCCGAGTGACAGTATCCCTGGGGACTCGAGCGCGAGGAAGAGCAGTGGGGACAGGAGGGGCTGCTGCGATACGGGCAGCATCCTCCTCATCACCACTATGTACTAGAGGGGAAAAGCGTCCTCCCTGGACTGCGTCGATCTCAGGGGCAACTACAATATCAGGAACTGGGGTAACTATACGTCTACGTGGCTCCCGCTGTAAGGAAACCATCCTCTGCTGAACCGGCTCCTGCTGAGCCACAGAATCTGCCATCCTTTGAACTACTGCATCGGATGCCGCTAATCGTAATCTCCTGTTCCTATTCCTCCTAGCCCTTCTCCCAAGGCCGGAGGTGGAGGACGAAGCAACATCAGTACCCACAGGCTGTACTAGAGGAACAGGGACTACTGACTGAGGGGGTGTCGGGGTCTCCTCGGCAATCTCAGGGTGAGACAACCGGGTGAAAACAGAAACCCGACGAGTAGGAGGTGGAGGAAGCTCGGCCTGAGCAACCCTCTTCCTCGATGTGGAAGGAGGAGGGGAGACCCGAGCACGAGCAGCCTCTACCGGAACGACTGGTAAAGGAACTGCTGGCTGCCGGCGCTGAGGGGCCGGGGCTACACGAACAACAGGAGCGACAGGCGCTGGCCGCCTGACCGCTGGACGAACAGGGTGAACAGGAAGTGGCCTAGGCACTGGCTGCCTAACCACCGGGCGCACTGGCTGCGCACGAACAGCAACTGGACGAACGGGTGCCCGGGCTGGCTGCCGAGCAACGGGTCGTCCGAAAGGTCGCATGGCTGCGCGTCCTCTCCTCTGAGGTGGAGAGAATGCGGCAGCCTCGGAGGGGGTCGGCCCGCCAAGAGTGACGTACGCCGAATCGGTAAAAGAACCGAAGGTGATTCCCCCTACAGGTGGGCTCGTCAACAGGGACTCAGGGAGTGTCACCCGCGAGTCAGAGCCAAAACAGAAAGTAACAGACGGACCAAAATACGCCATTTCTACTGTCTGCTGACACAAACAATAAGAATTAACGTAAACAAAAACATCGAGGGGAACGAGAAAGAAAGGGACGGGAATAGCCTGTAAAGGCTAGAAGAAGAAGAACCTAACTACAGAACACTAAACCCGGAGTGCACACAAAAGGAGATAATTTAACATCCGAAGATGGAGAGAGAAACCAGTCCCACCGTGGTCGCCAGAAATCTGTGGGTCTCCGAAAGGATTCCGCTCGTGTGGTTCGAATGGGAAGGGTACGATCACACTATCCCGTAGGACAAAATGGTCGTAGACCTTCACACCCGGCACAAGCAGGCCGATGGAAGAGCAGATGGAGTTATAGATACGATTAGCCATAGAGGATAGCGGCTTTCACCTACCAACCTCGATGGATAATAATATCTATAACCCTAAATTCACGAGATTTCCCCCATTCGATACATCAGCTCGAATGAGGTTTATTTGATTGTGGGGATCGATTTCCTACGGGCGCAAGCCCCCGTAGTTAATTACATCCTAAGCCTTGACTTAGGAAAACTCTCGATTAAGGATGTTAGATTATCTTCTCCAAGTGGGTTTAGTGCAAAAGGGTTTTTAGGCTTTCCTAATCAAAGGGGAACGTCCCAACTTGGCTCAATCAATCACACAAGGTTCAGTCAACATCCGGCCGGTCCGAGAAAGAGAAAACTGGAGAAAAGAAAGAGGGACAACGCACTCAGACATGCACGAGAGAAAGAGGGAAGTGGCGTCATCTGTGTGACGCGGATGGGTAGGATTTATAGCTTTCAGAAGGAATGAAAGCTTACCCACCAATAAGGTGTATAGTGGTTCACTCGTACCACTCACCTTTAGATCCTAAATCTATAAAAGATGTAGTATCGTACACACGATACTAACATCTACGACCTAGCTAATGCGATCTGGACTTACTCCTTGTCTGACAAAGGAAGCCAGCTAAAACCACCTAGTCGTATAAAATCCATGCTGTCCAGTCTTTATGAAGAAGGGTGGGTAGTTTAGACACTGAAATTTGGGATCGACAACTAGAGAAATTCCTAATTGATCCCATACTTATGAATGGTACGATGCTCCTAAAACTGAGCAATTAAATCTTAATTTTTAATTAGTTACTAATGCAATTTATGCTGGTTAAAGTCTCCAAATCAGATATGTATGAATTTTAAAAAAGGCTTTATAAAATAATTTTTTTTTGAATGACTAAATTTCCCCAGGTCCGGCACTTCATCCTCATAGGCCAGATTATCCGGACTCTACCCGCAGGCGGGGAAATTTGTCTAGGAGGTGAGAGAATGCATGTATGCCACCCCGGACGATTCCGGCTATTTCCTAGAATCGTTATGTTTCTATGTGAGTTAATCTTAGAATTTTTATTTAATAATTACGAGTATAAAAATTTTATTCCTAAAGAGCCTAACGGTCAGACACAAGCACATGCAAGAAAGAAACCTATAAAAAGCATACCGGTTCTACTGCGCAAACAAAGTAAGTAAATCACAACACAAAAACAAATCCCACGAAAAAGAGTGTCCATGGCAAGTGCCATACAATATTACATCTCAAAGTACAGTAAGTAAAGGTGGCCGGGCTCCACCGACAACAACCCGGGAACGACGCAAATCTTAAAATAAGGCATTTTTATACTTCTTCAGTCTTCTTCTTCTCTTCCTTGATTCGTCTTTGGATCGTCTTTGTTCTCTTCGGGCTCCTCGTAGTACGTCCTCCAAAAGGATGCCCAAATGAAAAAGGAAACCCCCTGTAAGGGTTTACTTTTTCCTTTGGACTCCTCGTAGTGAACGCTCCAAAAGGATATCCAAATGAAAAAGGAAACCCTCTGTAAGGGTTTACTTTTCCCTTTGGACTCCTACCTCTTTAAAAATGCCTTATTTTTAGATCTTCACAAGATTTACTATCAAATACATTTCAACAGAAAGAAAGAAAAATCTAGACTCTCCTGCAGGGGTTATCCTAAGCAGTTATAATAAAAATTTCACCCAAGCAGTTATATATGTAAATTAAAATGCGCACATCAATCACTTGGCCGTGCTCTGATTATTGGGGGCTAAGCAGCTGAAGCAGGTACCTAAAGCAGTTATATATTATTTATTAATTTTAGCCCCCTTTAGCAGCATTATATGAGCACGGCCACCTGCAAGAAGACAGCATTAGTATCAAGGAACGTACCTAACCTATGGGTATTCTAACGTCACAGCACAGTGCAGAAAAGAAAAGCTAAAAGAAAGCAGTACGAAAACAACACAGCAGAAAAGCTACAACAGGTAGCAAAAACAACAACCAGCACACAGGTCACATGCAGAGCGTCACAACAAAGTGCAGAAAAAGTAAAACAGAACAACAGCCTAACCTAGAGCTAATAGTTGCGTCCTATCAAATTCATCTAAGTGTGTGAAAGCCGTGTGGTTTTAGTAGGTCCTATATAGGATAGTTTAGTTAGAGTTGTATGTATTTTTATTTGTTTGTTGAAAAGGGCAAAGGAGAGATTTTAATTAAGATTCAAATCTTAGTGTTTTAAAGTTGATTTTAGGTATCTCTTATTTTAATGTTTGATTAACCACCACCTTTGTTTCACACCGAGGCCGTGAGGTTTATTTCACCCTCCTTGGGGCTAACTTAATAGCCTCGTAGGCCTGGGTTACCCAGTGATGATTAACTTTGTTAAATTATTGTAGTTTGTTGTTAGAAGAAAAGAAAAGGGTGAATTAAATCATTTATTAATCAAGTTTTGAATTATGCCAATTAGAAAAATTAATTTTAAGTTTTGACGCTCCATTAGATCCATTCGTGGCGTTGTGCCACCAGGCTCGAGGAACCAGCCTCCTTAGGACACTTAGCCCCGCAGCCCGGAGTAGTCCATCCAATAAACTTCATTTTTAGAGCGGTTGTGGCGTATTAAGTGATTTGTTGATTACTTTTAAGAGATTATTCTAAGTTTGGACCTTTAAAAGTATTTTATTCCTAATGAATTTAGTTTATAACTTAATCTCCTAATACCTTCTACATCTTTTAGATTTTAGATTGGTTAATAACTAATTATCAGATTAGTTAGGATTGATTTAGGTTTACATTTTAGATTTATATTTTAATAATTATAAGTGTTAATTAAAACTTAATTAAGAGTTAAGTGTTTTAATAGATTTTTAAGAATTAGATTGGAATTAGTTGGTTGATTATTAGTAGCTTAAGAAAATAAAACCTAAATCTAGGAAAGCGTGTCACTAAGTTTTTCTGTTGTTTTAATGTCTCTATCCTATAGGGAACATGCATCCTAAGTCTATGTTTTCTAAGACTCGGTCCTTAATTTTTGTCCTTAGATGTCACTAGTGTTGTAGGATAAAAAGTTGTATTGTTTTCTAATTCCTAAGACCTCTATACGGATGTCACAAGGTTTTAGGGATCTAAAGAAGATAAAAGCAATCCTAAATATATAATTGAAGTTTCTAAGGTCCTAAGGGTGAGAAGCGCACAATCATCTAGGCCCCTAAAGGTTTTCTAAGTTTTAGTAAACTTACAGCACCGGGGGCTACAACCCGGTGGTTCCGCCCGTAGCGCCCCTACTAGATGAGTAGGGACGACTGATGCTTAGGATCCCATTGTCCTAGCTCCAGCTCCAGATGCTCCTTATTCATTGCTTTCCAAAAAGTACCTCGCAAGGCATAGAGAAGGGGGGTATTAGAGCAGTTCTATAGATAATAATATAAAGAAATAGAAATGCAGTAAAATAAAACTAGAACGTACCTTTTGTTATTTGTCGGGTCCTATGTCTTTTGGGTTCTCTTCGATTTGTAGGTGCGTTGTACCAAGATGCAGAAAAAGTAGCAAAGAAAACTAACGAACGAAGTAAAACACGACTAAACGCAATGAAAAGAAAAAGAACGAAAATCCGATATAAAAAAGGGGTGTAGGCATCGTTGTTATTGGATACATTTCGTAGCAGTCAAATGCATCCCACAATATCAACAATGCCCTTTGCTATTCCCACTCCAAATGAGGCACTTGATACGTTTGACCTCTACCCATAACACTCTAAACAAGACTTATAACAACTAAGGAGAAAGACCTCTAAAACTAGACTTACAACTAAATTTCTTTTGTTTTATATCTTATCCCGAAATTTTATATATATTTTTTTTAGAAACTAATACTAATGGAAGAAAATATAAGCAAGTAGAGACTAATCCAAATAAGCTATTAAAAGATACTAAACATCTATCAACATAAACCTCCCGAAATTTCAAAAATCTCCCAAACTCATTCTCTTAGGAAGAAACATTAAGAAAGCTCTAATTCCCATAAGAAAGCACCAGTTATTCTCGAAAGACATTAAGGGGCCTCGCTACACAAGCTCAACCTACAAAATTATAGACCTCAAAATGATTTATAGGAATCGCTACATAAACTACTACAAAACCCCCCAAACGTTATCTACTAAAATCTCTTTCTCCTTTCATTTTGTTTGGCACAAAACTCTACCAAAATCTTTTACCAAAATCCCCTATTTTGACACAAAATTCTACCCACAATCAAGTATCTCAATTTTCATTTGGAGTGGGGTAAAAAAAAAAAACAAAGCTTTCCAACGAGGAGATTTTATAGAAATTCCTCGTTGTAAAGCACCTACTATAAAAAAAAAAAAACACTCGCAAGACGAAAGACACATAAAATTCGAATACAAGCCGATCCGCAAGACTCACAACACAAAACTGCTCGACGCAAAACAACTCATGAAGCCCTTATCTATATTCTCATACCAATACAAAAGAAACACTCCAAACCACATTCTAACCATAAACCACTCCATGCGATATTCTAACAATGCTGTCAATGCCATTTCCATGAAACTCAATCAAGTGGAGCAATGAAACAAAGAGATATTTCACCATCTATAAACTTTTATACCTAAACATGCTTCTAATTATATGAATTGTTTCGAATACATGAAGTACATGACTACCTCCAAAAGAGTTTGTAAACTTTCTACTATATGCCAACAAAAAGTTCCAACCCAAACTCATTAACACTTTTGTTAAAGCCTATGATATTGCAAACCCCTTAACTAATAGGTACATGTAAAAAAAAAGGTCTCCAATTCATTCCAAAAATTATCATGGAGCATGAACAAGTGAAAGCTTGCATTCGGGTCGCTCCCAAAACAATTTGGAGGCTAAAATCATAACAAAAACTGCTCTTATTCCATTACTACAACCATCCGGAATCAAAAGACATGAAAAATATGCATGTAACATGTTCCCAACTCCATTTAGACAGCTAAAAATAATAAAAACTGCATGTATTTTTGCTTCCCAAAATCAGTTTGCAACATGAAACCAATAAAAACTGCACCTGACTCCTTTCCAAATAATTTTAAAGCTTAAAACCAATGAGCAAAATTGCGTTTAACTTGCTCCCAAGCAACCTAGCACTTAAAACATTAAAATTCTGCACTTGTTTGAACATTCATACGATGCCAATATACCATTTCTTGGCTCTAAACAATCCACACTTCCGCTACAAATACAAACCAAAATATAAATCATGTAGGAGTGTAGACTTGAACTAGTTACACACTTTGTTTTGACCTTCTCCAACTATTTATGAAATCTCACGAATCAAGCCATAAAATCTCTTTATGTATTGTTATCACTTCATAAATAAACAAGCTCTCTACCTTTCCAAATTCATAGATGCTTCTAGAAATACAAGCAAAATACAATAGAGCATGTCTACCCCTCATTCCTTTATCTTAAGGATACTTTTAGTTGTGATGACTCATGTGAACATGAAAAACAGGATGAAATTATGTTTGCTTGCCATATATTTCAAAGAAAAGTTTTAATTGTTTTTTTTTTTTTTTTTTCAATAAGCAACAAAATTACTACTTAGCATGCACATTTAAGTAAAGAAACACTATGGCTCTTCTCGACTTGTCACATTATATAACATGTTTCAAGTATAACTTTCATAAACCAATGTTCGTTTCTCAAACAACACAGATCAATCCATGATAGCCATGTCAACTATGCCAAATCTCATAAAGCTCCATGTCGAGAATGAAGGCTCTTACTAGAAAAGCCCTTAAAACCATAGGACAACACACCTCAATACTTAAAGCGAACATACATATACTAGTGCCAAGATCCATGGAGTAATAAATCTTTAACTCATAAATGAGATTCCAAACTATATGAAACATGCCAACAACACCAAATCGAAAGTTTGAACATTCAAGGCTATGTACAAGCTTTGATTAGCATACGGAAATATCTAGGAAACTCTAAGTCTTCTTTAAACTATCAAGCCGATATCGCAAAAGACCCAATGCATGCATTTTTACTAATAGAGCCATATTAAAGAAACTCACTAAATGAACAATAAAATCTGAGAACAAATTCATCCATCCTTGATACTAAGCAATACCACTTTCTCATGCTTCATGACCAAATCAAATTGCCACAACAAGATATGAATCACAAGAATCTTATTTACGCTAGTGAGGTGAACTTTCCCAACAAAACTTCCAAATGCGATCACCTCAACTTAAGCATGCCATACAAAACTTCCTTTTGATTATTTGAAAAGTTTCATATTCAACTTATATCTTATATTTTTTTTTTTTTAACATGTTAGAATAATAAGCAAGGGAAGGTGAAATTTAACATGATATTTTATTTCAAAAAAAAAAAAGAAAAAAAAAAAAAAAAAAAAAGAAAAAAAAAAAGAAAAGTCGCATGCTCGAGAAAAAGTAAAAGAGGGAAGGGTTGCACCATGAGATAACAAGGGCTAACTATAAGGTCAAAGCATTAGTGTAGATGCTACAATAATTATGATCCATGAAATCTTTAATGCTAGCTAAACTCTTCGTTGTAAACAAGAGCAAGAGAGTTTATCTCATAACCATGAATTCTATATAAGGACAACAAGTCCAAATACACTTAGGATGTTTGAACCACATAACATTACACTAGCTTGACACCTCCTCTTGAGCAAATACTTATACAATTTCTAATGGGGTATTTCCACAAACACCTCATGTGCGTGTTTTAGCGAAGAAGGAAAATGGCTTCTCAAGCTTTGCCATATTTCACACCCAAAATTTCTAAGCCATGTGACATAGCTCAAGCATAAATTCCAAATATTAATGAATCATTCCCAAATGACATAACTCAATGACTACAAAGCATATCAAAATTCCATAAACGACAAGGATGCAGGGCTCTCTAAGAAAATCACATAGCATGAACTATCCACTTTTATAAAATAAACATTGCTCTAAATAAATCAACATGTATTGTTATCACATAAGCAAGAAAAGCTTCTTATGAATCAATCAAAGCCACTTTACTTGAAAATCCAAAGATTAGGAGTGTGATGACATACACACCCTAATAATCAAATCTGCATTTTGATCTTTAACTAAAACAAAATTCCACATGAAAATGACTTGCTACCAACTAAAATTACTCATGAAATTCTAGACTTGAATGAGAGGAAATCATGGTAGCTAAAGTATAAAAAGTAGATTAAGGAAGAGGGAAGGGGAAGGAAAAAGGAAAAAGGGTAAGAAGAAAAAGAAGAAGAAGAAGAAGAAGAAGAAGAAGAAGAAGAAGGAGATACTCACCTTGCAAAGAGAAGGGGAGTAGACGGCTTGGAGGTCGGCTGGGCTCGAAGGAGGCAATGCCGGCGTCGGGTTTGGCCTACAAGCGCGAAACCGAGAGGGAGCAGGTGCGGGGTCGTCTGTGATTCGCGAACGATAGGAGCGAGCCTCGACTTCCCCTTGCTTCTGCGAACAACCAAGAGGGAGCAGGCCCTCGGCTTGCTGGGTCGTCTGGGATTCGCGAACGGCAAAGGGGCTTCGGCCCGTCGGTTCAAGACAGAGAAAACGAGAGAGGGAGAAGAGGGAGTTCGGGGTCTTTTTTTTTTTTGCCTTGCCGAAGTCGAACGGGAGCAGCGAGATCCAGAGAGAGGGAGAGAATGCGAGATCCAGAGAGAGAACCCGAGGGGTCGAATGCCCTGTCTCGGAGCCTTCATTCCGAGTAAAATCAAACATGTTGCCGGAAAAGGAAGCCCGCCTCTTTTTGTCGTCGCGCTCCAGCTTCGAAAATTCCTCAAGCGTCTCCGCCCACTGCTCGACGTCTGCTCGAGACACAGAGGATCGCCTGCAAAGCGGGATTTCGGCTGAAGCAGCGATCTCGGTCGATCGTGGCCGTCGACGTAGCTACTGGATTTAGGGAATGAATTCAAACAAATTAGAAAGTTGATTGGCATTGTAATGGTATTAAACCGAGTTGGTTCAGATCAAATTGGCTAAGATTAGGTTGGACTCGAATCCAAATTTTGACTCGATTCGAGTCAAATTTGGTTCGAGCCGGCTCAGAAGAACTAACCATACGAAAATGGGCTCAAAACAATAATCAATTTAAATCAAATCAGGTACGACGTGACAAAAATCAACTAATCGAGTCTAATCGAACATGTCCGAGTCCGATCCGGCTCAAATTGGGTCGATTCGAGCTCAAATTTGGCTCGACAGGGTTCAATTAGATCGGTCAATATTGCTCGAGCTTGCTCGAGCCAAAATCGAGGTCAACAGAATACAGCTTTGTGTTATATTATTACTACTGCCAAATCAGCATAACAATGAGTACTTCCTTTAAGTGGGAGATTTCAGCTTCGTTTGGGACAATTTTCTTACTGCTTTCTAATTGCTTTAGAAAACAATAAGAAAACTTTCCCAAACAAAACCTTCAACATGCCATCTGAATCAATTATAACATTGAACTTGTTATTCTACATTTCAGGTAATGAGTATGTTAATGCATAATGGAAAATGGGGAAGGTTTTTGAGCTATAGGCTATAAAAAAGATGTTTGAGGGGTTCTGTATGGATATCCTGAACCCTGTAATATGTACAGTCTGTATATGTATTTTCAGTCATCTTTGAATTATCAGATGGGAGAGATGGTGCCTTCTGTAGCTTTGCTAATCCCTTTCAAGTGTTTATCTTAAAAAATGGCATTATTTTCTTTTTTTTTTCCTTGAAATGCATGAAGAAAAACATAATATTATGCGCGCAACTCTTTTATGGCATCATCATCTTGAGGTAAGATCAAGTTCTCCAATTGAAACTACTATAGTAAGGGTTTATGGTAGGAGAAATTACTACGTGCAGAGTTTGGACAGCGTCCGGATTATAATCAAATTTGATCACGTCGCATGTACGTTGTGTACAATTTGTATACAAATTATACACAGTGTGTATAGGCTGACACGACCTATTCTGATTGGAGTTCAGACGTAAGCTACATCTGGATTCCGCACGTAATAATTTCTCTATTATAATGCACCAAGTTTCTATTGAAAGCTGGGTGATGATGACATACTCTCACACACTAAAGATTTCCAAATTTCTTGTATGGTTATTGCCAAATTTATTGTTATTTAATACTAGGATAAGTAAAAATAAAAATAAAAATAAGAATAAGAATAAGAATAGTAATTGATACATCAAAAAATTATATTGATCGGGCACGAATATCGATGCAAAATTAAGTTGGAAACTTCCAAAATTAAAGTTGGGACCATCCTAACTCCGATTTCAGCAAACTTACAATCAAACTGAGCGTCTCGGAAATACGAACTCAATGACACCAAATTCGACTCAATTTGAGCCTAAATGAGTCCAAATCAAGGACCCGAAGCACTATTGGAAGGTTCGAACCACAATTTGGAACACCAAACGGTTTCCAAAAATTACATGCTTATAGTCAATCAAGCGGCTCGACGAGATGAATCCAACGAGCCTAAGATCGCCGAATTCCGACATCATTAAGACCTTCAAATGTCTGACGAACGGTCCACAATCAAGGGATTCAATATCGGCCGTCCATCCAATCCGTTTGGTAATCCAAATTGTGGTTAGAACCTTCCAACAGCGCTTTGGGTCCTTGATTTTGACTCATTTGGGCTCGGATTGAATCGAATTTGGTGTCGTTTGGATGATATTTCTGAGACGCTTAGTTTGACTGTAAGTTTGCTGAAATCGGAGTTAGGATGGTCCCAATTTTAATTTTGGAAGTTTCCAACTTGATTTTACATTGAGATTCATGCTCGATCGATATGATTTTTTGATGACGTATTAGTTGCCCCCCTGTTTTTGGACGTCGATGTTCCAGAAGTCCAAAAATATACGTCGAAACCTATGGGAAATTTTTTGGATTATTTGAAATTCGAATGTACTTTGATCTTGGGCGTAGAAGTCCCGACTTATTTTAAAAGTGTCAAAATTGAGTCCGTAACGTTGAAAAATGGTTCAGGGGACCCAAAAAATGTACGATTTGACCTTTTCGGGCCCAAAATTGGGCCAGGGAAAGTGTTGGGACGGTGCGGCCGCCGGCCACTACTGACTGCCACCGGGCGCCGCCGACCGCAACCAGAAGCCACCCCCGCCGCTGCCGGTGCTGTCGCCGGCGCAGTCGCGCGCTGCCTTGCGCGACCACATGCTGCCTCGCGCGACCACACGCCTGCCTGGTCTGCCCTGCTCCGCTCTGTCGCTGATCGGCTCTGTCAGCGCTCACCCGCGCCACTGACGTGGCCCACGTCAGGCCCGTTGTGCCTTTGAGCCGCGGTTAGCGATTGGCTAAACTGCTAGCTAACCACTGGAGGTTAAGGTTTTTTTTTTCCTTCTCCAACTTCCCATCCTTCCTACTATAAATACCCCTCTTAGGGGTATGAAAATTCTTGCACCCCTCCCTCTCTCCCTCTCTTTCAGTTGAGGCCTTCCCCCGGGGCCCTGCACAGGCGGTATCCCCTGTCCAAGCTCGGGGCCCCTCTATGAAAGGAGGTCTCTCTCTCTTATTCTTCTTTCATCTGAGGCCTTCCCCCAAGCTCTGCACAGGCGACATCCCTTGTCCAGGCCTAAGGCCCCTCTCTGCAAGAAGGATGTTTCTCTCTCTTTTTGTTCTTTCATCCGAGGCCTTCCACCAAGCCCTACACATGCGACACCCCTGTTCAGGCCCAGGGCCCCTCTATGTAAGAAGGAGATTTCTCCCCCTTCCGCCCTTCTCCCATTCTGCCCTCTTCCTATACGGGAGGCTTTCTCCTACTTTTGGATAGGTGGCATCTCCTATCCAACTGCAGGGCCCCTCCCTATATAGAGGGCATGTCGGGTGATCACTGTTCTTCTAGAGATTCCATGATCAAGAGGGATTCACATCTGTAGTTGGTTGGCAATGGGTAGAAATCCAATATCAAGTAGAAGCCCGACGAAAGTCCGGCGATCGGCAGAAGTCCGGCGACCGGCAGAAGTCCAGCGTCAGGTAGAAGTCCAATGAAAGTTCGTTAATAAGCAAAAGTTTGGTGAAAGTCCGTTGAAGGGCAGAAGTCCGACGATGGGTGGAATTTCATCGTCGGGTAGAAATACGACGTCGGGTAGAAGATCGACGATAGTCTAATGACGGACAGAAGTCCGACGACAGGTTGAAATTCAACATCGGGTAGAAATTTGGCGTCAGATGGAAGTTCGACGAAAGTCCAATGATGGGTCGAAATTCAACGTCCGATACGGTGTCAGGTAAAAATCCGACGAGATTCTGACGACGGGTAGAAACCCAACGAAAGTCCGGTGACAAGCAGGAGTCCGACATCGTGTAGAAGTTCGTCGACGGGTAGTAATCCGACGAAGGGTAGTAATTCGATATCGGGTAGAAACCCAACGAAAGTCTGGCAACGGGCAGAAGTTCGGTGTCGGGTAGAAGTTCGTCAAAAGTTCATCGACGGGTAATAGTTCGACGATAGGTTGAAATTCAACATCTGGTAGAAGTATATCATCTGGTAGAAATTCGATGAAAGTCCGACGATATTCTGACGACGTTAACCTATATAAAAGAGGTTAAAAGAATCCACGAATGATGTATGATCTATCTGAGGTTGTATGTCAGAGCCTTTGCTCAATGACATTAACATGCATGGAAGAGGTCGAGAGAATCTACCAAGGATGTAAGACTTATCTGAGGTTGTATGTCAGAGCCTTTGCTCAATGACGTTAACATATGTGGAAGAGGTCGAGAGAATCAATCAAAGATGTATGACCTATCTGAGATTGTATGTCAGAGCCTCTGCTCAATGACGTTAACCTGTATGGAAGAGGTTAAGAGAATCCACCAATGATGTACCGAGGTTATATGTCAGAGCTTTTGCTCGATGATGTAAACATGTATGGAAGAGGTCGAGAGAATCCATCAAGGATATATGACCTATCTGAGGTTGTATGTCAGAGCATTTGCTCGATGACGTTACCCTGTGTGGAAAAGGTCGAGAGAATCCACCAAGAATGTATGACAAAACGGATTGGATGGACGACCAATATTGAATCCCTTGATCGTGGACCATTCATCAGACATTTGAAGGTCTTAATGATATCAGAATTTGGCGATCTTGGGCTCGTTGGATTTGTCTCGTCGATCTGCTCGATTCGATTATAAGCATGTCATATTTGGAAACTGTTTGGTAATCCAAATTATGGATTGTACCTTCAAAATGTGCTTTGGGCCTTTGATTCAGACCCATTTGGGCTCGGATTGACCTGAATTTAGTGTTGTTGGGTTCGTATTTTCGAGACGATCCGTTCGACTGTAAGTTTGCTGAAATCAGAGTTCAGATGATCCCAGATTTAATTTTTGAAGTTTCCAACTTGATTTTTGCCTTGAGATTCATGCCCGATCAAGATAATTTTTCGATGATATATTAGTTTGCCCCCCTATTTTTGGACGTCGAAGCTCTAGAAGTCCGAAAATATGTGTCGACATTTTACATTGATCGAATCGCAAAAAATTGCATTCCAAAAATTAAAAACTTGATCAGAGAGGTCTCGTTGAGCTCCGAAAGTTTCAAAATTGAGTCCGGTTCGGTCATCTAAACGCCTCCGTGCTCCAAATTTTGAGCCCGTACGGTCCAAATACGACGATTTTGAGGTATATCATCACATATTAGTTTTTAATATAATTAAACTATTAGGTATTTTAAATATTTTTTAATATGATTATAGTGATGAATATTTAATAATTTAATTATTTTACTTAATAATATAATTATATTATTTAATAAATTAATTGTATATAGTTGTAATCAATTTCATATAAAATTAATGATATAACATCAAAATAATCTTATCATAATATAAACTATATCAAGATAATTTTTCCATAATAATCAATAAGAAAAGCTCAAACTTAAAAAAAAAAAAATAATAATAAAAAATAAAAAAATAAAATAAAAAAAAAATAAGAAAAGCTCAAACTTCAATATTTTTTTACATATATTATCATGTAATTTAATTTAAAATAAAAAATTTAAATTTAATCATAAGCAAAATTTAATTCATCAATAAGTTGACACTATACATCATAAATTCAAAATATTCTTACAAAAAATATAAATTACTAAAATAATTGGGACAATTTCAATAAAAAAACAATTGAATCAGAATAGAATAAATTTTAAAGAATGAGCCTAAAAAAATTTAATCTAATTTAAGATGAATTAAATATTAATATTCTATTAATTTAAAAAAAATTATCACAATATTTATATCCAAATATATATATATATATATATATTTCTATTTCAATTAAAAAATGGGACCAATTATTGGCACGCAATAAATCATCTGTTCAACTGGTAATTTGATGCCTTTCAAAATTAAAAAATTAAAAAATAAAACCAGAGCTCTCCCACTTATCCAAAGAATGCAGCCGCCACGCCGCCGGAGAAAGATACCGCTGCCCCTTCTGCTCCTCCTCCTCTTCGCCGTCCTCCCAGCCGCCGGAGCTAACCGTGACTTCCCCTGCAAGCCTCCGCACTTCAACTCTTTCCCCTTCTGCAATACCTCCCTCTCAATCGCCGACCGCGTCCGCTCCCTCATCTCACTCCTCACCCTCCAAGAAAAGATCAAGCAGCTCTCCAACACTGCCGCTGCCGTCCCCCGTCTCGGCCTTCCTCTCTACGAGTGGTGGTCGGAATCCCTCCACGGCGTCGCCGGAAATGGCCCCGGTGTCCGCTTCAACGGCTCAATCTCTACCGCTACCGTCTTCCCTCAAGTCATCCTCTCCGCCGCTTCTTTCAACCGCACCCTATGGCGCGCCCTCGCCCGCGCTATTGCCATCGAGGCTCGCGCCATGTACAACGCCGACCAAGCCGGGCTCACGTTTTGGGCTCCGAACATCAATATCTTCCGCGATCCTAGATGGGGGCGCGGCCAGGAGACACCTGGAGAGGATCCTATGGTCGCTTCTGTTTACGCTGTTGATTATGTTTCCGCCTTCCAGTCGCAGTCGGGCTGGAATCCGAATGAGTCCCTTTTTATCAGAGGCAGTAGTAGGAGGATTTTGGGGGAGGGCGGCGACCGTGGATTGTTGATGATGTCCGCTTGTTGCAAGCATTATACGGCTTATGATCTGGAGAAGTGGGGAAACTTCACTAGATACACATTCGACGCTCAGGTTTGATAGGATTTCACTACTTCAATCTGTTTATAATGGTGGTTGGACTGAGCGATGTAGCTTCTATGTTTAGGTTTCCGATCAAGACATGGAGGACACATTCCAGCCACCGTTCCGGAGCTGCATCAAAGAAGGCGGCGCCAGCTGCTTGATGTGTTCGTATAACCAAGTGAACGGCGTGCCGTCCTGCGCCCACGGCGATCTATTGACGGAAATAAGAGAACAGTGGGGATTTGAGGGGTAATTCTTCTTCTTCTTACCTGAAAGGATTGCGAGTATGATTACAATCTCGAATGTCTCCTTTCTGTTTGTAGATATGTCACTTCAGACTGCGACGCCGTGGCTATAATTTTCGAGGATCAGAAGTACGCTTCATCGCCAGAAGATGCAGTTGCTGATGTGCTGAAAGCTGGTAGGCGAAATTTCGTTTTAAGTTAGTGGCAATTAGGACCTGCAACTACTGAAATGCTTTGCGTATTGTACTATCTACTAAGGAATGGACATCAACTGCGGCAAATATTTGCTTAATCATACGGAGTCAGCTGTGAAGCTTGGAAAGGTGAAGGAGGAGGACATCGACCGCGCACTCTTCAATCTGTTCTCTGTTCTGTTCAGGCTCAAGCTTTTCGACGGAAATCCGGCGAAGCAGCAGTACGGGGAGTTAGGAGCCGGCAATGTGTGTACCAAAGAACACAGGCAGCTTGCTTTCGAAGCTGCGAGGCAGGGAGTGGTGCTTCTGAAGAATGAGGGAGGGCGTCTGCCACTAAGAAGGAGCAATGTGGCTTCCATGGCTTTGATTGGTCCTGCCGGAAACAGAACTGAGGTTCTGGGCGGCGGCTACAGCGGAGTTTCCTGTGATCCCAAGACGCTTCTTGATGGGCTGAGAGATTATGTGCCGAGCACCGCTTTTGCTGCCGGCTGCGCCAACACCTCCTGCGTGACCGCTAATGGCTTGAAAGAGGCGGTTCGAGTAGCCGGAGCGGCGGAAGTTGTTGTTGTGGTTGCAGGGCTGAACCTTACTGAAGAAACTGAGGACCATGATAGGGTGAGCTTGCTGCTTCCAGGGAAGCAGGAGGAACTTGTTCATGCTGTTGCCTCTGCAAGCAAGAAGCCTCTGGTACTGGTTCTTATGGGTGGAGGTCCTCTTGATGTTTCCTTTGCAAAAGAGGATTCCAGGATTGCCGCCATTATATGGATCGGCTACCCCGGTGAAGTTGGTGGGCAGGTGCTTGCAGAGGCTCTCTTTGGTGATTTCAACCCTGGTTAGTGTCGAATACTTTCTTAATTCATTTCTGCAAGCTTTGGTGATGCTTAGTTTGAAATTAGAGATTAACTTAATGATAATCAGTTATCTTACAACTTATCAGATAATCTTAAAAGTAAACTTTGGGATTAGGCTAATTCTAATCTAATGATGTTTAATATGACAGCAGGTGAACTTAATGGTATTAGAAGTTGCTTGGATTAACTAATCTAGAAGAACTAATTCCTCAAATTAAATGAAAGGAGGGAAATTTTCGCCACCAGCTTTAATTTATAGAGGAGCATATTAATTACTAGAATTATCAAGAGGAGCATGTTCATGAAAAAAATTAAAAAAAGATATTTTTACGTGTTAGCTTAAGAGAGAGAGAGAGAGAGGAAGGAGAGGGGGGGGAGAAAAATATTAAATTTTTTCATACAAAAATTTATAAAATAGTTTAAATATTTTATATATTTTAAATATCAGTTTAAATATTGTTTTAATTATTATTTTAAATATAAAAAGTATAAATTTTTTATTATTATATTTAAACAAAAAAATAAAGTTAAATAATAGTTAAATATTATTTTAAAAATTTAAAATAATATTTAAATATTTGTTAAAATATATTTAAAACAAAGTAAATATTAGTTTATTTTAAATATTTAACTATTTTTTTAATATTTAACTTATTTTTTAATAATACTACATAAATTTTATTGTTTAAATATAATAGGAAAAAATTTATATTTTTATATTTAAATAATAGTTAAAATAATTTTTAAACTGATATTTAAAATATATAAAATATTTAAACTGTTTTATAAGTTTTTTATAAAAAGTTTAATCCTTTTTCCCCTTCTCTCTCTCTCTGCTCTCCCCGCCTCTCTCCTTTCTCTGAACCTCTTTCCCTTTCCCTTAATCTGCCACCTCTCTCTCTTATGTTCTCTCTTTCTCTCTCTTAAGCTGAACACGTCAAAGTATTTGGCCAAAATGAGCCAAATATTTTGACGAATTGCCTTTTTAAATTTTTTTAATAAATATGCTCCTCTTGCTAATTCATGATTAATATACTCCTTATAAAATAAGACCTTTAATTTATCATTTTCTTGAAAAATAATAATATTTTTTTAGTCTTACTGCAGTAGTTTTCAAGTTTTTTTTTCTTTTTATTAGCAAAAACACTCAACAGATTTTAATGATTAAATAACTATAAATATTGCCTTTCTGCACATGCGTACTCTTTAATATCAGTATCTCTCTATACTGCATGAAAATTTTTGTATCAAGATTCAAGATATTCTGATGCAAATTCGCATTAGGATGTGTTCATTAAGCGATTAGTGTTGAATCAAGCCATAGTAGAATAAACAGAGTACATTCAATTTCAATTTTCAACAATATTAGACAGTTAATTTATGAATCTAAATCCTAAAAATCCATTCTCTTCTAAAGCATTAATTATTCTGTGAGGACATCGAACGTCATCCGGAGACCAATCAAAATACACCACGTCACCAGTGTGCTCGGTACCACTGACGTGACACATTTTGGTTGATCTGACATTTTGCGTCCAATCTCTGCAGAGAATAATTTCTCCTTCTAAAGAGCTTCTGATTTGCTTAAGGTGGGCGGCTGCCAGTGACTTGGTACCCAGAATCCTTCACTACTGTGCCAATGAACGACATGAACATGAGAGCTAATCCTTCCGGGGGTTACCCAGGAAGAACCTATCGATTCTACACAGGAAGGATTGTTTATGAGTATGGTTATGGCTTAAGCTACTCCAGCTATGCCTACAAATTCTTATCAGCTCCTAGTAAAATAAGCTTGGCGAATTCCTCCTTTTCTGAAGCTCTCATTGATAGAGAACCTGCATCTGAAGGGCATGGCGAGGTTGATTATCTGCGCATTGATGAGACCACACCATGCGAGGACTTGCAGTTTACTGTGAAGATTTCTGTAGCAAACAATGGAGAAATGGAGGGAAGCCATGCTATATTGTTGTTTTCCAGATCTGATAAAAGCATTAGAGGCTCGCCGAAGCGGCAGCTGGTCGGATTCGACCGGGTGTTCACAGCTGCTAATGGAGTCTCTGTGATTGACATGTTGGTAGATCCTTGCAAGCATATGAGCTCTGCAAATGAGAAAGGAAAGCTTATTTTGGTACTGGGTGCTCATATGTTGATGCTGGGAGATACGGAACATGAACTGCTTATTTGCAGTTGAAGTTAATTGTAGAATAAAGATGCAATTTGCTGCTTTGATCTGATTCGAGTGGTAATAAAGCTGAGATTCTAGACATGATTTAGTGTTTGGTTTTATTAGCTGTTTTTCTGCTGATTTTAATATTATGTTTCTCTAGATTTACGTGGGGTCGGCTACATGAATCATTTTTCTTTATTGTGTCTTGTTAAAACGGCGACCTTCCGATGACCCGGTTAGGCGAGTAGAGGTATTAGATTTGGCTTATGTTAAGAAAGGTAGGGGTAGACCTAAAAAGACTTGGTTATAAAATATTAGAAATGACCTTTCTTTATTAGATTTAAAAGAGAATTTGACTTTTAATATGACACAATGGAGAAAAAGGATTCATGTAGCCAACCCCACGAAGTGGGATAAAGGCTTGATGTTGTTGTTGTTGTTGTTTGATGTTGTTGTTATTGTTGAGTCTAGTAAAAAGTCAAATTCTTGTTTAAATCTAATAAAGAAAGATCATTTCTAATATTTTATAACCAAGTCTTTTTAGGTATACTTCTACATGTCTTAATATAAGTCAAATCTAATTTCTCTACTTTCTTAACCGGGTCATTTGAAGGAAGCCGTTTTATGTGACCAAACCATCTAAGGCGACTCTCTCTAATCTTATCTTCCACTGGAGCTACTCCAACCTTTTTACGTATATGCTCATTTTGTATCTTATCTCTAAGAGTAAAGTCACTCATCCACCTGAGCATTCTCATCTCTACAACACTTAACTTAATATCATGCTTCTCTTTTAATGGCCAAAACATTCGACATCATAAATCATTGCAGGTCTAACCACCATCTTATAGAATTTTTCTTTTAGTTTGAGAGGGACTTTTCTATCACACAACAAGCCCAATGCATTCTAAAACTGGACTTTTCTATCTCCAGATTCAAGATCCTGTAACAAAAAAAATCATTCCATAAGTCATATCCTATTTTTTGGTGTAAATGGGCACATGATCTGATTGGTTTTGTTAAAGTTATCAGGTCCTTGTACAATTAGTGTTTCAGACAAGTTAGTTCTTGATGTTCAATTGTGTAGTGCTCAATAATCAATTTAAATTCTATTAAAAAAAATTCTGTTTTACAAACCAAATATGAACATAATCTTATTTGATTGTATTCAGCTTGAGATATATAAATATAATTAATAAATTTTTTCATGTGTGTGTTTATTTATGTACAATCATATTCATGCATATTTATATAGATACATATACATTAAGGTGATAAATTTTTACATTTGATGTACAAAAACAAACAGAAAATTTTGGAGGGTCGCTCAAATTTAACTAATTTACATAACAAATTGAACATTAGATCCTCTCATTCAATAAACATATGACATACAGAAATAACCAGATCAATCCACCCACTAACCATAGTTAGTATTGAATAACCACAATCCCTGGAACATGCAACAGATAAATATTTTAACTAGATTAATCCAGCCAGTAGCCAAATTCAGTATTTGAATAGCCAAAATCTTACAAGTTCATGGAATCAAGTATAACATTCTATAAAATAATGACATAGAGAATGGATGGTTCAAATGTTACATTTGAAGGTCAGATCTGCCAGTCTAAAATAAGAGTTTAGGTGCTAATTAAATTTGTCAGATATTTCATTCTCAGGCAGTGCTAATTAAATTTGTCAGGTCATCACTTCCATGGATATACAGGATCACAAGCAAAAGTGACAAAAAAAAAATGAAGAAGGTAACAAAGAAACCATCAGACACAGAAAATCATGTAAAGCATCATATTGATACCTGCACAAATCTAAAACAAAGCCCTATTTTAGCTAATGGAGCAATTTACTTGCCTATAACGATCTGTCTTTGTAATGGCATTCCTCTTGTGAAGAAGCTTCTTCCTTCACAAGCTCATTAATCAGCTTCTCCATATTCCTTCTGTAAATTGGCATGTAGTGATCATTTATCATTGCCTGTGAGAGCCTCAATTTTCCATAGAGTGATCTTGGGGTCTGGAAGACCCCAATATTGGACTTCTCTTCTTGAAATTCAGTATCAACGTTTTCACTTACCTCCTCAAGTGATCTTTCATTCGGATTAGAAGTTACAATGTGAATTATTCTCCCTGGAGGAAAAAATCGGTGGACCTCACTTGTAACTACTGGGAGTAAGCTATCCGATTCACTTGCCTCGCCTACCTCTGCAGCAGCAGCAACTTCTTCCTCCCTAATCTCCCTTGTAACTTCTGTCTCCTCATCCTCACTTCCTCTGTAGATCTCACTCTCAAGCTGTTGCCAAAGCTCAGCTTCAGTCATGCTATCTTCCTCATTCCGTGCAAGGCTTATGAGGTCCTCCTCGTCAATATCGTCCTCGGCAACATCCTCGATTTGGGCTGTCATTATCTCTGTTCGCGTTTCCATGACAGTTTTGTTTGATGCCAGAAAAGGCTCCACTGTCTCAGCAGTTGAGGTAGAAGGCCTGGTACCAGTTTCATCTGATCTTAATGTGGAAGCAGGAATAGTGGCATTCTGACGGCGACGAGGACCGATACATGACCATGATGTAATCCGTAAGGATTGACTAGTCCAAGCAGCCTGGGCCACATTGCGAGCTCTCTTCATCACAACCTATGAGAAATTATTTCACAAAAAAGGTTGAGAAGCTATGATCTAGATATTTGGATAATAAATAACATTTCAAGAAGCAACCAATTTCCCATGGTTTCAGAGAACTGAAGTTACTAATTGTTGCGGCAATATTTTACATTCTTTTGCCTTATCACAAATATTTAGATTTCGATTTTATGAAATACGATGCCAATAATTTTGAAACAAACCTGTGTTCCATTTGAGACTGGACGAAGAATTGAACCAGCACCAGCAACTCTTGCTCTAGCACTAGCAATTGATGATAATCTAGAGCCCAGAGCGGAAGCAGAGCGATATACAGTACTCAAGATTCTTGTTTGCTCTATTTGACTTCTTAGATCATTTAACCATGCTGATGCAGTGACCTATTGAGAGCAATTAGATTAAAATATTATGAAAGACAACGTGCATTGTTTGTAGATGCAGAACTGGAAAGCAGAGCTAGTACTATTAACTGACAACAGAAGCAGAAACTGGAAATTCAAAGTAATAACTGAAAAATCCAAACTCATTTCTCTCATTCAGATTTACTAGTTTCAGGAAAAATAAGACTTGGCTGAAGTGAACTATTTCTACATTGTAGAACTGTTCAAACATTTGACTCTAGCTAATCTAACATTAATTCAATATGTAAATAAATAAAGCTCCAAAAGTGACCTTGGATATATATATATATATATATATATATATACACAATGAATTGCAGGAAGCGAGGCTTCAGATATAACCTCGGAACGCAAGTCATCCACTGAAGCCGCCGAGAATGTAGGAACCAAGTCAGCTCCGTTGATAACTGAGGTAACAAAGTGTGTGCCCGATTCTGCTAAGTCCCAGGTCATACATGCAGCTGCATGTGCAATAAATTTTAAGTTAGGCTAAGAATTTTAGTATATTATAATGCATATGCAAAGCACAAGCAGAGTTGTCATTCATTGGAAGGTTAGCAGTAAACTAACTGTTGGTTAATAAAGATAAAAAACATATGCCTTAATGAAGATCTATAATTATTTTTCTAAGAGAATAAAGTTCATATAATTTTCGATTGTTACCAAAAGGCCTTTAATAAATGCTCTTCATTAGATTAAACATAATTTTAGTACAGTTCTCTAAACTACTGAAAAAACTATCATCTTAAAGATGCAAGAGAACCAATTAAGCAAACTAATTCATGTTGCATTTCCAAGCACATTTACCAAGCCAGCCGACTTGCATTTTACATAAACATTACCATGTTTGACAGCTTTCTGATACTTCATATAAATATCATGTATATTATTATGAATAAGATGTCAGCATCAACAGTTGTTTTTAAACTGTTCTTGGTTAACCTAATGGTAAATGTTTAAAACTTACCTATCAAAAGCAATGCAATAAACGAGAAAAAAAGGCACAAATCAAACATAAAATAACATTGAAACAAGTACATTAAGTATGCGAGCCTAGAAGAATCATAAACGTTTTTTTATCCCCAAAAAAAGGGGGTAAATAAAGGCAATGTAAGGGAGTGTCCCAGCCATGTTTGACTCTAATTTTGGAAAAGTGTACAACAAACATGATTTTCAGTATGTTGGATACATGTAGAGGTATGCTGAAAGAGTACACATATCTAATAAGCACCTAAAACAGACATAAAAACTTCTTTAAGTGTTTGTGCTTCATAAGTTACACCATTTACGACATAATGAAACTTGGGACTTGTGCAACTCCCTAAAAGCAAAAGAGTTGATGGTTGCAAATGGACCTTCAAATGCAAGGAAGGAAACCCAACTGGTGATTGCATCTAATGCAAAGAATGGTTAGATGCAAACGAGCCATAGCCAGAAAGGAGTAGTTGACTCAAGGAAGTTTTCTCCTCATCTTTCTAGTAGGGTCCAACCCAAAACTAGCTCTAACTGAATCCAACCCGATTAGCTAAATGGGTCACAAACCCAGACCCAAACCACCTTTAACCCAATCCAAACTAACCCGACCCATTCCGCTAACCTGATTGGAGTACGTGTCACAAGCGGGCAAGTGGACGTTCACACACAGGGGCGGGCAAGCGCTTGCATGGGCGGTTAGGTGAGCACTAGAAGTAGCGAGCGAGTGCAAGGTGACCCGTGCGCAGGAGCGGGTCACTTATGGGTTGCTTTTGAATTTTCAGGTTAACCCAAACCCGACCCGTTTTCGAAACAGGTTGACTCAAACCCGAAATTTTCGAGTTCAGCTTTCAGTTCGTGTCAAATATTGACACCCCTACTTTTTGATAATGTATGTTCAATTACAAGTGATATTAAACTAACTATAATAGCAACAAATTATATAAATGTCTACTCAAACAGTAAACTAAAAGCTAAACTCATTACCTTTAGTTGTTTTATCTAGTTAAAAAAAAATTATTAAATTATATTATCCTGAAAATTTCATAGATTGCTCTTTATTTTTATCTTGCCCACTCTTGAGGAATGGATCAAAGTGTTACACAAGGCGTGGCCATACACTTAAAGGGTTCTTTTGTGCGACGCAGGCGAATAAGTCAAGTTAGGAATGGGTCGAATTAACAAAATAATATGACCCAATAAGAGTTAAAAGATCCACTCAACTTGAAGTAATTGGATAGCTAGAAAGGAAAGTCCTAAAAAATGCACGACAAACACTCCAAGCAAATGCTCGAGGAACACTTTTGAGTAGACTTCAAAGGGACGCTTCATAGAGCGCTTTCAAGCAAGGGGTGAAATAGATTAGAGATTAATCAAAATTAAGATTAAACTAAATCGGCCCATTATACTTAATTGTAATTTATTATTTAGGTTTATCTTAAAATTTCAAGATTCATTCAAGTTAATTAGTTGAATTATCATGTGGGCAATTATATATTTGAATTTGAGTTACCTGAAGGATTTGAATCAATCTAGATAATATTAGTTTCTTTTAAATTTAAATGTGTATTCCAATTATCTAAAAATATAAAATCAAGGAGTACAAAAATTATCATGAATCATATCGAAATTGACTTCTTAATTATCTTGAATCATATTGCATTAGAGATATCTAATAGGATCTGAGTCAATAAAGATAAGATCAGTTTCTTCTGAATTTTACTTTATTCTAATTTGCTAGAAATCCAAAACCAAGGAGTATAACATACTATCTTAAATCACATGGAAATTGACTCCATTCTCCCTTCCCCACCCTATCTCATGAAAGTTTTAGAATTCCGTCTATTCCTCTCTCTCAAGGCATTTCTGTTGCTTTATTTCCTAATATATTGTTTATCATATATGCACCATAGTTGATTTACTTTTTTCTCCAGACTTGAACCTATTTTCATTGTTGCTACATGTCATTCTAACATAAATTCAAATAAAATAGGGATCAAATAGATCATGAACGATCATGATTTGGGAATAATATTGCAAAATGATCAACAAGGTCATATTTGTGGAAGTTTTAAAAGTTTGATTTTTCTAAAAAAAAATTAAGATAGAGATTCAAATATTACACTATGTGATTGAAGAGGTTATCAAAAAGAATTTATAGGCACTAGCCGATCATCAATCAGACATAAAAAAAGAGAGATTGGTGCCCCTAGAGCTCGACTATTTGATCCAATTTTAGATTACATCAAAATAGATGAATTTAAATTTTTAAACATGTTGAGAGAAGTTTATATTTAAACTTAAAATTAGTTTAGATGGCTCTTGCAAAAATTATCATTTAGCTTGAATTTATCAAATTTTGATAAGGTTTCTTTCCTTGTGCAGTTTGTTTTCGAAAGGATTAAATCTTATCCTGGCTATATTTTGCATATTTAGAAGTTTCATTTCCAGCAAAAAAGGGTAATAAAAAAATCAGAATTCTATTGAAGTTTCTTTTTTCTCTACTCCACGCCATTTCTCCAAAAGCCTCCCCTCCTAATACAATAGCAAAAATTGTGGTTCCAATACCCAAGGGTGGTAGCACTACTAAATAATCTCTTGCCGCAGTTATTTTACCAATTATTGTTGCCTTGCAATTGCATTGCCAAAGCCTGACGATTGTTTGTTAGAGAGGAAAAGTCATCTACGAAGGCAAATCTAGTTGATAGATATAGAAAAAGAAATGGAAAAAATTCAATCAATGGCAAATCTAGTTGATCAAGTGGCTCGATTGACGGAGCAAATGGATAGCATGACAGAGTGGATGAGAATGAAACTGACTATTGTCGTCAAGTCATAATCCTCCTTTGATGACACATGCAAACATAATTGGGGGGATAAAGATGAGGGTGTGATTATCACTGATGAAAAAAGTACGCAACCATTCAAAGTAAAAGAGAAGAAAGTGAAGATCCCTAAATATGATGGAATAGTTCATGACGACAAGCTCAATACATGGATCGATAAGTAAGAAACTTACTGCACCTTATATGGGCATAGCACCCATGACTGTGTCATCTTTGCAAAACTAAAGTTAAGCTATTATTCCATAGAGTGGTGGAATGCTCATCTAAAGAAGAATAATAATCAATAGGTGACAATGATATGTTGAGATTTCAACCAAATGGGGTACATCAAAGATCAATTGAAGAAGTAAGATACTTTTAAGACAACACAAATGATTATATGTTTAAGAGTACATGGAGTTTCGACATGAAGCCATTAACTTCGGAAATAAATCTTTGGATGTACAAACATTGATGAAGTATGCCTCAAGATTTATTTTCAAATTGCCAAAAAAACTCCATTTGTTCCTAATCATTGATCTCAATTAGGAGAGTATGATAATGATGACAAAAGAGCACAAGAACCAAAGTAGAATGTAGAAGACACGAAAAACTACCTAAAGAGATTTTCTCCAAGAGAACAAAGGAAAGGAGGATTGGAGATAACTTCCTCTCATTAAATTTATACATTGTTAAGTTGTATAATCATTATCACATATATAGCAATAAAAAAATTTATGAAAATTTTCACCTTGAATACTTCCATTAAAAATAGAAAGAATGAAAAGAAAAAAATAATTATTTTTGTGATATGCAACAAGTTGAGTCTAACAAATAAGATGGATCTCATCTCTATCTCTAATGACAATGTTGAAAGATGTAGTCACAATATTACCCTCCATTAAAGGATACATTAGAGGAGTTATTCGCCCTAAGGATACAGGTCAAACATGAGATGATCAAAACCGCCATCGACACCAATAGCCAAAAGAACCTTATTTCTACAAATCTAGCGCATAAATTAGGGTTAGACAACATACCCCATCTTAATCCCTACCCTTTAGATTGTATTCATAACAGGCCATAAAAAGAACTTGACCTTATGTATCACTTGAAGTTTGCAATCACCAAGGATTACATAAATGATATGGTATGCAAGATAGTTCCAATTGTCATCTGTCAAGTCATCTTCAACTGCTCATACGCACAATATAAGCATGCAATATTACACCAACAAACTTAAAAGTGTAAACTCATAAATGAAAGAAAGAGCTTTCCATTGAAAATTTACTACTGGTACTAATGGTATACATGGTAATTGATGAGGACATCGAAGATCAACGGCTACGATCGTGTCTATTTATTTTCATGTATTTTATTTGTTATTTGTACTTTTCCATTTATACCCTCACTTGAGGGCTTTGTTTTATGTTTGCCCTAGGGGCAATTATGCCTTTTATTTTTTTCCTTCATGTATTTGGCTATTTAAGCCTTCCCCTTCCTCTTGGAAAGGATGATGATTATTGATAATGAAAAGTTTCATGTTCTTGTTGATCTCTTAGTGAGTTCACGTGATCTCTTAGTGAGTTCACGTGATCTCTTAGTGAGTTCATGAGAGGAGAAGCCCGAGGAGGGTAATTCGCAATACTCGTCAATCTTTGGAAGAGTCCGAGGTTCGCGGTTCTTATGATCTCTTTGTGAGTTTGTTAGTTATCTCTATCTTTCTCGTATATTCTTGTTCTTCTCTTTTCTCCCCTCTTCATCCACAAAGTATTCCCCTAGCTCCATTGCCGCCGCCCCTTGGAGTCCACCCGCCAGCCACCCTCACGGCTCCGGCCGGCCACTTTGCCGGCAACCTCCCCAACCGTCCACTCCTCCCTCCCGCATGCTCCAAATTTGAAATTTGAATTTCGAATTTTGAATTCTTTCCTAATTTGGAAATCCAATTTAGGAAAGTTTTATTTGATAAATTCCAATTTCAAATTAAATTAAATTGGAGTTCTCATAACTTACCTCCACGTTATCACCCACCTTGTTCTTCAAATTTCGAAAATTCAAATTTAAATGAGCTCCAAAATTTCCATAATTGCCAAAGTCCAAATAAGGAAAGAATTGGATTGAATCCAATTCAAATTTCATGGCATGAGGAGTTACTAATTCTCATCCTAGGTGGCATCCTCCTAATCGGAAATTGATTTATTCACACTAATCTCCCTCCTCTCCTCTCTACATACCGTCGGCCTCATCAAGGGGGAAATCCATTTAATGCTAGTTTAATGCCATCAATGCCTTGATCCAAAATTCAAATTTCAAAATAACCCCCCTTAATTTCATTCATAATCTGAAATTAATTTCAGATTATGAAATGAAACTCCCTCTCCCCTCTCTAAGCCGCCGGCCTTGCTTGGGATTAAGTCCATTAAATGCCACTTTATGGCATTGATCACATGAGTTGGGGATTCAAAATTCAAAACCTAACTCCTAAAAGCTGCAGTAAATTGCTGTCCAGCAATTTTCCAATTGGAAATTGCTGTCCGAGAAGTTCCAACCAGCCATAGTGCTGCCCGAACCTGCTCCTGTTTGCTGACCAGAAATCCCTCACGTGCTGTCCAAGGCATTTCCAACCTCAAAGGCTGCTGTCCGAAGTTTTTCAAGGGTCAAAATTGCTGGCCAAGCTTTCCTAGTGACCACCCAAACATCTGTAGTTGCTGTCCGGCCATCCTAGCAGAGTTCCTACGGCTGTCTTGCTGTTCAGAGGGTCTCCGATTGCCGTCCAGAAGGTTCCCCAAACCTTGTTGCTGCCCACTTCTTCCCCAAACCGTGTCCAAGCCTTGATGTGCTGATTACTCGTCATCCAGTGCCTTGGTGATCAAACCGGAAGCTTCGTAATCTCTCGTCTTTGGGTAAACTCTTTCCCCGACTCTTTTACCTTCGTAGTGCTTCTCACTTGTGGTATAGTAAATTCATGACGACCAAGTTGACGCTTCTCCGCTAAAGCCTAGTAATTAGAAGAGTTGTGTGAGGGATCTTTCATAGCCTAATCTTATTGTTAGTATTGGAATTTATTGTTGGAGCAATCTACGTATGCAATGTTGGCTTAAGATGGCTATCTTTTGAACTTAACTTCTATGCATGAAAATTAACCTAAGCTAAGTACCACTTAATATTTATCTTATCGTTAAATTCCGCATAAGATCTTACTTACTATTGCCTCTAAATCTAAGCGTGCAAACTTCTATAAGCAAATCATTTTCGCATGAGATTGTTTCACATCAGTAATATTAGTGCAAATAGGTAGAATCATCAACGCAAAGCCATAATGTCCTGTCAAGGCTAGTTCGCCTGAGACAAAAAAATGAATACATGCATAAAAGATTTTACAAGAGGTTAGAGATTAGTTGCTAAGAACTAATTAAAATCCAAGTTCTATATAAGGCTCATTTCTTTCCCTAATCAATTAACATTTGCCCTGAAATCAAACAAAGGTAAATGATAAGATGCCTACCTTAGATAGGTATATAATGGTTATCGGAGCCATTGCTTGAGGAACTGTCATTTTATAAGGTGGGAGAGAGAGAGAGAGTAGGCTGACTGTTGCCAGAGAAGGAGAAGATGTGATGTCTTTCTCAATTGTATAAAGAGAAAGAAAAAAGTTAGATAAGGTAAATAGACACTATGCAAGAAGGCAAGGGCAGAGGAAGGTCACTAGTTCTTGATGCAAAAGAATAAGACAGCAGCAATAAAGGAGATTCTACATCTTGCTCTAATAGATCGCAGGTTTTCCAGAAGGTAATGCTCATAGGAAATGGAGCCAATGAAAATGAGAATTCATAAATTGACCAAAGCAATTGGGATATCCTAAAGATGATGATGATGGAAAGAAATGGGAGGCTAGGTGAATTAAACACGTGGAGAAAGCAAATGATGATAGCATTACAAAATAAACAAGAAGCAATCAAGATGCACTCCCTCAAAAGATTGAGAAGAATGAAATATGATAGATTAGGAAAGTCTGCTTTCACATCTGCAGGATAGTAGCTCGCCTCCACATAAAAAAACTGTATCCAGTGCATGAGGCTTCCACTAATTAAGGTACATATCTGTATTATTGTTTTCCAAATAGGCTATTTTTTGTAACGCACAAGAGATGCACTCCACCGTCATAATGAAGAGGTGACCTGACTATTACTTCAGGCCTATAGAATAAATCTATGTATATATACATAAATATATGCATTCACACTTGCACACATATAAGGAGGCATATGAACAAATGTGCATGAAATGAGTGCAAGTCCCTGCATGTGCCTTTTCATAGATAATGTCGGATGAATGCGAACCTGGAGCAAATGAAACACAAGAAGCAGCTGCAAACTCCTGCTGCTCACGTAAAATATATGTCAAGAGTGCTGCAGTACCTCCACCAAGAGAGTGCCCGACAACCTAATCAAAATTATTACTTCAGAGGTAAGGAAACACAGAGACTAAATTAAAAAAAGTTCAATCTTAATTAAAATGAGAAAATAAATATGACTCGACTTAATTAAACAGTTTCAATCAGCAAAAACAAGGATAAACACCACAATATTATAAAAATCTTTTAGAACTGTAAAAACAAGTTACCTTGGTGGAGGCATTGTTTGAGACATAATACAGAAGATTAAAGAAGAAAAAGTACAAGGAAAATCTAAAGCCATATACAGAAGAAACCAGAAGGAAAGCAAAAAGTCTTCTTTTTTATCATCTCGTGATATCTGGTCTCAAGAAAGTTATAAGTTTGTAGTGAAAGGATCTTGAGTAGCAAATATGGAAAACATTCATTACCTTTAGCTGGTAATCAGGAAAATCGTGTAATGCTTTTGTCAGACATGGCTTTGCTATCTTCGCAATCCACCGTGCAGCCGCAACCATTCCACAGTGTGCATAGCCAAGAACTACATCACTAACACCACCTTTATGTACAAGTGTATGATGAAAAGGCACAATAGCCCCAGTTGCCGCTGTCAAAGTATCCCTTATACTATGAGTCCCACGAATGAGTAGAAGGATGCTCTCAGTATGTCTGTCAATCAAAATTGTAAAAGCTGGCTTCAAAATCTGCAAGCATATTAAACAAAACAAGCATTTGAATAAGGTCTAATATTACACTCTTCAAGAAGCTAAAGAAATTGTCTATCGTGACAGAAAATCTAAAAGTTAGCAGGATTAAAGACAAACTCCGCAGTTCAAATAACTACTGTATAGAACTCACCCCTGCTTTTGGTTCCTGGAGTAGAACATCTTTGTAAGAGTAACCCGTCATCTCCAGAAACAATGGGAATGGCTTTTTTGAAAAATGCCAACAAAGAGTCAACAAATTTAAGAGATACGTTAGCTCAGCAGTGATATTCGGTCCTTTAAGTTGTACACAATTATCTCCAGCATATATACTAGAAACATCTAAATTTCCCTGCAAATAAAGGAAGAAGAGGTGGCAAGAGAAGCTTTAGCAAACATATGAAATGATGCCAATAACTCATGCCTTATCATGGGTATTCCACTAACATGAGTGAACCATTTGTAGTAAAAGATCCTCCCTCACTGTGTATAAGCTAGATGCAAGCACAACAGGCATAAGAAAAGGCTTCATACTTTGCATCCCAGAATCAAACAAACATAAAGACTACAAACTTTTGCCATCAGTTCCTAGCTTATTATATAAGAAACAGAGCAATTCAGAAGTTGAAATATAATGGGAGGGTTATGATAAAATAAAAAAACATATTGCTAAAAATCTTCTTCATTATTAGCCCTATCACAATTATATAGGGTCATCTTTATCCATACACTTGTTTTATACATTTCCTACCCCTCCTTACCATTCAAATACCTCTTTTGTTTCTATTCATTCCAAAATAATTTTATCTAATTGATGCATCTTCCACTAGAAAGGAGTTAATAATGCTTATATTCAAATCATTAAAGATATGTATGCAGGAGCTATTACTTGTGTTCAAACATAAGGTGGTTTGACCAAGTATTTTCCTATTTCGGTTGGATTACATCAAGGATCAGCCTTAAGTCCATATCTTTTTGCTTTAGTCATGGATGTTCTCACTAGACATTTGCAAGAGGATGTACCTTGGTGTATGCTTTTTGCTGATGATATTCTTCTTGTTGATAAAACTAGAGAGGGAGTTGAAGTTAAACTCGAATTATGGAGGTCAACTTTAGAGTCTAAAGGTTTTCGCTTGAGTAGATCTAAAACTGAATATATGGAGTATAATTTTAGTAGCAATAGACCTAGTGATGGGATTGTGACTTTGAGCAATCAAATCATTAATAAGAGTACACATTTTAGATATCTTGGATCTATTGTTCAGAGATATAGTGAAATTGATGGGAATATTATCAGTAGAATTCAAGTTGGATGGTTGAAGTGGAGAAATGCATCGGGCTTATTATGCGATAGAAAAGTCCCCCTCAAACTTAAGGGAAAATTCTATAAGATGGTGGTGAGACCTGCAATGTTTTATGGTGCCGAATGTTGGCCATTAAAAGAGAAACATAATACTAAGTTAAGTGTTGCAGAGATGAGGATGCTTAGGTGGATGAGTGGCTTGACCCTTAGAGATAGGATATGAAATGAGCATATACGTGAAAAGGTTGGAGTTGCTCCAGTGGAAGATAAGATTAGAGAGAGTCGCCTTAGATGGTTTGGTCTCATTAAACGGAGGCCTTCCGATGACCCGGTTAGCAAAGTTGAGGTATTAGATTTGACTTATGTTAAGAAAGATAGAGGTAGACCTAAAAAGACTTGGTTAGAAAATATTAGAAATGATCTTTCTTTATTAGATTTAAATGAGAATTTGACTTTTAACCGGACACAATGGTGAAAAAGGATTCATGTAGCCGACCCCGCGTAGTGGGACAAAGGCTTAATGTTGTTGTTGTTGTTGTTGATGATGATGCATCTTCTACCCACCTTTGTAAAATGCTCAAATCACCCAAGTTTTTTTCACTACTTTACCTTCAAGAGGTACTTACCCTTACAAAGCCTCTCATATGTCCTTCCTAAAATTGCCACACATCCATCTTAACATTCTAGTTTTAACATACAACCTAGCTATCTATGTCATCTTTATAACAAAGAGTTGTGATATATCTAACATGATATCTCTTATATATTTTTACCCTGAAATCAACATGATGTCTGCTTATGACAAGTAGTACTCAAAGGTACTTCTCCATTTAACCACCAAGTTTTAACTCAATAACTCCTTTCTTTTTCTTCAACACAAGAAATCTAAAATACATAAAACTATCACATCCAAGCACTATTTAACTTTCTAAAAATATTGACTCATAATTGTCAATTTCACAAAAACTAAATGTGTATCATATACTCAATTTTTATTTTAGTAATCCTGAGCTCCTTATTTTCTAAACATTTTCTTTGATTTTACAATTCACATATTTTAATATAAGTTTTAAACAAAAAGAAAGTAGATTTAAGGAATACAAGGTTGTGGGCAAATTAGTTTGGGAGGGTGACCAAGAACAGGCAAGATACTCCACTGGATAGGATTCCTCAAGTACATTTACTCAGAATGTAAAACCAAAAATCAGTTGCTGAAAAAGACAAAAAGTAGTAACAACGTATTGCACCAACATCTCATAAACTATGATGAAGGATAATTAATCTCAAAAACATGAAACTCCTACAACTATTGTGTCATGAAAACGGTAAGATAAAGAGCTTTTCCTTTGGAGAAATTAACATTCCTTAGCGTTCACAACTAAGTTAGAATGCAAACACAACATGCACGTAAAGAGTTCAAAATTTTGAATAAAAGAATTCCAGATCATTACCGTATTAAAATGAATAATGATATTACTACAACTAACATCATAAAACGTTTTAATACTCCCATAATAGACACAAATATCCTAATGGGTTACTCTACTCTTATTTCATTGACAAGCTTACACTGCTCTTCCAGAATATATTCACTAATTCACTTATCTTCTTTATAGTACCATCTCCTTTTATTTTAGCAAATATCAAAATATGAAGCCATTAAGAAACTTCAAAACAGTTGATCTAAGGTATCAGAACAGTTGGCCTACAAATCTCTGCGGGATTCTCATTTCACGCTCCTAAAAGTATCAAAATATGACATGCGAAAATACTTTCTATCAATACAACCGCTTGAACTAAGGTATGTCTGTGCCAGACTCTTTAAAATTTTCCTAATAAAAAATGAAAGCCACAACATCTGTCAGCTTGAAGCTTGGAATAGGCACTTTTTCATCAGAAACGCTCTATAACAGCTTAAACATAAGCTGATTAAAGTTCTAACATAATGCAAGAGCGTACCTGCCTCTTGAGAAGAAAATTGATACCAAAAGCTAAATCCCCAATCGGCCATTTCCCCAGAGTCTCCGAGTATGTAAATCTCAAAGTCTCTGACAAGGTCGATATTGTTTCCATCCATGTAGCTGGTGCTTGCACCGGCCTCCGAGAAATCCTATTCACATCAGGAGCATTCCTAGATCCATCATCACTGTCTTCGCCCTCTTTATGATCCCGAGACTTTTCTGTCTGTAATTTTTTACTCAGCGTGTAGTAAAGTAAAGCGGCCGCACCTGCAGCAGTGGCCATTGTTGCCGTAGCCATTGTTTTCCAGCTTCAGATGATGAATCCAACTAATGAAGCACCTAAATTTCCTGCACTCAGCGAAAAGAACTGAATTTCCTCAGAGATCAGAAAAATCAATAACAAATCACAAATTTCAGATCAGGATGCATTAATTTCCTGCCAGAATATGTTCCGCAAACCACAATAGACAAAAGCTAAGAAGATCCATGAAATAAATTCAATATAAACAAAGTCATAAGGAACACAAAATAAGCTAAATCCTACAGCACAAACCCTAAGGGATCGAAAAGCTAAAAGAATCAAATCGAAGTCAATAAAAAACGCTTGACGATCTAAACATACCTGAGAAAGAATACCGCCGCACAGCTTGCCTAGCATCCGCAGATCAAACTAGTCCTTTGCATAGAACAACGTAAACAAGCGCCGATTCCTTCACAGGGTTCAGCTTCTTGCAATATTTACCTCAATCTTCTTCGATAATTGGCAGCGCCGGTCGGTGAGGTTTTGGCCCTTTGTGTAGAGGGAGGATTGGACGCCACACCAGTTGGCTTCGCCGAGAAGTAGAAGGCCGAGAAGTAGAAGGCACCGTTTAAGCATTCCAGACGTGTACATTTCAGGGAAATTTCTACACAGACGAATTTCACAGTGGCGTATATCTTTTTTTCCGACCATATTGCCTCTTCTAGTCATCTACCACCGAGCCGAATGTGCCACGTGCCGTTATATAATAATATTATGCGCCAAATAAGTAAAATTTTTTTAAAAAAACGTATTTTAGATTATATCTATACTTACAATATATAAATGACCCCCTCTTGTTTAGTTTGGTTGGTTCGCGAGTACGGTTTGAAACCTCCCAATCTGTGCTTGATCCCCTCGAGCGACAGCCTTCTTAGGGGCAAATTATTGCATCCGGTCACCGGACGCGGAAAATAGGTTCGGACATCCAATAAAAATTTGTCACGTAACTTGGGCTTTTGACTGCGCTTTTGACTTGCGCTTTAGTTGTGCTTTGACTGTGTTTTACCTGCGCTTTTGATTGCGCTTTGACCTGCGCTATACCTGCACTTTTGACGCGCTTAATTTAAAATAATATTTTATTAATATCCGGACCTATCTCCGCGTCCGGTGACCGGATGCAATAATTTGTCTTAGGTGGGGACTAGGGGTGCAAACGAGTCCAGTCGAGCTCAAGTCAGGAGGTGCTCGAGCTCGACTCACGAGTCAAACACCAAGCTCGAGTCGAGCTCGAACTCGACTCGGGTTACATAAACGAGCTCGTCGAGCCGCTCAAATTTGATATCCGGCCCACCCGGTTTCTTCATTTCTCGCCCGATTTCTGACAAGCCAGCCAGCAAAACCTCAGGGCGCTCATCTCCACAACTCTTAGCCGTTAGTTGCTAGCTTTTTTCCAATAGATAAACTAGAGATCTCTTGCTTTTTCCTATAGATAAAAGAAAAGATTTTTTGAGCCGGCCCAGTGTTGGGAACTGTTATACACAACTCTCTTTGTCCTATTGGTTGAGAGCTTAGGCTTCCAACTAAGAGGTTCAGGGTTCGAGTCTATGTGTATGTGTTGTGTGTGTGAGTTTGCCTTAAATGGCCTAAATGTCCCAAAAAAAGAAACTCGAATGGCAGGGGGTATAGCTTGAGCTGGCCTAGTGTTGGGAACTGTTCTTGGGAATAGATTAAAATATTTAATACCTTTATTTTGGGAACTATTCTATGTATATTAAAAAAAATGAACGAGATTATTTTTTAAGATTTAAATATAATAAATATAATAATTACTTAATTTTAAAATTTTTAAAATTTATTCGAGTCGGCTTGCGAGCTCACAAGCCGAGCCTTATCAAGCTTGAACTCGAGCTCGACTCGTGAGCTCAATAAGCTCGGCTCGCGAGCTCATAAACGAGTCGAGCTCGAGCCGGTTCGGCTCACTTACACTCCTAGTGGGTTCTAATCAAGCGCAATCTATTAGGTTTTCTGGTGTGGGTGTCTCTTCAAGATCAGCTCATGATAAATCACGCCTCGAGCTCAGCCGAGTGGTCGACAGAAGAAATTCCTCCCATCTCACTCGGGCTCGAATCCCCTAATTGTCCAAAAAATAATAATTTTTTTTTCACAAGAAATTTAAGTCATAGACGTGTCCTTAAAAAAAATCTAAATTCTAATCTAGCAAAAAACCCCATTGATACTTTGCTTGGTTGGTGGGCGTAATTGGTTGGGAACCCCAATCTAAATTCGATTCTATAGAACAGCCATCGCCCCTTTAGTAGGAGCTCCAAAGCACGGGTTATGAGTACAATGATGAGGGTGGACCGATAAATCAGCCTGAATTTATGGAACTTTTATTAGGTCCGGACACCTGACGTAGCTCTACATCCGGATGCCAATAAAATGTCGCCACGTGCTCTTACTCTTTATCGCGCGGCCCGACGACCCAACCCGGAATGGAAACCGGTAATGCTATGTATTAGCTGATTTATACAGACCAGGGTATTGCTAGGTTTTACTCGGTAACGAGAAATATCATTCTGTCAAGGCCAATACCCAGCTATACCGAGCAATACCCCGATTTTACTAGGTATTACTCGGTATTGGTCTTGATAGAGCGGTATTTCTCGTTATTGCCAAGCAATACCGAGCAATACCGAGCAATACCTAGCAATACAAGAACATAACAATACCGGGTTTTCATTCCGGGTTGGGTCATCGTGACGTGCGGTAAACAATAAGAGCACGTAGCGATATTTTATTGTCGTCCGAATGTAGAGTTACGTCAGGAGGTGTCCGGACCTAATGAAAATTCGAATTTATGGACCGCGTCCTCAGCGAAGTGGCGGCGGTCGTAAAAAAAAATAATCTCGCGGAAACAGTTCGCATTCCCCCGCTTCCTTATGAAACTCCCGTAATCCTTCTCTTCTCCAGTTTCTACAGCACTCGCGAGGAAGCTCTCGAATTTATTGTGTTTCGGGCGGTCGCCGGTGGCTTCTTCGTGAAGAAAAGTTTTGAAAGAGTCACTATAGAAACTTCTTCGCCTTCTTCTATGGTGTTGTCCCGATCATATCAGGAGTCAAGACGGGAGGTCGCCGGTTGCCTTGAAGCCTTGGCTTAGATTAGGAGTCACGACGGGAGCTCGACGGTCGGTTCGTGAAGAAGATTTTGCAATTTTAACTATTCGGTAGGATTTAAGTTAATTCTTGCTTAAATACTGCTACCAAGCCGTATTAATTCCTGCTCTGATTTGATGAAGAAATAAGAAGAGGTAATATTTGCTCTGACCAAGGTATCAAGCTGTTGGTTTATGCTGGTGAATATGACTTCAGATGCAACTGGCTTGGTAAGTTCCTGCAATGAATCCTAATTAAATCATGATATTGGATGGTTCTTTTCTTAGGTATGTGTTGTTTATATGGTTGAATATCTGACAGTTGAAGCAATGACAAATGGGTAATGTGTACAGTCAGTTTAGAGAGTATAGTCAGTTTAGAGAGGAAGAGCATGCTCCTAAAAGATGGAATGCAGTTCACTTATTTTCCTTTTCAGTTTTTCTTTTCTGATGAGACATATTGCCTATAATCTGTCTCCATGCTTATCCAATTTCACATAATTATGCAACTTGATCTACATCTTTTCTTTCCTGTTACTAATTTCCATGAGGCTACTTGTATGCAATATGAACACAACACTTGTAATAGGGTTGCTACTGCAATTTCATGCATTTAAAGAACATTAATAACATGTATATGGATGAAATTATCTTTTGTGTAAGTTTGCCTTGTCTCATCTTTGTCTTAAATGCATGGTCTTGCTTATGACATAGAATTGAGACGATCGTTGTTTGGGAGAAGGCATAGCAGAAGTCGCAATAGGAGTCATTGTTCTCATAGACGTGATGAATATCTAAGAAGGCCCCAATATGATGTAGGATAGGCATTTAGTTAGGATGTGTTATTCATCCTTAAAATTTTATTTGAGATGGTTGTAATATATGTTAATACAAAGAATAGTGTACAACCTAAGTGGAGCAACTAACAGAAAGGTGGAGCAGTATAAAGCTGCCAATTTGTTGCAAATCTATTTAAACCATTCAACATTAACATCTAGACTGCTGAACCATATATGTATATCCTCTACAATAGGTTTTGGGAAGAAGAAGATCTCTTTGGTGTCAAAGGATCCGGCTACTCTACCGCAGTGGGGAAGGTAAAAGTGATTCAAGGTTCTCTGCCTGTGAAAGGATTTGTGATTATCTGCCATCTCCAAGAGGGATAAAAAAGATTCATGGTTCTCTACCATCTCCAGGAGGGAGAAAAAGGATTTCAGGTTCTCTGCCTTCACCAGGAGAGTGAAAAAGAGTAAGGTCCTCTGCCGCACCGAGTTGGTGGAAAGATTTTGTAAAAGCTTCTCCGCCTTGCAGTAGGGGCTAGTGGAGAGTCACTAAAGCTTTAGTGCAATAACTGGAACGGAGGTTTCCATGAAGTGGACGTAGGTCAGGTTGGACTGAACCACTATAAATTCTAGTGTGTTTGTTTTTATTATTTTCCGAATTTTATTTTTCTGTGATTTACTATGTGGTTGGACTGAACCACGACAGTGGTTTGCCACTCTCTCCGATTACCTCCAAACATTGGGCTTTGCGTTCAGTGCATCAGATCCTTCCCTTCTCCTTTACAACAAAGATGACATCTCCATGTACTTCCTAATCTATGTGGACGTTATCCTACTCACCGACAATAATCCCACAGCCATTACGCATCTTTGAGAAAGTCTACACCGTAAGCTTAGCATGCTTAACATGGGTCCTATCTCTCAATTTCTTGGCATTCAGGTAGTTCCCACCACATACAGTCTCCATCTAAATCAAAGCTGGTACGCACAATCTATTCTCTCAAAGGCAGGAATGCATAATTCAAAATCTATCTCCACCCCCACACTTGTCAAGCAGCTCTAGCACTTGGACTCCCCTGCCTTCTCTGGTAGGCTCTTTCCAATATCTGATGCTAACCCGCCCCGACATCTCATATGCAGTGAACAAATTGTGCCAATATATGCAAAATTCACTCAACATCAATTTCTAAGCTCTCAAACGGCTCCTCCACTACATCAGACACTACAGGAAAATCACTCATTTCCGACGGTTTTCCGACCTAAAACTATGAGACAAATTTTTCGATGAAAATTTCCGGCGGCTTTTTCAAATTTCTGGTGGAATTTTAAAAATTTAATTAAAATGATTAAAATTTTAACTATTTAAATGATTTAACAAAAATGATTAAAAATTATATTAACTATTTATTTAATTTTCATTTTAAAATTAATTAGTAAATATTAATTTTTATTTTATATTAATTATCATTTTTTATTTTTATAATTAAATTAATTAGTATCATTTTTTTATTAGTATAATTAAATACTACTTGATTTTGAGTAAATATATAGTTTAAATATAAAAATTTGACATTAAAAACATATTTGCATGTCTAGCAATTCGGTTGGTTATTTGAGATTTTTCCCAACCGACTCGGGTTCGAATCACCTGGCAGACGCGGGAGCGGGCGCACACGGGCGCGGGAGAGCGGGTTTCGGGCACACATGGTGATGGGGACATCAGCAGCGAGTTCGACACATGTACCTCCAGGAGATGCCGGAGATCGACGGCCACGATCATGATTTGTATTTTCATCATTTTATGTAGTAGTTTATTTTTATTTTATGTTTTTCCGTTTTTACCCTTATGGGTATTTGGTAGCTATTGTAGCCCAAGGGACATTTTAGTACTTTACTTTCTTTGACATTTTGAGGCCTATTTATATGGCCCATTTCTCATGTAAGAGTTAGTTTTGATGAATGAAAATTATTTGCTTTGTGTTCTCTTTGAGAGTGCAAACCTCCACGATCTCTTAGTGAGTTTGTAGAAGAAGCTAGATCTCTTTGTGAGTTCTAGGTTTTTCTCGTTCTACTATTTTCTTTTATTTCTCTTGATCAAGTATTCGAAATTTTCTTCTTGATTTTCTAGCCTTACTCTTCCCCTCCCCCATCAACCCCTTGCCGCCGGCCACTTGGCTGCCCAAGCCACCCGTCGACCACACCAAGCCTGTCCAACCTGTTGGCCGCCGTTCTCCCTGCCCTCTTGCCCCCCCCCCCATCCACCGGCCCTCTCCCCTTGGTTATGAATTTGAAATTCAAATTCCAAGAGGTATTTATTACCTTCCAAATATAACTCCTAAATTTTAGGCCATCTTCATAATGGGATTTCAATCCTAATTTTGAAATTCAAAAGCAGCCTAACGTTTACATGTATTTTAGGAAACTCTTGTCATACATTAAACCTGAAATTTCAATCCAGATTTCTTATTAAATCTGTTGTAATTGTGGGCCCCATTTTATTTAATGCCCAGCCCCTCTCTCTCCCCATATGGCCGGCCACCTCACCTTTATTGCCTCACTCTAATTGCCACCTCATCACCATTTAAACACCTCTTAATTACCTCCCTAATACCTCCCCTCTCCAATGTAATTATAGTTTTTATTTCAGATTTCTAACCTGTCATTTGAAATCAATTATTCCTTCTCACCTCCACCTCCCCAAGTCACGCCCAAAGCCCAAACTGCCTCTGTCCTGACGTTTGGCTTGCTGCCCCCTTTACGCCAGCAGGAAGACCTTGCTGTCCAGCACACTGGACGCCCACAATTTGATGTCCTGAGTTTCCAGCAGCCTAGAAGAGCCATCCAACGTCTCTTGCACCTTCAAGGTTGCTGTCCAAGATCTGTTCAAGACCAAACTGCTGTTGTCCAGAGGAATTCCGCATCTCTTCCTGCTGTCCAGCCGGTCGGGAGAGCTTCGGATGCTGTCCTAAAGTTTCCGATTGCTGTCCACCACATCAAGAAGGGTTTTGGTTGCCGTCTACTTCATCTCAAGCATCCAAACAGCCACTAAAGCTTCATGTCTTCTATTTCTTTGGGTAAACTCATCATCCGACCCTTTTATCTTTGCAGCTACTTATCTATTGTTGTGATATCTTGATTCATGAAAATCATGCTAATCCTCTCCGCTAAAACCTAGTAATTGGATGAGTTGTGTGAGGGATCTTCTCATAGCAACTAATCTTATTGTACTCTAGGGATATTTGTGGAAAACCATTCATGTACGCAACGTTAGATTGACTTGATTGTTATATGATCTTAACTCTTACCCGTGTGATTCAACCGTAAGCTCGTTTTTCCGTTCTTAATGTTTTATCTCGTCATTCAAATTATTATAAAGATATAATTATGTGTTCTATCTAAAATTAAGCGTGCAAGCTTTCATTATGAAACCCATCATCGCATGTACGTTCCACATCATCTTGGTATCAGAGCATGGCTATCATGTTTGGCATGTTTAGAAAACATCCTAGGGTCTAGCTTCTTATTGTAGTTTAAAATTGGCATGCATATCATTGCTTAGATAGCAAATTTTTACTGTTTTTGTCATTGTTTTTGCATTTCCTGCACTCATCTAGCTGAGTTAGGTCATATTAACTAGCATCTTAGTGTTGGCCTTTTGTTTGGGAAGATTCCTAAGTGTTTAGAACAACTTCGGCTTGATCTAACCCTGCTGTCCTCGCTTTCCTGCAGCTGTCATTCACTGTTTAGGAAGTCTAAACACTTGTTTAACTGCTGCCTTTAATTTCCTGCAGTGTTCATAAGCCGTTGGGAGCCTATAACTAAAGTCCTTGTTTAGGTGCTGTCCACTCCCTCGGACCCTTCCAAACACCTAGACAACTTCAACAACGGCTGAACATTGCTGTCCCAAAAATTTCTGCAACATTTAGAGAGCTTTAGGTGATCCCAACCTAGTGTTTAGGTGCTGTCCACACCCTAAAAGTCATCCTAAACACATAGGCAACTTCCCCAACTGCTGTAGATTGCTGTCCACTATATTCCTGCACCTATTAGCATCCGTTTGGAAGAGTTATAGGTAGTATTCACTTACTGTCCTCGTTCCAGAGTCCAACCTACTTGCCTAGATCACTTAAATCAGTCCTGTAGCTGGCTGTCCTGAGTTCTTCCTGCACCATACAACCACTCGTAATGGTGTTTTCTTCTGGGAAAGTGCTGTCCCTTACACCCATTCTTCATTAAGAATCATTTAACACTTTTCAATGGACCTGATAAGACTCCAAAAGAGTTTAGATGACATCGTTAACCTAGTGGGCAATATGACTAGAATTATGACGGAGAAACCCGTTGACTATCCCCACTCTAAATACAGGCCCCACTCAACTTATCACCCGAGACCTGAGCCTGGGCCTCCACGACCTCACTTAGAGTCACCCTATCATCTGCCAACCTTTGATGGTTCCTCGGATCCTTACCACTTTAGGGAATGGGCTAGACAACTAGATGACTATTTTGAATCACGTCATATCCCTGAATCCCACCAGGTTAGCATCGCTAGCTAGGTCTCACCTTAAAGGACAAGCTCTTCAATTTTGGTCAAGATTGGAATATCATAAAGAGTCTCGCGGTGAGTACACTACTTGGAAAGACATGAGGCGAGATCTTAATTTAAAATACCGACCCTCTACTAGTGACCGTCATCTAGAGCATCACCCTACCTCTTTCGTTGGGATAACCCGTAGACCTTACTATGGTCAAGACCACCCACCCCTTAGTAACATCCGGGTTGCTGCCCCACCCTGTAGGTTGTCACTTAGTCTTGATGAGCGACCCTTTAGTAGGTCTTCTGTTGGAAAAATCTCTTATGACTCCCCACTTAGACCTACTTCTAACCATCCCAGTCAACCTTTAGCCTCCCCAGTCCTTGACCCTGCAAGTATGATTATAATAAATGAAGATATTAAGAAGAAGAGGTTCCCTGAACCTGAGACTGAGTGCATCCATTTCGTGGATGCTAATGATCTCAATAATAATGAAGAATTCTTTGAGAATGAAACAACAGTGATTGAATCAGACTCCCGGCCTGACTTAAATCCTGAGCTAGGAAAGTTAGAACCTTTGAATGACGACACCTTAGCCCACCCCGATCCTAGTCTCCTCGAGGATAAGTCTTTGGACAAAGTATGCTTGGATGATAGTAGTGTGATCTCGGAAGAAACCAACCGGACTTCGAACACTTTGGATTTAATTTTGGAAGATCTTGAGTTAGTTGTAACATCTACTGAGATTATTCCGGATAATTATGAAAATTCTGATTTAATTTTGGATAATTCTGATTTAGTTTTGGATAATTCTGATTTAATTTTGGATAATTCTGATGACGACTTAGATAATCTCGAGTTGGAAGTAAATCAATCGAATTTATCACCGGATTCAAGTGAAACGAAACCCATGGATCTTAGGGTCGCAACCAAACCCGAGTCTCTTTCGGAAGACTGTACTTTGAGTCTGAAAGTTTTTGAGCCTAATTTGTACAATAAGTCATCTTTTGATTTGTTGGAGCCTATTTTAGGAGTTGCCCCTTTGGATTTACTTTTGAAAGAGTTTGTCCTTCCTGATTGGGCTTACCACATCACTCTGCCTACCGACTGGAATGAGAATATTAACCCACACTTTCCTGTTGTGCCCACATATATTCTGGACACGATACCCCGACTTTTGAGTCCCATACCTGCTGGTGATTCTTTGGGCTATGTTATTATGGTTGAGAGTGATGACCCATCGTCCTATCATACTCCTTATTCTTACATTTTGCCCGCTACATCCTTGTCTTTCCCTGTTAAGGACCTTCCCTCTCCTAGTTGGCTAACCTTACTAGATCACCTTACTACCCCTGGGAGACTGTCTGTGACCCGAGCTAAGATGCCCTATGGAGATGCCCTTTTAGCTAAGGATGTCTTCATTGCTCCCCCTACCCAGTTCCCTTAGACCGAACACTTTAAAACCACTCTTTTGTGACTTGTCCACTTTTTCTAGCTGTGTTCGTGTGAGTTAGTATGTGTTGTTGTGGTGTTTGGTAGTCTGTTGTCTTCCAAAATTCTCTTTGTTTAAAGTTTGTGTGTGAATCCACTTTTCATTCATCTTTGGTCAAATCTCTTGCACCACTTCATTGTCATATTAGTTATCTAGTTGAGTCTTGAATTGTAGACATATAATTTTACATAGCACATGCCGCATCTACATCGCATTAGCATGACCTACTTATGAAAATTGCACGCCTAATTAAACAGAATGATAATAATTATAGACTTTATGATGAATTCAAAACGACAATTTAAAACTTTTGAGATTGGTAATTCAGCGACGGTGCGGATTCGTCCGGCGTAGTTCCCACAAGGAACTGTAAGAGTCACATGCTAGGAGTGCGGGACCAATTAAAACAGTCAAGAAAATCATTGATAGCGCTTACGTGATGGCTCTGCTTGCAGAGTTCAATATTTATCCCTTTATTAACATAGAAGATTGTTGACCTCATTTTTGTATGAGGTCACTGAGGACCCACTCAAAATTTTAAACTAATTTACTACACAAATTGAAATTTGATCCTTCTCCAATAAAACATATGACATACAGAAATAACCAGATCAATCCACCACTAACATAGTAGTATTGAATAAACCACAATCCCTGGAACATGCCAACAGCATAAATATTTAAACTAGATTACAGCCAGAGCATTCTAGATTAGCCAAATTACATCTGGCTATTATAATATTCATAACTCTTAATGACATTTAGAGAATGCATGTATACAAATGAATTTACATTTAAGTACACATACCCATTTATTGTACTAAGAATTAATTGTATTAGGTATTTAAGTTGATGCTAAGAGAGGCTGTGAAGCTTATTGTAGAATATAGTATAATATTCAGTGTTCAATATAATACCTATAAAATCTAAATTTGTCGGTGCTTTCCTGGGTATACGTTCAGCAATAGTGCATATTAAAATAGGTATTAAGAAGGATGATCTTAGAGACGTCTTGGTATGTACTGTCGAAAGTTTATCAATCACCACCAATCATTTCCACCGAACCATCAGAAAAATGCTCCCAATGTAAAGCATCATATATGATACCTGCACAAATCTAAAACAAAGCCCTATTTTATCTAATGGAGCAATTACTTGCACTATACGATCTTTTCGTTGTAATGGCATTCCTCTTATGTGGAAGAAGCTTCTTCCTTCACAAGACTCATTAATCAGACTTCTCCATATTCCTCTCTCGTAAATTTGCATGTAGATGATCATTTTTCATTGGCCTGTGAGAGCCTCGAATCTTTCCATAGAGTGATCCTTGGTAAGTGAGACTGACCACCAATATTGCGACTCTCTTACTTGAAATCAGATCAACTGTTTTCTCTTGACACTCCTTCACATATCATTGGTCATTCCGATTACGCCCAGTCACAATGTGACATTATCTCACCCTGGAGGAAAAAATCGGTGCGACTCACTTGTAATCTATGGGAGTAAGCTTCCGATTCAACTTGCCATCGCCTACCTTGGCTGCAAGCCTCCCTAGCAGCACAATTCCTCTGCGCCCTCCAGCATAGATCTGGTCTGCTGTGTAGAGTGGAGAGTTGTGTGCCGGCACTCCGTCAGTTCACCTCACTTCATCTGTAGATTCCACTCTCAAGCTGTTGCCATAAGCTCCAGCTCAGTCATGCTCTATCTTCCTCATTCCGTGCAAGGCTTATGAGGTCTCCTCGATCAATATCGTTCCTGGCAACTCTCGATTTGGGCTGTCATAATCTCTGTTCGCTGTTTCTGATAGTTTTGTTTGGATGCACAGAAAAGGCTCCACTGTCTCAGCAGTTGAGTAGGAAGGCTGGGTCCAGTTTCATCTGATCTTAATGATGTGAGCCAGGAATAGTGGACATTCTGACGGCGCAAGGACCGATACAGACCATGAGAAATCCGTATGGATTGGACTAGTCCAAGCTGCCTGGGCACATTGCGGAGCTCGTCTTCATCACAACCTCATGAGAATTATTTCACAAAAAGGTTGAGAGCTATGATCTAGATATTGGAATAATAAATAACATATTCAAGAAGCAACAATTTCCCATGTTTCAGAGAACTTGAAGTTCTATTGTTGGCGGCAATATTTTACATTCTTTTGCCATTATCACAAATTTAGTCTAGATTTCGATTTTTATGAAATACGATCCAATAATTTTAAAAACTCCTGTTTCCATTTGAGACTGGACGAAGAATTGAACCAGCACCAGCAATCTTGCTCTAGTCACTAGCAATTGATGTTTAATCTAGAGCCAGAGCGGAGAGCAGGCGATATACAGTAATCAAGATTCTTGTTTGCTCATTTGACTTCTTAGATCATTTAACATGCTGCTGAGGCAGTGACCTATTGAGAGCTAATTAGATTAAAATTTATGAAAGACAAAGGTGCATGTGTATGTAGATGCAGAATGGAAAGCGGAGCTAGTACTATTAACTGACAACAGATGCAGAAATGGGAAATTCAAAGTAATAACTGAAAATATCCAAACATCATTTCTCTCATTCAGATTTACTCAGTTTCAGGAAAAAAATGACTTGGCTGAAGTGAATATTTCTACAATTAAGAACGTGTTCAAACATTTGACTCTAGCTAATCTAACATTAATTCCATATATGTAAATAGATAATAAGCTCCAAAAGTGATCCTTGGTTAGTTTTAAGTTATATATATGATATATATTATACACAATGATTGCAGGAAGCGAGGCTTCAGATATAACCTCGGGAACGCCAAGTCTTCATCCATGAAGCCGCCGAGAATGTAGGAACCAAGTCAGGCGCCGTTGTACTGGGGGGGGGGGGGGGGGGGGGGACGATTGTCAGAACGAACAATACACAAAGTGTGTGCCCGATTTGCTATATCTCCCAGGGGTCTGCAAATGCAGCTGCATGTGCAATAAATTTTAATTAGGGCTAAGAATTTTAGTACTTTTATAATGGCATTGATGCATAAGCCAGCAGAGTTGTCATTCATTGGAAGGTTAGCAGTAAACTAACTGTTGGTTAATAAAGATAAAAAACCATATGGCCTTAATGAGATTTCAATATTATTCTTTCTAAGAGAATAACAGTTCATATAATTTTCGATTGTTACCAAAAGGCCTTAATAAATTGCTCTTCATTAGATTAAAACATAATTTTGTACAGTTCTCTAAACTACTGAAAAATCTTTCATTTAAAGATGCAAGAGACCAATTAGCCAAACTATTCATGTTGCATTTCCAAGCCCATTTACCAGCAGCCGACTTGCATTTACATAAAACATTACCATGTTTGGACAGCTTTCTGGATACTTCATTAGTAAATTATGTATATTATTTATGATAAGATGTCAGCATCAACAGTTGTGTTATAAACTTGTTCTTGGTTAACTAATGGTAGAATGTTTTAAAAACTATACCTATCACAAGCAATGCAAATAAACAGAGATAAAAGGCACTAAATCAAACATATATATACATTGAAACAAGTACATTAGTATGCGAGCTAGATGAATCATAAAGTTTTTTTTATCCCCAAATAAAGGGGGTAAATTAAAGGCAATGTAAGGGAGGGTCCAGCCATGTTTGACTTAAATTTTGGAAAAGTGTACAACAAAACATGATTTTCAGTATGTTGGGATATGTAGAGGTATGCTGAGTATAGATTTACCCCATATCTAATAAGCAACTAATGCAAGACATAAAAACTTCTTTAGAGTTTAGTGCTTCTAAGTTACCCCATTACGACATAATGAACTTGGGACTTGTTGACACTCCACTAAAGCAAAGCAGTTGATGGTTGCAATGGACTTCAATGCAAGGAAGGAAACCCAACTGGTGATTGCATCTATTGCAAAGATGGTTAGATGGCAAAACGGCCATGCCAGAAAAGAGTAGTTGACAGGAAGTTTTCGCACTCATCTTCTAGTAGGGTCCAACCCAAAAACTAGCTCTAACTGAATCCAAACCCGATAGCGTAATGGGTCTACAAACCCAGACCCAAACCACCTTTATAACCCAATCCAATAACATATGACCCAATCGCTAAACTGATTGGAGTTAGTGTCACAAGGCGGGCAAGTGGACGTTCACAAACAAAGGGCGGGCATAAGCGCTGCATGGGAGGTTTAGTGTGAGCACTGAAGTTACGAGAGAGTTGCAGGTGACCCGTGCGCGGAGCGGTCATTATGGTTTGCTTTTTGAATTTTCAGGTTAACCCAAACCCGACCCGTTTTCGAAACGGGTTGACTCAAACCCGGAATTTTTCGAGTTCAGCTTTCAAGTTCGTGTCAAATATTGACACCCTACTTTTTGATAATGTTTGTTTCAATTACAAGTGATATTAAATAATTCTAATAGCAACAAAATTATATAATGTCTACTCAAACAGTAAACTAAAAGCTCATACTCATTACCTTTTGTTGTTTTATTCTAGTTAAAAAAAAATTATTAAATTATATTATCCTGAAAATTTCATAGATTGCTCTTTATGTTTATCTTGCCCACTCTTGATGGAATGGATCAAAGTGTTACACAAGGCGTGGCCATACACTTAAAGGTTCTTTTGTGCGACGGCAGGCGATAAGTCAAGTTAGGAATGGGTCGAATTAACAAATAATATGACCAATAAGAGTAAAAGATCCACTCAACTTGAAGTAATTGGATAGCTAGAAAGAAAGTCCTAAAAAAATGCACGACTAAACACTCCAAGCAAAATGCTCGAGGAACACTTTTGGAGTGTGACTTCAAAGGGACGCTTCATAGAGCGCTTTCAAGCAGGGGTGAAATTGATTAGAGATAATCAAAATTAAGATAAACTAAATCGCCCATTATACTTAATTGTAATTTATTATTTAGGTTTATCTTAAAATTTCAAGATTCATTCAAGTTAATTAGTTGAATTATCATGTGGGCAATTATATATTTGAATTTGAGTTACCTGAAGGTTTTGAATCAATCTAGATAATATTAGTTCTTTTAAATTTAATGTGTATTCCAATTATCTAAAAATATAAATCAAGGACGACAAAAAATTTTCATGAATCATATCGAAATTGAACTTCTTAATTATCTTGAAATCATATTGCATTAGAGATATCTAATAGGATTGAGTCAATAAAGATTAAGATGTTTCTTCTGATTTTTACTTTATTTTAATTTGCTAGAAAATCCAAAACAAGGAGTATTATCCTACTATCTTAATCACATGGGAAATTGACTCCATTCTCCCTTCCCCACCCTATCTCATGAAAGTTTTAGATTCCGTCATTCCTCTCTCTCAAGGCATTTCTGTTGCTTTATTTCCTAATATATTGTTTATCATATATGCACATAGTTGATTTACTTTTTTCTTCCAGACTTGAACCTATTTTCATTGTTGCTACAGTCATTCTAACATAAATTCAAATAAAATAGGGATCAAATTGATCTTATCGATCATGTTTGGGAAATAATATTGCAAAATGATCAAACAAGGTCATTTGTGGAAGTTTTAAAAGTTGTTTTTCTAAAAAAAATTAAGAGAGATTCAAATATTACACTAGTGATTGAAGAGGTTATCAAAAAGAATTTATAGGCACTAGCCGTATCATCAATCAGACATAAAAAAAAGTTGAGTGGTGCCCCTAGAGCTCGACTATTTGATCCAATTTTAGATACATCAAAATAGATGAATTTAAATTTTTTAAACATGTTGAGAGAAGTTTATATTTAAACTTAATATTAGTTTAGATGGCTCTTGCAAAAATTATCATTTTAGCTTTTATTATCAAATTTTGATAGGTTTCTTTCCTTGTTGCGTTTGTTTTCGAAGGATTTAAAATTTTATCCGGCTATATTTTGCATATTTAGAAGTTTCATTTCCAGCAAAAAAGGGTAATAAAATAAAATCAGTTCTATTGAAGTTTCTTTTTTATCTACTCCACGCCATTCTCCAAAAGCCCTCCCTCCTAATACAATAGCAAAAATTGTGGTTCCAATACCCAGGGTGGTAGCACTACTAAATAATCTCTTGCCGCAGTTATTTTACCAATTATTGTTGCCTTGCAATTGCATTGCCAAAGCCGACGATTGTTTGTTAGAGAGGAAAAGTCATCTACGAAGGCAAATCTAGTTGATAGATATAGAAAAGAAAGGAAAAATTCAATCAATGGCAAATCTAGTTGATCAAGTGGCTCGATTGACGGAGCAAATGGTAGCATGACAGAGTGGATGAGAATGAAAACTGACTATTGTCGTCAAGTCATAATCCTCCTTTGATGGACACATGCAAACATAATTGGGGGGATAAGATGAGGGTGTGATTATCACTGATGAAAAAGTACGCATACCATTCAAGAGTAAAAGAGAAGAAAGTGAAGATCCCTAAATATGATTGGAATAGTTCATGACGACAAGCTCAATACATGGATCGATAAGTAAGAAACTTACTGCACCTTATTGGGTCATAGCACCCATGACTGTGTCATCTTTGCAAACTAAAGTTAAAGCTATTATTCCATAGAGTGTGGAATGCTATCATCTAAAGAAGAATATAATCAATAGGTGACAATGATATGTTGAGATTTCAACCAAATAGGGTACATCAAAGATCAATTGAAGAAGTAAGATACTTTTAAGACAACCACAAATGATTATATGTTTAAGAGTACATGGAGTTTCGACATGAAGCCATTAACTTCGGAAATATAATCTTTGGATGTACAAACAATGATGAAGTATGCCTCAAGATTTATTTTCAATTGCCAAAAAAACTCCATTTGTTCCTAATCATTGATCTCAATTAGGAGAGTATTGATAATGATGACAAAAGAGCACAAGACCAAAGTAGAATGTAGAAGACACGAAAAAACACCTAAAGAGATTTTCTCCAAGAGACAAAGGAAAAGGGGTTGGAGATAACTTCCTCTATTAAATTTATACATTGTTAAGTTGTATAATCATTATGCAATATATAGCAATAAAAAAATTTATTGAAATATTTCACCTGAATACATCCATTAAAAATATAAGAAAGTGAAAAGAAAAAAATAATATTTTTTGGATATGCAACAAGTTGAGTCTCAACAAATAGATGGATCTCTCTCTTCCCTAATGACAATGTTGAAAGAGTAGTCACAATATTACCCTCCATTAAAGGATACATTAGAGGAGTCTATTCGCCCTAAGGAACACGGTCAACATGAGATCGATCAAACCGCCATCGACACCAAAGCCAAAAGAACCTTCTTTCACAAATCTAGCATAAATAGGGTTAGACAACATACCCCATCTTAATCCCTCACCTTAGATGTATCATAACGGCCATAAAAAGAACTTGACCTTATGTATCACTTGAAGTTTGCAATCACCAAGGATTACATAAATAGATATGGTATGCTAAGATAGTTCCAATTGTCATCTGTCAAGTCTCTTCAACTGCTCATACGCACAATATAAGCATGCATATTACCCAACAACTTAAAAGTGTAAACTCATAAATGAAAGAAAGAGCTTTCCATTGAAAATTTACTACTGGTACTAATGGTATACATGGTATTGATGAGGACATCGCAAGATCAACGCTACGATCGTGTCTATTATTTTATGTATTTTATTTGTTATTTGTACTTTTCATTTATACCCTCACTTGAGGGCTTTGTTTTATATTTGCCCCTAGGGGCAATTATGCCTTTTATTTTTTTCCTTCATGTATTTGGCTATTTAGCCTTCCCTTCCTCTGGAAGGATGATGATTATTGATAAGAAAAGTTTCATGTTCTTGTATCTCTTAGTGAGTTCACGTGATCTCTTAGTGAGTTACGACTTTGAGTTCATGAGAGGAGAAGCCCGAGGAGGGGTAATTCGCAATACTCGTCAATCTTTGGAAGAGTCCGAGGTTCGCGGGTTCTTTATGATCTCTTTGTGAGTTTGTTAGTTATCTCTATCTTTCTCTAATATTCTTGTTCTTCTCTTTTCTCCCCTCTTCATCCACAAAGTATTCCCCTAGCTCATTGCCGCGCGCCCCTTGGAGTCCACCGCCAGCCACCCTCACGGCTCCGGCGGCCACTTTGCGGCAACCTCCCAACCGTCCACTCCTCCTCCCGCATGCTCCAAATTTGAAATTTGAATTGAATTTGAATTCTTTCCATTTGGAAATCCAATTAGGAAAGTTTTATTGAAATATCCAATTTCAATTTCAAATTAATTAAGAATGAGTTCTCATAACTTACCTCCACGTTATCACCCACCTTGTTCTTCAAATTTCGAAAAATTCAAATGTAAATGAGCTCCAAAATTTCCCTAATTGCAAAGTCCAAATAAGGAAAGAATTGGATTGAATCCATTCAAATTTCATGGCATGAGGAGTTACTAATTCTCATCCTAGGTGGCATCCTCCTAATCGGAAATTGATTTATTCACACTAATCTCCCTCCTCTCCTCTCTACATACCGTCGGCCTCATCAAGGGGGAAATCCATTTAATGCTAGTTTAATGCCATCAATGCCTTGATCCAAAATTCAAATTTCAAAAATAACCCCCTTAATTTCATTTTAATCTGAAATTAATTTCAGATTATGAAATGAAACTCCTCTCCCTCTCTAAGCCGCCGGCCTTGCTTGGATTAAGTCCATTAAATGCCACTTTATGGCATTGATCACATGAGTTGGGGATTCAAAATTCAAAACCTAACTCCTAAAAGCTGCAGTAAATTGCTGTCCAGCAATTTTTCCAATTGGAAATTTGTGTCCGAGAAGTTCCAACCAGCCATAGTGTGCCCGACCTGCTCCTGTTTGCTGACCTGAAATCCCTCACGTGCTGTCCAAGGCATTTCCAACCTCAAAGGCTGCTGGCCGAAGTTTTTCAAGGGTCAAAATTGCTGGCCAAGCTTCTCCTAGTGACCACCCAAACATCTGTAGTTGCTGTCCGGCCATCCTAGCAGAGTTCCTACGGCTGTCTTGCTGTTCGAGGGTCTCCGATTGCCGTCCAGAAGGTTCCCAAACTTGTTGCTGCCCACTTCTTCCCCAAACCGTGTCCAAGCCTTGATGTGTGATTACTCGTCATCCAGTGCTTGGTGATCAAACCGGAAGCTTCGTAATCTCTCGTCTTTGGGGTAAACTCTTTCCCGACTCTTTTACTTCTCGTAGTGCTTCTCACTTGTGGTATAGTAAATTATGACGACCAAGTTGACGCTTCTCGCTAAAGCCTAGTAATTAGAAGAGTTGTGGAGGGATCTTTCATAGCCTAATCTTATTGTTATGTATTGGAATTTATTGTTGGACATCTACGTATGCAATGTTGCTTAAGATGGCTATCTTTTGAACTTAACTTCTATGCATGAAAATTAACCTAAGCTAAGTACCACTTAATATTTATCTTATCGTTAAATTCCGCATAAGATTACTTACTATTGCCTCTAAATCTAAGCGTGCAAACTTCTATAAGCAAATCATTTTCGCATGAGATGTGTTTCACATCAGTAATTTAGTGCAAATAGGTAGAATCATCACGCAAAGCCATAATGTCCTGTCAAGGCTAGTTCGCCTGAGACAAAAAATGAATACATGCATAAAGATTTTACAAGAGGTTTGAGATTAGTTGCTAAGAACTAATTAAAATCCAAGTTCTATATAAGGCTCATTTCTTTCCCTAATCAATTAACATTTGCCCTGAAATCAAACAAAGGTAAATGATAAGATGCTACCTTAGATAGGTATATAATGGTTATCGGAGCATTGCTTGAGGAACTGTCATTTTATAAGGTGGGAGAGGAGAGAGAGTAGGCTGACTGTTGCCGAGAAGGAGAAGATGTGAATGTCTTTCTCAATTGTATAAAGAGAAAGAAAAAAGTTAGATAAGGTAAAAAGACACTATGCAAGAAGGCAAGGGGCAGAGGAAGGTCACTAGTTCTTGATGCAAAAGAATAAGACAGCAGCAATAAAGGAGATTCTACATCTTGCTCTAATAGATCGCAGGTTTTCAGAAGGTAATGCTCATAGGAAATGGAGCCAATGAAATGAGAATTCTAAATTGACCAAAGCGAATTGGGATATCTCTAAGATGATGTGATGGAAAGAATGGGAGGCTAGGTGAATTAAACACGTGGAGAAAGCAAATGATGATAGCATTACAAAATAAACAAGAAGCAATCAAGATGCACTCCCTCAAAAGATTGAGAAGATGAAATATGATAGATTAGGAAAGTCTGCTTTCACATCTGCAGGATAGTAGCTCGCCTCCACATAAAAAAACTGTATCCAGTGCATGAGGCTTCCACTATTAGGTATCATATCTGTATTATTGTTTTCCAATAGGCTATTTTTTGTAACGCACAAGAGATGCCTCCACCGTCATAATGAAGAGTGACCTGACTATTACTTCAGGCCTATAGAATAAATCTTGTATATATACATAAATATATGCATTCACACTTGCCACACATATAAGGAGGCATATGAACAAATGGCATGAAATGAGTGCAAGTCCCTGCATGTGCCTTTTCTAGATAATGTCGGATGAATGCGAACCTGGAGCAAATGAAACACAAGAAGCAGCTGCAAACTCCTGCTGCTCACGTAAATATATGTCAAGAGTGCTGCAGTACCTCACCAAGAGAGTGCCCGACAACCTAATCAAAATTTATTACTTCAGAGGTAAGGAAACACAGAGACTAAATTAAAAAAAGTTCAATCTTAATTAAAATGAGAAAATAAATATATGACTCGATTAATTAAACGTTTCAATCAGCAAAAACAAGGATAAACACCACATTATTATAAAAATCTTTTAGAACTGTAAAAACAAGATTACCTTGGTGGAGGCATTGTTTGAGGACATAATACAGAAGATTAAATAAAAGAAAAAGTACAAGGAAAATCTAAAGCCATATACAAAGAAACAGAAGGAAAGCAAAAAGTCTTCTTTTTTTCATCTCGTGAATCTGGTCTCAAGAATGTTATAAGTTTGTAGTGAAGGATCTTGAGTAGCAAATATGAAAACATTCATTACCTTTAGCTGGTAATCAGGAAAATCGTGTAATGCTTTTGTCGACATGGCTTTGCTATCTTCGCAATCCACCGTGCAGCCGCAACCATTCCACAGTGTGCATAGCCAAGAACTAAATCACTAACACCACCTATGTACAAGTGTATGATGAAAAGGCACAATAGCCCAGTTGCCGCTGTCAAAGTTCCTTATACTATGAGTCCCACGAATGAGTAGAAGGATGCTCTCAGTATGTCTGTTCAATCAAAATTGTAAAAGCTGGCTTCAAAATCTGCCAGCATATTAAACAACAAGCATTTGAATAAGGTCTAATATTACACTCTTCAAGAAGCTAAAGAAATGTCATCGTGCGAAGAAATCTAAAAGTTAGCAGGATTAAAGACAAACTCCGCAGTTCAAATAACTACTGTATAGAACTCACCCCTGCTTTTGGTTCCTGGAGATAGAACATCTTTGTAAGAGTAACCGTCTATCTCAGAAACAAGGGAATGGCTTTTTTGAAAAATGCCAACAAAGGTCAACAAATTTAAGAGATACGTTAGCTCAGCAGTGATTTCGGTCCTTTAAGTTGTACACAATATCTCCAGCATATATACTAGAAACATCTAAATTTCCCTGCAAATAAAGGAAGAAGAGGTGGCAAGAGAAGCTTTAGCAAACATATGAAATGATTGCCAATAACTATGCCTTATCATGGGTATTCCACTAACATGAGTGAACCATTTTGTAGTAAAAGATCCTCCCTCACTGTGTATAAGCTAGATGCAAGCAACAACAGGCATAAGAAAAGGCTTTCATCTTTGCATCCCAGAATCAAACAAAACATAAAGATACAAACTTTTGCCATCAGTTCCTAGCTTATTATATAAGAAACAGAGCAATTCAGAAGTTGAAATATAATGGGAGGGTTATGATAAAATAAAAAAAAATATTTGCTAAAATCTTTTCATTATTAGCCCTATCACAAATTATATAGGGTCATCTTTCCATACACTTGTTTTATACATTTCCTACCCCTCCTTACCATTCAAATACCTCTTTTGTCTATTCATTCCAAAATAATTTATCTAATTGATGCATCTTCCACACAGAAAGGAGTTAATATGCTATATTTCAAATCATTAAAGATATGTATGCAGGAGCTATTACTTGGTTCAAACATAAGGTGGTTTGACCAAGTATTTCCTATTTCGGTTGGATTACATCAAGGATCAGCCTTAAGTCCATATCTTTTTGCTTTGTCATGGATGTTCTCACTAGACATTTGCAAGAGGATGTACCTTGGTGTATGCTTTTGCTGATGATATTCTTCTTGTTGATAAAACTAGAGGGAGTTGAAGTTAAACTCGAATTATGGAGGTCAACTTTAGAGTCTAAAGGTTTTCGCTTGAGTAGATCTAAAACTGATATATTGGAGTATAATTTTAGTAGCAATAGACCTAGTGATGGGATTGTGACTTTGAGCAATCAAATCATTAATAAGAGTACACTTTTAGATATCTTGGATCTATTGTTCAGAGATATAGTGAAATTGATGGGAATATTATACAGTAGAATTCAAGTTGGATGGTTGAAGTGGAGAAATGCATCGGGCTTATTATGCGATAGAAAAGTCCCCTCAAACTTAGGGAAAATCTATAAGATGGTGGTGAGACCTGCAATGTTTTATGGTGCCGAATGTTGGCCATTAAAAGAGAAACATAATTAAGTTAAGTGTGCAGAGATGAGGATGTCTTAGGTGGATGAGTGGCTTGACCCTTAGAGATAGGATATGAAATGAGCATATCGTGAAAAGGTTGGAGTTGCTCCAGTGGAAGATAAGATTAGAAGAGAGTCGCCTTAGATGGTTTGGTCTCATTAAACGGAGGCCTTCCGATGACCGGTTAGCAAAGTTGAGGTATTAGATTTGACTTATGTTAAGAAAGATAGAGGTAGACCTAAAAAGACTTGGTTAGAAAATATTAGAAATGATCTTTCTTTATTAGATTTAATGAGATTTGACTTTTAAACCGGACACAATGGTGAAAAAGGATTCATGTAGCGACCCCGTAGTGGGACAAAGGCTTAATGTTGTTGTTGTTGTGTTGTGATGATGCATCTTCTACCAACCTTTGTAAAATGCTCAAATCACCCAAGTTTTTTTCACTACTTTACCTTCAAGAGGTACTTACCCTTACAAAGCCTCTCATATGTCCTTCCTAAAATTGCCACACATCCATCTTAACATTCTAGTTTTAACATACAACCTAGCTATCATGTCATCTTATAACAAAGAATTTGTGATATATCTAACATGATATCTCTTATATATTTTTACCCTGAAATCAACATGATGTCTGCTTATGACAAGTAGTACTCAAAGGTACTTCTCCATTTAACCACCAAGTTTTAACTCAATAACTCCTTTCTTTTTCTTCAACACAAGAAATCTAAAATAATAAAACTATCACATCCAAGCACTATTAACTTTCTAAAAAATATTGACTCATAATTGTCAATTTCACAAAAACTAAATGTGTATCATATACCAATTTTTATTTTAGTAATCCTGAGCTCCTTATTTTTCTAAACATTTTCTTTGATTTTACAATTCACATATTTTAATATAAGTTTTAAACAAAAAGAAAGTAGATTTAAGGAATACAAGGTTGTGGGCAAATTAGTTTGGGAGGTGACCAAGAACAGGCAAGATACTCCACTGGATAGGATTCCTCAAGTACATTTACTCAGAATGTAAAACCAAAAATCAGTTGCTGAAAAAGACAAAAAGTAGTAACAACGTATTGCACCAACATCTCATAAACTATGATGAAGGATAATTATCTCAAAACATGAAACTCCTACAACTATTGTGTCATGAAAACGGTAAGATAAAGAGCTTTTCCTTTGGAGAAATTAACATTCTTAGCGTTCACAACTAAGTTAGAATGCAAACACAACATGCACGTAAAGAGTTCAAAATTTTGAATAAAAAATTCCAGATCATTACCGTATTAAAAATGAATAAGATATACTACAACTAACATCATAAACGTTTTAATACTCCCATAATAGACACAATATCATAATGGGTTACTCTACTCTTATTTCATTGACAAGCTTACACTGCTCTTCCAGAATATATTACTATTTCACTTATTTTCTTTATAGTACCATCTCCTTTTATTTTAGCATATCAAAATATGAAGCCATAAGAAACTTCAAAACAGTTGATCTAAGGTATCAGAACAGTTGGCCTAAATCTCTGCGGGATTCTCATTTCACGCTCCTAAAAGTATCAAAATATGACATGCGAAAAATACTTTCTATCAATACAACCGCTTGAACTAAGGTATGTCTGTGCCAGACTCTTTAAAATTTTCCTATAAAAAATGGAAGCCACAACATCTGTCAGCTTGAAGCTTGGAATAGGCACTTTTTCATCAGAAACGCTTATAACAGCTTAAACATAAGCTGATTAAAGTTCTAACATAATGCAAGAGCGTACCTGCCTCTTGAGAAGAAAATTGATACCAAAAGCTATAATCCCCAATCGGCCATTTCCCCAGAGTCTCCGGTATGTAAATCTCAAAGTCTCTGACAAGGTCGATATTGTTTCCATCCATGTAGCTGGTGCTTGCACCGGCCTCCGAGAAATCCTATTCACATCAGGAGCCTTCCTAGATCCATCATCACTGTCTTCGCCCTCTTTATGATCCCGAGACTTTTCTGTCTGTAATTTTTTACTCAGCGTGTAGTAAAGTAAAGCGGCCGCACCTGCAGCAGTGGCCATGATTGCCGTAGCCATTGTTTTCCAGCTTCAGATGATGAATCCAACTAATGAAGCACCTAAATTTCCTGCACTCAGCGAAAAGAACTGAATTTCCTCAGAGATCAGAAAAATCATAACAAATCACAAATTTCAGATCAGGATGCATTAATTTCCTGCCAGAATATGTTCCGCAAACCACAATAGACAAAAGCTAAGAAGATCCATGAAATAAATTCAATATACAAAGTCATAAGGAAACACAAATAAGCTAAATCCTACAGCACAAACCCTAAGGGATCGAAAAGCTAAAAGAATCAAATCGAAGTCAATAAAAAACGCTTGACGATCTAAACATACCTGAGAAGAAATACCGCCGCACAGCTTGCCTAGCATCCGCAGATCAAACTAGTCCTTTGCATGAACAACGTAAACAAGCGCCGATTCCTTCACAGGGTTCAGCTTCTTGCAATATTTACCTCATCTTCTTCGATAATTGGCAGCGCCGGTCGGTGAGGTTTTGGCCCTTTGTGTAGAGGGAGGATTGACGCCCACACAGTTGGCTTCGCGAGAAGTAGAAGGCCGGAAGTAGAAGGCACCGTTATGCATTCCAGACGTGTACATTTCCGGGAAATTTCTACACAGAGAATTTCACAGTGGCTATATCTTTTTTTTTCGACCTATTGCCTCTTCTAGTCATCTACCACCGAGCCGAATGTGCCACGTGCGTTATATAATATATTATGCGCCATATAGTAAAATTTTTTTAAAAAAACGTATTTAGATATATCTATACTTACAATATATAAATGACCCCTCTTGTTTAGTTTGGTTGGTTCGCGAGTACGTTTGAAACCTCCCAATCTGTGCTTGATCCCCTCGAGCGACAGCCTTCTTAGGGGCAAATTATTGCATCCGGTCACCGGACGCGGAAAAATAGGTTCGGACTCCAATAAAAATTTGTCACGTAACTTGGGCTTTTGACTGCGCTTTTGACTTGCGCTTTAGTTGTGTTTGACTGTGTTTACCTGCGCTTTTGATTGCGCTTTGACCTGCGCTATACCTGCACTTTTGACGCGCTTAATTTAAAATAATATTTTATAATATCCGGCCTATCTCCGCGTCGGTGACCGGATGCAATAATTTGTCTTAGGTGGGGACTAGGGGTGCAAACGAGTCCGTCGAGTCAAGTCAGGAGGTGCTCGAGCTCGACTCACGAGTCAAACACCAAGCTCGAGTCGAGCTCGAACTCGACTCGGGTTATCATAAACGAGCTCGTCGAGCCGCTCAATTTGATATTCGGCCCACCCGGTTTCTTCATTTCTCGCCCGATTTCTGACAAGCCAGCCAGCAAAACCTCGGGGGCGTCTCTCCACAACTCTTAGCCGTTAGTTGCTAGCTTTTTTCCAATAAGATAAACTAGAGATCTCTTGCTTTTTCCTATTGATAAAAGAAAAGATTTTTTGAGCCGGCCCAGTGTTGGGAACTGTTATACACAACTCTCTTTGTCCTATTGGTTGAGAGCTTAGGCTTCCAACTAAGAGGTTCAGGTTCGAGTCTATGTGTATGTGTTGTGTTGTGTGAGTTTGCCTTAAATGGCCTAAATGTCCCAAAAAAAAAACTCGAATGGCAGGGGGTATAGCTTGAGCTGGCCTGTGTGGGAACTGTCTTGGGAATAGATTAAAATATTTAATACCTTTATTTGGGAACTATTCTATGTATATTAAAAAAAATGAAGAGATTATTTTTAAGATTTAAATATAATAAATATAATAATTACTTAATTTTAAAATTTTTAAATTTATTCGAGTCGCTTGCGAGCTCACAAGCGAGCCTTATCAAGCTTGACTCGAGCTCGACTCGTGAGCTCAATAAGCTCGGCTCGCGAGCTCATAAACGAGTCGAGCTCGAGCCGGTACGGCTCACTTACACTCCTAGTGGGTTCTAATCAAGCGCAATCTATTAGGTTTTCTGGTGTGGGTGTCTCTTCAAGATCAGCTCATGATAAATCACGCCTCGAGCTCAGCCGAGTGGTCGACAGAAGAAATTCCTCCCATCTCACTCGGGCTCGAATCCCCTAATTGTCCAAAAAATAATAATTTTTTTTCACAAGAATTTAAGTCATAGACGGTCCTTAAAAAAAATCTAAATTCTAATCTAGCAAAAAACCCCATTGATACTTTGCTGGTTGGTGGGCGTAATTGGTTGGGAACCCCAATCTAAATTCGATTCTATAGAACAGCCATCGCCCCTTTAGTAGGAGCTCCAAAGACGGGTTATGAGTACAATGATGAGGGGTGGACCGATAAATCAGCCTGAATTTATGGAACTTTATTAGGTCCGGACACTGACGTAGCTCTACATCGGATGCCAATAAAATGTCGCCACGTGCTCTTACTCTTTATGCGCGGCCCGACGACCCAACCCGGAATGGAAACCGGTAATGCTATGTATTAGCTGATTTATACAGACCAGGGTATTGCTAGGTTTTACTCGGTAACGAGAAATATCATTCTGTCAAGGCCAATACCCAGCTAAACGAGCAATACCCGATTTTACTAGGTATTACTCGGTATTGGTCTTGATAGAGCGGTATTTCTCGTTATTGCCGCAATACAGCAATACCGAGCAATACCTAGCAATCAAGACATAACAATACCGGGTTTTCATTCCGGGTTGGGTCATCGGCGTGCGGTAAACAATAAGAGCACGTAGCGATATTTTATTGTCGTCCGAATGTAGAGTTACCTCAGGTGTCCGGACCTAATGAAAATTCGAATTTATGGCACCCGTCCTCAGCGAAGTGGCGGCGGTCGTAAAAAAAATAATCTCGCGGAAACAGTTCGCATTCCCCCGCTTCCTTATGAAACTCCCGTAATCCTTCTCTTCTCCGTTTCTACAGCACTCGCGAGGAAGCTCTCGAATTTATTGTGTTTCGGGCGGTCGCCGGTGGCTTCTTCGTGAAGAAAAGTTTTGAAAGAGTCACATAGAAACTTCTTCGCTTCTTCTTTGGTGTTGTCCCGATCATATCAGGAGTCAAGACGGGAGGTCGCCGGTTGCCTTGAAGCCTTGGCTTGTTAGGAGTCACGACGGGAGCTCGACGGTCGGTTCGTGAAGAAGATTTTGCAATTTTAACTATTCGGTAGGATTTAAGTTAATTTCTTGCTTAAATTCTGCTACCAAGCCGTATTAATTCCTGCTCTGATTTGATGAAGAAAAAGAAAGGTAATATTTGCTCTGACCAAGGTATCAGCTGTTGGTTTAGCTGGGAAATGACTTCAGATGAACTGGCTTGGTAAGTTCCTGCAATGAATCCTAATTAAATCATGATATTGGATGGTTCTTTTCTTAGGTATGTGTTGTTTATATGGTTGAATATCTGACAGTTGAAGCAATGACAAATGGGTAATGTGTACAGTCAGTTTAGAGAGTATAGTCAGTTTAGAGAGGAAGAGCATGCTCCTAAAAGATGGAATGCAGTTCACTTATTTTTTTTCAGTTTTTCTTTCGATGAGACATATTGCCTATATCTGTCTCCATGCTTATCCAATTTCACATAATTATGCAACTGATCTACACTTTTCTTTCCTGTTACTAATTTCCATGAGGCTACTTGTATGCAATATGAACACAACACTTGTAATAGGGTTGCTACTGCAATTTCATGCATTTAAAGAACATTAATAAATGTATATGGATGAAATTATCTTTTGTGTAAGTTTGCCTGTCTCATCTTTGTCTTAAATGCATGGTCTTGCTTATGCATAGAATTGAGAAGATCGTTGTTTGGGAGAAGGCATAGCAGAAGTCGCAATAGGAGTCATTTTTCTAGAGTGATGAATATTAAGAGGCCCCAATATGTGTGGATAGGCATTTAGTTAGGATGTGTTATTCATCCTTAAATTTTATTTGAGATGGTATAATATGTTAATACAAAGAATAGTGTACAACCTAAGTGGAGCAACTAACAGAAAGGTGGAGCAGTATAAAGCTGCCAATTTGTTGCAAATCTATTTACCATTCAACATTAACATCTAGACTGCTGAACCTATATGTATATCCTCTACAATAGGTTTTGGAAGAAGAAGATCTCTTTGGTGTCAAGGATCCGGCTACTCTACCGCAGTGGGGAAGGTAAAGTGATTCAAGGTTCTCTGCCCGTGAAAGGATTTGTGATTATCTGCCTCTCCAAGAGGGATAAAAAAGATTCATGGTTCTCTACCATCTCCAGGAGGGAGAAAAGGATTCAGGTTCTCTGCCTTCACCAGGAGAGTGAAAAAGGTAAGGTCCCTGCCGCACCGAGTTGGTGAAAGATTTGTTTAAAAGCTTCTCCGCCTTGCAGTAGGGGCTATGGAGAGTCACTAAAGCTTTAGTGCAATAACTGGGACGAGGTTTCCAGAGTGGACGTAGGTCAGGTTGGACTGAACACTATAAATTCTAGTGTGTTTGTTTTTATTTTCGAATTTTTTTTTTCTGTGATTTACTATGTGGTTGGACTGAACCAACAGTGGTTTGCCACTCTCTCCGATTACCTCCAACATTGGGCTTTTGGTCAGTGCATCATGACCTTCCCTTCTCCTTTACACAAAGATGACATCTCCATGTACTCCTATCTATGTGGACGTTATCCTACCACCGACAATAATCCCCCAGCCATTACGCATCTTGAGAAAGTCTACACCGTAAGCTTAGCATGCTTAACATGGGTCCTATCTCTCAATTCTTGGCATTCAGGTGTTCCCCACATACAGTCTCCATCTAAATCAAAGTGGTACGCACAATCTATTCTCTCAAAGGCAGGAAGCATAATTCAAAATCTATCTCCACCTCACACTTGTCAAGCAGTCTAGCACTTGGACTCCCCTGCCTTCTCTGGTGGCTCTTTCAATATCTGATGCTAACCCGCCCCGACATCTCAATGCAGTGAAAATTGTGCCAATATATGCAAAATTCACTCAACATCAATTTCTAAGCTCTCAAACGGCTCCTCCACTACATCAGACACTACAGGAAAATCACTCATTTCCGCGGTTTTCCGACTAAAACTATGAGACAAATTTTTGATGAAAATTCCGGCGGCTTTTTCAAATTTCTGGTGGAATTTTAAAATTTAATTAAAATGATTAAAATTTAACTATTTAAATGATTTAACAAAAAATGATTAAAAATTAATTAACTATTTATTTAATTTTCATTTTAAAAATTAATTAGTAAATATTAATTTTTATTTTATATTAATTATCATTTTTTATTTTTATAATTAAATTAATTAGTATCATTTTTTTATTAGTATAATTAAATACTACTTGATTTTGAGTAAATAATATATTTAAATATAAAAATTTGACATTAAAAACATATTTGCATGTCTAGCAATTCGATTGGTTATTTGAGATTTTTCCCAACCGACTCGGGTTCGAATCACCTGGCAGCGCGGGAGCGGCGCCACGGGCGCGGAGAGCGGGTTTCGGGCACACATGGTGATGGGGACATCAGCAGCGAGTTCGACACATGTACCTCCAGGAGATGCCGGAGATCGACGGCCACGATCATGATTGTATTTTCATCATTTTATGTAGTATTTATTTTTATTTTATGTTTTTCCGTTTTTACCCTTATGGGTATTTGGTAGCTATTGTAGCCCAGGGACATTTTAGTACTTTACTTTCTTTGTCATTTTGAGGCCTATTTATATGGCATTTCTCATGTAAGAGTTAGTTTTGATGAATGAAAATTATTTGCTTTGTGTTCTCTTTGAGTGTGCAAACCTCCACGATCTCTAGTGAGTTTGGAGAAAAGCAGATCCTTTGTGAGTTCTAGGTTTTTCTCGTTCTACTATTTTCTTTTATTTCTCTTGATCAAGTATTCAAATTTTTCTTCTTGATTTTCTAGCCTACTCTTCCCCTCCCCCATCAACCCCTTGCGCCGGCCACCTGGGCGCCCAAGCACCCGTCGACCACACCAAGCCTGTCCAACCGTGCGCCGATTCTCCCTGCCTCTGCCCCCCCCCATCCACCGGCCCTCCCCTTGTTATGAATTTGAAATTCAAATTCCAAGAGGATTATTTATTCCTTCCAAATATAACTCCTAATTTTAGGCCCTCTTCATAAGGATTTCAATCCTAATTTTGAAATTCAAAAGCAGCCTAACGTTTACATGTATTTTAGGAAACTCTTGTCTACATTAAACCTGAAATTTCAATCCAGATTTCTTTTTAAACTGTGTAATTGTGGGCCCCATTTTATTTAATGCCAGCCCCCCTCTCTCCCCATATGGCCGGCCACCTCACCTTTATTGCCTCACTCTAATTGCCACTCATCACCATTTAAACACCTCTTATTACCTCCCTAATACCTCCCCTCTCCAAAGTAATTAAGTTTTTATTTCAGATTTCTAACCTGTCATTTGAAATCAATTTTTCCTTCCACCTCCACCTCCCAAGTCACGCCCAAAGCCCAAACTGCCTCTGTCCTGCGTTTGGCTTGCTGCCCCCTTTACGCCAGCAGGAAGCCTTGCGTCCAGCACACTGGACGCCACAATTTGATGTCCCGAGTTTCCAGCAGCCTAGAAGAGCCATCCAACGTCTCTTGCACCTTCAGGTTGCTGTCCAAGATCTGTCCAAGACCCAATGCTGCTGTCCAGGGAATTCCGCATCTCTCTGTGTCCAGCCGTCGGGAGAGCTTCGGATGCTGTCCTAAAGTTTCCGATTGCTGTCCACCACATCAAGAAGGGTTTTGGTTTGCCGTCTACTTCATCTCAAGCATCCAAACAGCCACTAAGCTTCATGTCTTCTATTTCTTTGGGTAAACTCATCATCCGACCCTTTTATCTTTGTAGCTACTTATCTATTGTTGTTGATATCTTGATTCATGAAAATCATGCTATCCTCTCCGCTAAAACTAGTAATTGGATGATTTGTGTAGGGATCTTCTCATAGAACTAATCTTATTGTATTTCTAGGGATATTTGTGGAAAACCATTCATGTACGCAACGTTGATTGACTTGATTGTTATATGATCTTAACTCTTACCCGTGTGATTCACCGTAAGCTCTTTTCGTTCTTATGTTTTATCTCGTGTTCAAATTATTATAAAGATATAATTATGTGTTCTATCTAAAATTAAGCGTGCAAGCTTTCATTATGAAACCCATCATCGCATGTACGTTCCACATCATCTGGTATCAGAGCATCTATCATGTTTGGCATGTTTAGAAAACATCCTAGGGTCTGCTTCTTATTGTAGTAAATGGCAGCATATCATTGCTTAGATAGCAAATTTTTACTGGTTTGTCATGTTTTGCATTCTGCACTCATCTAGCTGAGTTAGGTCATATTAACTAGCATCTTAGTGTTGGCCTTTGTTTGGAAGATTCCTAAGTGTTTAGAACAACTTCGGCTTGATCTAACCCTGCTGTCTCGCTTTCCTGCACTGTCATTCACTGTTTAGGAAGTCATAACAAACTTGTTTAACTGCTGCTTTAATTTCCTGCATGTGTTCATAAGCTGTGGGAGGCCTATAAATAAAGTCCTTGTTTAGGTGCTGTCCACTCCCTCGGACCCTTCCAAACACCTAGACAACTTCAACAACGGCTGAACATTGCTGTCCCAAAAATTCTGCAACTTTAGAGAGCTTTAGGTGATCCCAACCTAGTGTTTAGGTGCTGTCCACACCCTAAAAGTCATCCTAAACACATAGGCAACTTCCCCAACTGCTGTAGAGTGCTGTCCATATATTCTGCACCTATTAGCTTCCGTGCTCCTCTTGCTAATTCATGATTAATATACTCCTTATAAAATAAGACCTTTAATTTATCATTTTCTTGAAAAATAATAATATTTTTTTTAGTCTTACTGCAGTAGTTTTCAAGTTTTTTTTTCTTTTTATTAGCAAAAACACTCAACAGATTTTAATGATTAAATAACTATAAATATTGCCTTTCTGCACATGCGTACTCTTTAATATCAGTATCTCTCTATACTGCATGAAAATTTTGTATCAAGAATCAAGATATTCTGATGCAAATTCGCATTAGGATGTGTTCATTAAGCGATTAGTGTTGAATCAAGCCATAGTAGAATAAACAGAGTACATTCAATTTCAATTTTCAACAATATTAGACAGTTATTTATGAATCTAAATCCTAAAAATCCATTCTCTTCTAAAGCATTAATTATTCTGTGAGGACATCGAACGTCATCCGGAGACCAATCAAAATACACCACGTCACCAGTGTGCTCGGTACCACTGACGTGACACATTTTGGTTGATCTGACATTTTGCGTCCAATCTCTGCAGAGAATAATTTCTCCTTCTAAAGAGCTTCTGATTTTGCTTAAGGTGGGCGGCTGCAGTGACTTGGTAACCAGAATCCTTCACTACTGTGCCAATGAACGACATGAACATGAGAGCTAATCCTTCCGGGGTTACCCAGGAAGAACCTATCGATTCTACACAGGAAGGATTGTTTATGAGTATGGTTATGGCTTAAGCTACTCCAGCTATGCCTACAAATTCTTATCAGCTCCTAGTAAAATAAGCTTGGCGAATTCCTCCTTTTCTGAAGCTCTCATTGATAGAGAACCTGCATCTGAAGGCATGGCGAGGTTGATTATCTGCGCATTGATGAGACCACACCATGCGAGGACTTGCAGTTTACTGTGAAGATTTCAGTAGCAAACAATGGAGAAATGGAGGGAAGCCATGCTATATTGTTGTTTTCCAGATCTGATAAAAGCATTAGAGGCTCGCCGAAGCGGCAGCTGGTCGGATTCGACCGGGTGTTCACAGCTGCTAATGGAGTCTCTGTGATTGACATGTTGGTAGATCCTTGCAAGCATATGAGCTCTGCAGATGAGAAAGGAAAGCTTATTTTGGTACTGGGTACTCATATGTTGATGCTGGGAGATACGGAACATGAACTGCTTATTTGCAGTTGAAGCGAATTGTGTATTAAAGATGCACTTTGCTGCTTTGATCTGATTCGATTGGTAATAAAGCTGAGATTCTAGACATGATTTAGTGTTTGGTTTTATAAGCAGTTTTTCTGCTGATTTTAATATTATGTTTCTCTAGATTTACGTGGGGTCGGCTACATGAATCATTTTTCTTTATTGTGTCTTGTTAAAACGGCGGCGACTTCGATGACCCGGTTAGGCGAGTAGAGGTATTAGATTTGGCTTATGTTAAGAAAGGTAGGGTAGACCTAAAAAGACTTGGTTTATAAAAATATTAGAAATGACCTTTCTTTATTAGATTTATAAAGAGAATTTGACTTTTATAAGACACAATGGAGAAAAAAGGATTCATGTAGCCAACCCACGAAGTGGGATAAAGGCTTGATGTTGTTGTTGTTGTTGTTTGATGTTGTTGTTATTGTTGAGTCTAGTAAAAGTCAAATTCTTGTTTAATCTAATAAAGAAAGATCATTTCTAATATTTTATAACCAAGTCTTTTTAGGTATACTTCTACATGTCTTAATATAAGTCAAATCTAATTTCTCTACTTTCTTAACCGGGTCATTTGAAGGAAGCCGTTTTATGTGACCAAACCATCTAAGGCGACTCTCTCTAATCTTATCTTCCACTGGAGCTACTCCAACCTTTTTACGTATATGCTCATTTTGTATCTTATCTCTAAGAGTAAAGTCACTCATCCACCTGAGCATTCTCATCTCTACAACACTTAACTTAATATCATGCTTCTCTTTTAATGGCCAAAACATTCGACATCATAATCATTGCAGGTCTACCACCATCTTATAGAATTTTTTCTTTTAGTTTGAGAGGGACTTTTCTATCACACAACAAGCCCAATGCATTCTAAAACTGGACTTTTCTATCTCCAGATTCAAGATCCTGTAACAAAAAAAATTCATTCCATAAGTCATATCCTATTTTTTGGTGTAAATGGGCACATGATCTGATTGGTTTTGTTAAAGTTATCAGGTCCTTGTACAATTAGTGTTTCAGACAAGTTAGTTCTTGATGTTCAATTGTGTAGTGCTCAATAATCAATTTAAATTCTATTAAAAAAATTCTGTTTTACAAACCAAATATGAACATAATCTTATTTGATTGTATTCAGCTTGAGATATATAAATATAATTAATAAATTTTTTCATGTGTGTGTTTATTTATGTACAATCATATTCATGCATATTTATATAGATACATATACATTAAGGTGATAAATTTTTACATTTGATGTACAAAAACAAACAGAAAATTTTGGAGGGTCGCTCAAATTTAAACTAATTTACATAACAAATTGAACATTAGATCCTCTCATTCAATAAACATATGACATACAGAAATAACCAGATCAATCCACCCACTAACATAGTTAGTATTGAATAACCACAATCCCTGGAACATGCAACAGATAAATATTTAAACTAGATTAACCAGCCAGTAGCCAAATTCAGTATTTGAATAGCCAAAATCTTACAACAAGGAATCATTGTAAAACATTAATATAATAATAAATAACATAATGGTATAGAATGGATTGTTCAAATGTTACATTTGAAGGTCAGATCTGCCAGTCTAAAATAGAGAGTTAGTGTTCTAATTAAATTTGTCAGATATTTCATTCTCAGGCAGTGCTAATTAAATTTGTCAGGTCACTTCCATGGATCGATGGACAACAAAAGAGTCACAAAAAAAAATAATGAAGGTAACAAAGAAACATCAGACACAAATCATGTAAAGCATCATATTGATACCTGCACAAATCTAAAACAAAGCCCTATTTTAGCTAATGGAGCAATTTACTTGCCTATAACGATCTGTCTTTGTAATGGCATTCCTCTTGTGAAGAAGCTTCTTCCTTCACAAGCTCATTAATCAGCTTCTCCATATTCCTTTCTGTAAATTGGCATGTAGTGATCATTTATCATTGCCTGTGAGAGCCTCAATTTTCCATAGAGTGATCTTGGGTCTGGAAGACCCCCCAATATTGGACTTCTCTTCTTGAAATTCAGTATCAACGTTTTCACTTACCTCCTCAGTGATACTTTCATTCGGATTAGAAGTTACAATGTGAATTATTCTCCCTGGAGGAAAAAATCGGTGGACCTCACTTGTAACTACTGGGAGTAAGCTATCCGATTCACTTGCCTCGCCTACCTCCTGCAGCAGCAGCAACTTCTTCCTCCCTAATCTCCCTTGTAATTCTGTCTCCTCATCCTCACTTCCTCTGTAGATCTCACTCTCAAGCTGTTGCCAAAGCTCAGCTTCAGTCATGCTATCTTCCTCATTCCGTGCAAGGCTTATGAGGTCCTCCTCGTCAATATCGTCCTCGGCAACATCCTCGATTTGGGCTGTCATTATCTCTGTTCGCGTTTCCATGACAGTTTTGTTTTGATGCCAGAAAAGGCTCCACTGTCTCAGCAGTTGAGGTAGAAGGCCTGTGGTACCAGTTTCATCTGATCTTAATGTGGAAGCAGGAATAGTGGCATTCTGACGGCGACGAGGACCGATACATGACCATGATGTAATCCGTAAGGATTGACTAGTCCAAGCAGCCTGGGCCACATTGCGAGCTCTCTTCATCACAACCTATGAGAAATTATTTCACAAAAAAGGTTGAGAAGCTATGATCTAGATATTTGGATAATAAATAACATTTCAAGAAGCAACCAATTTCCCATGGTTTCAGAGAACTGAAGTTACTAATTGTTGCGGCAATATTTTACATTCTTTTGCCTTATCACAAATATTTAGATTTCGATTTTATGAAATACGATGCCAATAATTTTGAAACAAACCTGTTTCCATTTGAGACTGGACGAAGAATTGAACCAGCACCAGCAACTCTTGCTCTAGCACTAGCAATTGATGATAATCTAGAGCCCAGAGCGGAAGCAGAGCGATATACAGTACTCAAGATTCTTGTTTGCTCTATTTGACTTCTTAGATCATTTAACCATGCTGATGCAGTGACCTATTGAGAGCAATTAGATTAAAATATTATGAAAGACAACGTGCATTGTTTGTAGATGCAGAACTGGAAAGCAGAGCTAGTACTATTAACTGACAACAGAAGCAGAAACTGGAAATTCAAAGTAATAACTGAAAAATCCAAACTCATTTCTCTCATTCAGATTTACTAGTTTCAGGAAAAATAAGACTTGGCTGAAGTGAACTATTTCTACATTGTAGAACTGTTCAAACATTTGACTCTAGCTAATCTAACATTAATTCAATATGTAAATAAATAAAGCTCCAAAAGTGACCTTGGATTATATATATATATATATATATATAACACAATGAATTGCAGGAAGCGAGGCTTCAGATATAACCTCGGAACGCAAGTCATCCACTGAAGCCGCCGAGAATGTAGGAACCAAGTCAGCTCCGTTGATAACTGAGGTAACAAAGTGTGTGCCCGATTCTGCTAAGTCCCAGGTCATACATGCAGCTGCATGTGCAATAAATTTTAAGTTAGGCTAAGAATTTTAGTATATTATAATGCATATGCAAAGCACAAGCAGAGTTGTCATTCATTGGAAGGTTAGCAGTAAACTAACTGTTGGTTAATAAAGATAAAAAACATATGCCTTAATGAAGATCTATAATTATTTTTCTAAGAGAATAAAGTTCATATAATTTTCGATTGTTACCAAAAGGCCTTTAATAAATGCTCTTCATTAGATTAAACATAATTTTAGTACAGTTCTCTAAACTACTGAAAAAACTATCATCTTAAAGATGCAAGAGAACCAATTAAGCAAACTAATTCATGTTGCATTTCCAAGCACATTTACCAAGCCAGCCGACTTGCATTTTACATAAACATTACCATGTTTGACAGCTTTCTGATACTTCATATAAATATCATGTATATTATTATGAATAAGATGTCAGCATCAACAGTTGTTTTTAAACTGTTCTTGGTTAACCTAATGGTAAATGTTTAAAACTTACCTATCAAAAGCAATGCAATAAACGAGAAAAAAAGGCACAAATCAAACATAAAATAACATTGAAACAAGTACATTAAGTATGCGAGCCTAGAAGAATCATAAACGTTTTTTTATCCCCAAAAAAAGGGGGTAAATAAAGGCAATGTAAGGGAGTGTCCCAGCCATGTTTGACTCTAATTTTGGAAAAGTGTACAACAAACATGATTTTCAGTATGTTGGATACATGTAGAGGTATGCTGAAAGAGTACACATATCTAATAAGCACCTAAAGCAGACATAAAAACTTCTTTAAGTGTTTGTGCTTCATAAGTTACACCATTTACGACATAATGAAACTTGGGACTTGTGCAACTCCCTAAAAGCAAAAGAGTTGATGGTTGCAAATGGACCTTCAAATGCAAGGAAGGAAACCCAACTGGTGATTGCATCTAATGCAAAGAATGGTTAGATGCAAACGAGCCATAGCCAGAAAGGAGTAGTTGACTCAAGGAAGTTTTCTCCTCATCTTCTAGTAGGGTCCAACCCAAAACTAGCTCTAACTGAATCCAACCCGATTAGCTAAATGGGTCACAAACCCAGACCCAAACCACCTTTAACCCAATCCAAACTAACCCGACCCATTCCGCTAACCTGATTGGAGTACGTGTCACAAGCGGGCAAGTGGACGTTCACACACAGGGGCGGGCAAGCGCTTGCATGGGCGGTTAGGTGAGCACTAGAAGTAGCGAGCGAGTGCAAGGTGACCCGTGCGCAGGAGCGGGTCACTTATGGGTTGCTTTTGAATTTTCAGGTTAACCCAAACCCGACCCGTTTTCGAAACAGGTTGACTCAAACCCGAAATTTTCGAGTTCAGCTTTCAGTTCGTGTCAAATATTGACACCCCTACTTTTTGATAATGTATGTTCAATTACAAGTGATATTAAACTAACTATAATAGCAACAAATTATATAAATGTCTACTCAAACAGTAAACTAAAAGCTAAACTCATTACCTTTAGTTGTTTTATCTAGTTAAAAAAAAATTATTAAATTATATTATCCTGAAAATTTCATAGATTGCTCTTTATTTTTTATCTTGCCCACTCTTGAGGAATGGATCAAAGTGTTACACAAGGCGTGGCCATACACTTAAAGGTTCTTTTGTGCGACGCAGGCGAATAAGTCAAGTTAGGAATGGGTCGAATTAACAAAATAATATGACCCAATAAGAGTTAAAAGATCCACTCAACTTGAAGTAATTGGATAGCTAGAAAGGAAAGTCCTAAAAAATGCACGACAAACACTCCAAGCAAATGCTCGAGGAACACTTTTGAGTAGACTTCAAAGGGACGCTTCATAGAGCGCTTTCAAGCAAGGGGTGAAATAGATTAGAGATTAATCAAAATTAAGATTAAACTAAATCGGCCCATTATACTTAATTGTAATTTATTATTTAGGTTTATCTTAAAATTTCAAGATTCATTCAAGTTAATTAGTTGAATTATCATGTGGGCAATTATATATTTGAATTTGAGTTACCTGAAGGATTTGAATCAATCTAGATAATATTAGTTTCTTTTAAATTTAAATGTGTATTCCAATTATCTAAAAATATAAAATCAAGGAGTACAAAAATTATCATGAATCATATCGAAATTGACTTCTTAATTATCTTGAATCATATTGCATTAGAGATATCTAATAGGATCTGAGTCAATAAAGATAAGATCAGTTTCTTCTGAATTTTACTTTATTCTAATTTGCTAGAAATCCAAAACCAAGGAGTATAACATACTATCTTAAATCACATGGAAATTGACTCCATTCTCCCTTCCCCACCCTATCTCATGAAAGTTTTAGAATTCCGTCTATTCCTCTCTCTCAAGGCATTTCTGTTGCTTTATTTCCTAATATATTGTTTATCATATATGCACCATAGTTGATTTACTTTTTTCTCCAGACTTGAACCTATTTTCATTGTTGCTACATGTCATTCTAACATAAATTCAAATAAAATAGGGATCAAATAGATCATGAACGATCATGATTTGGGAATAATATTGCAAAATGATCAACAAGGTCATATTTGTGGAAGTTTTAAAAGTTTGATTTTTCTAAAAAAAAATTAAGATAGAGATTCAAATATTACACTATGTGATTGAAGAGGTTATCAAAAAGAATTTATAGGCACTAGCCGATCATCAATCAGACATAAAAAAAGAGAGATTGGTGCCCCTAGAGCTCGACTATTTGATCCAATTTTAGATTACATCAAAATAGATGAATTTAAATTTTTAAACATGTTGAGAGAAGTTTATATTTAAACTTAAAATTAGTTTAGATGGCTCTTGCAAAAATTATCATTTAGCTTGAATTTATCAAATTTTGATAAGGTTTCTTTCCTTGTGCAGTTTGTTTTCGAAAGGATTAAATCTTATCCTGGCTATATTTTGCATATTTAGAAGTTTCATTTCCAGCAAAAAAGGGTAATAAAAAAATCAGAATTCTATTGAAGTTTCTTTTTTCTCTACTCCACGCCATTTCTCCAAAAGCCTCCCCTCCTAATACAATAGCAAAAATTGTGGTTCCAATACCCAAGGGTGGTAGCACTACTAAATAATCTCTTGCCGCAGTTATTTTACCAATTATTGTTGCCTTGCAATTGCATTGCCAAAGCCTGACGATTGTTTGTTAGAGAGGAAAAGTCATCTACGAAGGCAAATCTAGTTGATAGATATAGAAAAAGAAATGGAAAAAATTCAATCAATGGCAAATCTAGTTGATCAAGTGGCTCGATTGACGGAGCAAATGGATAGCATGACAGAGTGGATGAGAATGAAACTGACTATTGTCGTCAAGTCATAATCCTCCTTTGATGACACATGCAAACATAATTGGGGGGATAAAGATGAGGGTGTGATTATCACTGATGAAAAAAGTACGCAACCATTCAAAGTAAAAGAGAAGAAAGTGAAGATCCCTAAATATGATGGAATAGTTCATGACGACAAGCTCAATACATGGATCGATAAGTAAGAAACTTACTGCACCTTATATGGGCATAGCACCCATGACTGTGTCATCTTTGCAAAACTAAAGTTAAGCTATTATTCCATAGAGTGGTGGAATGCTCATCTAAAGAAGAATAATAATCAATAGGTGACAATGATATGTTGAGATTTCAACCAAATGGGGTACATCAAAGATCAATTGAAGAAGTAAGATACTTTTAAGACAACACAAATGATTATATGTTTAAGAGTACATGGAGTTTCGACATGAAGCCATTAACTTCGGAAATAAATCTTTGGATGTACAAACATTGATGAAGTATGCCTCAAGATTTATTTTCAAATTGCCAAAAAAACTCCATTTGTTCCTAATCATTGATCTCAATTAGGAGAGTATGATAATGATGACAAAAGAGCACAAGAACCAAAGTAGAATGTAGAAGACACGAAAAACTACCTAAAGAGATTTTCTCCAAGAGAACAAAGGAAAGGAGGATTGGAGATAACTTCCTCTCATTAAATTTATACATTGTTAAGTTGTATAATCATTATCACATATATAGCAATAAAAAAATTTATGAAAATTTTCACCTTGAATACTTCCATTAAAAATAGAAAGAATGAAAAGAAAAAATAATTATTTTTGTGATATGCAACAAGTTGAGTCTAACAAATAAGATGGATCTCATCTCTATCTCTAATGACAATGTTGAAAGATGTAGTCACAATATTACCCTCCATTAAAGGATACATTAGAGGAGTTATTCGCCCTAAGGATACAGGTCAAACATGAGATGATCAAAACCGCCATCGACACCAATAGCCAAAAGAACCTTATTTCTACAAATCTAGCGCATAAATTAGGGTTAGACAACATACCCCATCTTAATCCCTACCCTTTAGATTGTATTCATAACAGGCCATAAAAAGAACTTGACCTTATGTATCACTTGAAGTTTGCAATCACCAAGGATTACATAAATGATATGGTATGCAAGATAGTTCCAATTGTCATCTGTCAAGTCATCTTCAACTGCTCATACGCACAATATAAGCATGCAATATTACACCAACAAACTTAAAAGTGTAAACTCATAAATGAAAGAAAGAGCTTTCCATTGAAAATTTACTACTGGTACTAATGGTATACATGGTAATTGATGAGGACATCGAAGATCAACGGCTACGATCGTGTCTATTTATTTTCATGTATTTTATTTGTTATTTGTACTTTTCCATTTATACCCTCACTTGAGGGCTTTGTTTTATGTTTGCCCTAGGGGCAATTATGCCTTTTATTTTTTTCCTTCATGTATTTGGCTATTTAAGCCTTCCCCTTCCTCTTGGAAAGGATGATGATTATTGATAATGAAAAGTTTCATGTTCTTGTTGATCTCTTAGTGAGTTCACGTGATCTCTTAGTGAGTTCACGTGATCTCTTAGTGAGTTCATGAGAGGAGAAGCCCGAGGAGGGTAATTCGCAATACTCGTCAATCTTTGGAAGAGTCCGAGGTTCGCGGTTCTTATGATCTCTTTGTGAGTTTGTTAGTTATCTCTATCTTTCTCGTATATTCTTGTTCTTCTCTTTTCTCCCCTCTTCATCCACAAAGTATTCCCCTAGCTCCATTGCCGCCGCCCCTTGGAGTCCACCCGCCAGCCACCCTCACGGCTCCGGCCGGCCACTTTGCCGGCAACCTCCCCAACCGTCCACTCCTCCCTCCCGCATGCTCCAAATTTGAAATTTGAATTTCGAATTTTGAATTCTTTCCTAATTTGGAAATCCAATTTAGGAAAGTTTTATTTGATAAATTCCAATTTCAAATTAAATTAAATTGGAGTTCTCATAACTTACCTCCACGTTATCACCCACCTTGTTCTTCAAATTTCGAAAATTCAAATTTAAATGAGCTCCAAAATTTCCATAATTGCCAAAGTCCAAATAAGGAAAGAATTGGATTGAATCCAATTCAAATTTCATGGCATGAGGAGTTACTAATTCTCATCCTAGGTGGCATCCTCCTAATCGGAAATTGATTTATTCACACTAATCTCCCTCCTCTCCTCTCTACATACCGTCGGCCTCATCAAGGGGGAAATCCATTTAATGCTAGTTTAATGCCATCAATGCCTTGATCCAAAATTCAAATTTCAAAATAACCCCCCTTAATTTCATTCATAATCTGAAATTAATTTCAGATTATGAAATGAAACTCCCTCTCCCCTCTCTAAGCCGCCGGCCTTGCTTGGGATTAAGTCCATTAAATGCCACTTTATGGCATTGATCACATGAGTTGGGGATTCAAAATTCAAAACCTAACTCCTAAAAGCTGCAGTAAATTGCTGTCCAGCAATTTTCCAATTGGAAATTGCTGTCCGAGAAGTTCCAACCAGCCATAGTGCTGCCCGAACCTGCTCCTGTTTGCTGACCAGAAATCCCTCACGTGCTGTCCAAGGCATTTCCAACCTCAAAGGCTGCTGTCCGAAGTTTTTCAAGGGTCAAAATTGCTGGCCAAGCTTTCCTAGTGACCACCCAAACATCTGTAGTTGCTGTCCGGCCATCCTAGCAGAGTTCCTACGGCTGTCTTGCTGTTCAGAGGGTCTCCGATTGCCGTCCAGAAGGTTCCCCAAACCTTGTTGCTGCCCACTTCTTCCCCAAACCGTGTCCAAGCCTTGATGTGCTGATTACTCGTCATCCAGTGCCTTGGTGATCAAACCGGAAGCTTCGTAATCTCTCGTCTTTGGGTAAACTCTTTCCCCGACTCTTTTACCTTCGTAGTGCTTCTCACTTGTGGTATAGTAAATTCATGACGACCAAGTTGACGCTTCTCCGCTAAAGCCTAGTAATTAGAAGAGTTGTGTGAGGGATCTTTCATAGCCTAATCTTATTGTTAGTATTGGAATTTATTGTTGGAGCAATCTACGTATGCAATGTTGGCTTAAGATGGCTATCTTTTGAACTTAACTTCTATGCATGAAAATTAACCTAAGCTAAGTACCACTTAATATTTATCTTATCGTTAAATTCCGCATAAGATCTTACTTACTATTGCCTCTAAATCTAAGCGTGCAAACTTCTATAAGCAAATCATTTTCGCATGAGATTGTTTCACATCAGTAATATTAGTGCAAATAGGTAGAATCATCAACGCAAAGCCATAATGTCCTGTCAAGGCTAGTTCGCCTGAGACAAAAAAATGAATACATGCATAAAAGATTTTACAAGAGGTTAGAGATTAGTTGCTAAGAACTAATTAAAATCCAAGTTCTATATAAGGCTCATTTCTTTCCCTAATCAATTAACATTTGCCCTGAAATCAAACAAAGGTAAATGATAAGATGCCTACCTTAGATAGGTATATAATGGTTATCGGAGCCATTGCTTGAGGAACTGTCATTTTATAAGGTGGGAGAGAGAGAGAGAGTAGGCTGACTGTTGCCAGAGAAGGAGAAGATGTGATGTCTTTCTCAATTGTATAAAGAGAAAGAAAAAAGTTAGATAAGGTAAATAGACACTATGCAAGAAGGCAAGGGCAGAGGAAGGTCACTAGTTCTTGATGCAAAAGAATAAGACAGCAGCAATAAAGGAGATTCTACATCTTGCTCTAATAGATCGCAGGTTTTCCAGAAGGTAATGCTCATAGGAAATGGAGCCAATGAAAATGAGAATTCATAAATTGACCAAAGCAATTGGGATATCCTAAAGATGATGATGATGGAAAGAAATGGGAGGCTAGGTGAATTAAACACGTGGAGAAAGCAAATGATGATAGCATTACAAAATAAACAAGAAGCAATCAAGATGCACTCCCTCAAAAGATTGAGAAGAATGAAATATGATAGATTAGGAAAGTCTGCTTTCACATCTGCAGGATAGTAGCTCGCCTCCACATAAAAAAACTGTATCCAGTGCATGAGGCTTCCACTAATTAAGGTACATATCTGTATTATTGTTTTCCAAATAGGCTATTTTTTGTAACGCACAAGAGATGCACTCCACCGTCATAATGAAGAGGTGACCTGACTATTACTTCAGGCCTATAGAATAAATCTATGTATATATACATAAATATATGCATTCACACTTGCACACATATAAGGAGGCATATGAACAAATGTGCATGAAATGAGTGCAAGTCCCTGCATGTGCCTTTTCATAGATAATGTCGGATGAATGCGAACCTGGAGCAAATGAAACACAAGAAGCAGCTGCAAACTCCTGCTGCTCACGTAAAATATATGTCAAGAGTGCTGCAGTACCTCCACCAAGAGAGTGCCCGACAACCTAATCAAAATTATTACTTCAGAGGTAAGGAAACACAGAGACTAAATTAAAAAAAGTTCAATCTTAATTAAAATGAGAAAATAAATATGACTCGACTTAATTAAACAGTTTCAATCAGCAAAAACAAGGATAAACACCACAATATTATAAAAATCTTTTAGAACTGTAAAAACAAGTTACCTTGGTGGAGGCATTGTTTGAGACATAATACAGAAGATTAAAGAAGAAAAAGTACAAGGAAAATCTAAAGCCATATACAGAAGAAACCAGAAGGAAAGCAAAAAGTCTTCTTTTTTATCATCTCGTGATATCTGGTCTCAAGAAAGTTATAAGTTTGTAGTGAAAGGATCTTGAGTAGCAAATATGGAAAACATTCATTACCTTTAGCTGGTAATCAGGAAAATCGTGTAATGCTTTTGTCAGACATGGCTTTGCTATCTTCGCAATCCACCGTGCAGCCGCAACCATTCCACAGTGTGCATAGCCAAGAACTACATCACTAACACCACCTTTATGTACAAGTGTATGATGAAAAGGCACAATAGCCCCAGTTGCCGCTGTCAAAGTATCCCTTATACTATGAGTCCCACGAATGAGTAGAAGGATGCTCTCAGTATGTCTGTCAATCAAAATTGTAAAAGCTGGCTTCAAAATCTGCAAGCATATTAAACAAAACAAGCATTTGAATAAGGTCTAATATTACACTCTTCAAGAAGCTAAAGAAATTGTCTATCGTGACAGAAAATCTAAAAGTTAGCAGGATTAAAGACAAACTCCGCAGTTCAAATAACTACTGTATAGAACTCACCCCTGCTTTTGGTTCCTGGAGTAGAACATCTTTGTAAGAGTAACCCGTCATCTCCAGAAACAATGGGAATGGCTTTTTTGAAAAATGCCAACAAAGAGTCAACAAATTTAAGAGATACGTTAGCTCAGCAGTGATATTCGGTCCTTTAAGTTGTACACAATTATCTCCAGCATATATACTAGAAACATCTAAATTTCCCTGCAAATAAAGGAAGAAGAGGTGGCAAGAGAAGCTTTAGCAAACATATGAAATGATGCCAATAACTCATGCCTTATCATGGGTATTCCACTAACATGAGTGAACCATTTGTAGTAAAAGATCCTCCCTCACTGTGTATAAGCTAGATGCAAGCACAACAGGCATAAGAAAAGGCTTCATACTTTGCATCCCAGAATCAAACAAACATAAAGACTACAAACTTTTGCCATCAGTTCCTAGCTTATTATATAAGAAACAGAGCAATTCAGAAGTTGAAATATAATGGGAGGGTTATGATAAAATAAAAAAACATATTGCTAAAAATCTTCTTCATTATTAGCCCTATCACAATTATATAGGGTCATCTTTATCCATACACTTGTTTTATACATTTCCTACCCCTCCTTACCATTCAAATACCTCTTTTGTTTCTATTCATTCCAAAATAATTTTATCTAATTGATGCATCTTCCACTAGAAAGGAGTTAATAATGCTTATATTCAAATCATTAAAGATATGTATGCAGGAGCTATTACTTGTGTTCAAACATAAGGTGGTTTGACCAAGTATTTTCCTATTTCGGTTGGATTACATCAAGGATCAGCCTTAAGTCCATATCTTTTTGCTTTAGTCATGGATGTTCTCACTAGACATTTGCAAGAGGATGTACCTTGGTGTATGCTTTTTGCTGATGATATTCTTCTTGTTGATAAAACTAGAGAGGGAGTTGAAGTTAAACTCGAATTATGGAGGTCAACTTTAGAGTCTAAAGGTTTTCGCTTGAGTAGATCTAAAACTGAATATATGGAGTATAATTTTAGTAGCAATAGACCTAGTGATGGGATTGTGACTTTGAGCAATCAAATCATTAATAAGAGTACACATTTTAGATATCTTGGATCTATTGTTCAGAGATATAGTGAAATTGATGGGAATATTATCAGTAGAATTCAAGTTGGATGGTTGAAGTGGAGAAATGCATCGGGCTTATTATGCGATAGAAAAGTCCCCCTCAAACTTAAGGGAAAATTCTATAAGATGGTGGTGAGACCTGCAATGTTTTATGGTGCCGAATGTTGGCCATTAAAAGAGAAACATAATACTAAGTTAAGTGTTGCAGAGATGAGGATGCTTAGGTGGATGAGTGGCTTGACCCTTAGAGATAGGATATGAAATGAGCATATACGTGAAAAGGTTGGAGTTGCTCCAGTGGAAGATAAGATTAGAGAGAGTCGCCTTAGATGGTTTGGTCTCATTAAACGGAGGCCTTCCGATGACCCGGTTAGCAAAGTTGAGGTATTAGATTTGACTTATGTTAAGAAAGATAGAGGTAGACCTAAAAAGACTTGGTTAGAAAATATTAGAAATGATCTTTCTTTATTAGATTTAAATGAGAATTTGACTTTTAACCGGACACAATGGTGAAAAAGGATTCATGTAGCCGACCCCGCGTAGTGGGACAAAGGCTTAATGTTGTTGTTGTTGTTGTTGATGATGATGCATCTTCTACCCACCTTTGTAAAATGCTCAAATCACCCAAGTTTTTTTCACTACTTTACCTTCAAGAGGTACTTACCCTTACAAAGCCTCTCATATGTCCTTCCTAAAATTGCCACACATCCATCTTAACATTCTAGTTTTAACATACAACCTAGCTATCTATGTCATCTTTATAACAAAGAGTTGTGATATATCTAACATGATATCTCTTATATATTTTTACCCTGAAATCAACATGATGTCTGCTTATGACAAGTAGTACTCAAAGGTACTTCTCCATTTAACCACCAAGTTTTAACTCAATAACTCCTTTCTTTTTCTTCAACACAAGAAATCTAAAATACATAAAACTATCACATCCAAGCACTATTTAACTTTCTAAAAATATTGACTCATAATTGTCAATTTCACAAAAACTAAATGTGTATCATATACTCAATTTTTATTTTAGTAATCCTGAGCTCCTTATTTTCTAAACATTTTCTTTGATTTTACAATTCACATATTTTAATATAAGTTTTAAACAAAAAGAAAGTAGATTTAAGGAATACAAGGTTGTGGGCAAATTAGTTTGGGAGGGTGACCAAGAACAGGCAAGATACTCCACTGGATAGGATTCCTCAAGTACATTTACTCAGAATGTAAAACCAAAAATCAGTTGCTGAAAAAGACAAAAAGTAGTAACAACGTATTGCACCAACATCTCATAAACTATGATGAAGGATAATTAATCTCAAAAACATGAAACTCCTACAACTATTGTGTCATGAAAACGGTAAGATAAAGAGCTTTTCCTTTGGAGAAATTAACATTCCTTAGCGTTCACAACTAAGTTAGAATGCAAACACAACATGCACGTAAAGAGTTCAAAATTTTGAATAAAAGAATTCCAGATCATTACCGTATTAAAATGAATAATGATATTACTACAACTAACATCATAAAACGTTTTAATACTCCCATAATAGACACAAATATCCTAATGGGTTACTCTACTCTTATTTCATTGACAAGCTTACACTGCTCTTCCAGAATATATTCACTAATTCACTTATCTTCTTTATAGTACCATCTCCTTTTATTTTAGCAAATATCAAAATATGAAGCCATTAAGAAACTTCAAAACAGTTGATCTAAGGTATCAGAACAGTTGGCCTACAAATCTCTGCGGGATTCTCATTTCACGCTCCTAAAAGTATCAAAATATGACATGCGAAAATACTTTCTATCAATACAACCGCTTGAACTAAGGTATGTCTGTGCCAGACTCTTTAAAATTTTCCTAATAAAAAATGAAAGCCACAACATCTGTCAGCTTGAAGCTTGGAATAGGCACTTTTTCATCAGAAACGCTCTATAACAGCTTAAACATAAGCTGATTAAAGTTCTAACATAATGCAAGAGCGTACCTGCCTCTTGAGAAGAAAATTGATACCAAAAGCTAAATCCCCAATCGGCCATTTCCCCAGAGTCTCCGAGTATGTAAATCTCAAAGTCTCTGACAAGGTCGATATTGTTTCCATCCATGTAGCTGGTGCTTGCACCGGCCTCCGAGAAATCCTATTCACATCAGGAGCATTCCTAGATCCATCATCACTGTCTTCGCCCTCTTTATGATCCCGAGACTTTTCTGTCTGTAATTTTTTACTCAGCGTGTAGTAAAGTAAAGCGGCCGCACCTGCAGCAGTGGCCATTGTTGCCGTAGCCATTGTTTTCCAGCTTCAGATGATGAATCCAACTAATGAAGCACCTAAATTTCCTGCACTCAGCGAAAAGAACTGAATTTCCTCAGAGATCAGAAAAATCAATAACAAATCACAAATTTCAGATCAGGATGCATTAATTTCCTGCCAGAATATGTTCCGCAAACCACAATAGACAAAAGCTAAGAAGATCCATGAAATAAATTCAATATAAACAAAGTCATAAGGAACACAAAATAAGCTAAATCCTACAGCACAAACCCTAAGGGATCGAAAAGCTAAAAGAATCAAATCGAAGTCAATAAAAAACGCTTGACGATCTAAACATACCTGAGAAAGAATACCGCCGCACAGCTTGCCTAGCATCCGCAGATCAAACTAGTCCTTTGCATAGAACAACGTAAACAAGCGCCGATTCCTTCACAGGGTTCAGCTTCTTGCAATATTTACCTCAATCTTCTTCGATAATTGGCAGCGCCGGTCGGTGAGGTTTTGGCCCTTTGTGTAGAGGGAGGATTGAACGCCACACCAGTTGGCTTCGGCGAGAAGTAGAAGGCCAAGAAGTAGAAGGCACCGTTTAAGCATTCCAGACGTGTACATTTCCGGGAAATTTCTACACAGAGCCAAATTTCACAGTGGCATATATCTTTTTTTTCGACCGTATTGCCTCTTCTAGTCATCTACCACCGAGCCGAATGTGCCACGTGCCGTTATATAATAATATTATGCGCCAAATTAGTAAAATTAAAAAAAAAACGTATTTTAGATTATATCTATACTTACAATATATAAATGACCCACTCTTGTTTAGTTTGGTTGGTTCGCGAGTACAGTTTGAAACCTCCCAATCTGTGCTTGATCCCCCTCGAGCGACAGCCTTCTTAGGGGCAAATTATTGCATCCGGTCACCGGACGCGGAAAATAGGTTCGGACATCCAATAAAAATTTGTCACGTAACTTGGGCTTTTGACTGCGCTTTTGACTTGCGCTTTAGTTGTGTTTTGACTGTGCTTTACCTGCGCTTTTGATTGCGCTTTGACCTGCGCTATACCTGCACTTTTGACGCGCTTAATTTAAAATAATATTTTATTAATATCCGGACCTATCTCCGCGTCCGGTGACCGGATGCAATAATTTGCCCTTCTTAGGTGGGGACTAGGGGTGCAAACGAGTCCAGTCGAGATCAAGTCAGGAGGTGCTCGAGCTCGACTCACGAGTCAAACACCAAGCTCGAGTCGAGCTCGAACTCGACTCGGGTTACATAAACGAGCTCGTCGAGCCGCTCAAATTTGATATTCGGCCCACCCGGTTTCTTCATTTCTCGCCCGATTTCTGACAAGCCAGCCAGCAAAACCTCGGGGCGCTCATCTCCACAACTCTTAGCCGTTAGTTGCTAGCTTTTTTCCAATAGATAAACTAGAGATCTCTTGCTTTTTCCTATAGATAAAAGAAAAGATTTTTTGAGCCGGCCCAGTGTTGGGAACTGTTATACACAACTCTCTTTGTCCTATTGGTTGAGAGCTTAGGCTTCCAACTAAGAGGTTCAGGGTTCGAGTCTATGTGTATGTGTTGTGTGTGTGAGTTTGCCTTAAATGGCCTAAATGTCCCAAAAAAAGAAACTCGAATGGCAGGGGGTATAGCTTGAGCTGGCCTAGTGTTGGGAACTGTTCTTGGGAATAGATTAAAATATTTAATACCTTTATTTTGGGAACTATTCTATGTATATTAAAAAAAATGAACGAGATTATTTTTTAAGATTTAAATATAATAAATATAATAATTACTTAATTTTAAAATTTTTAAAATTTATTCGAGTCGGCTTGCGAGCTCACAAGCCGAGCCTTATCAAGCTTGAACTCGAGCTCGACTCGTGAGCTCAATAAGCTCGGCTCGCGAGCTCATAAACGAGTCGAGCTCGAGCCGGTTCGGCTCACTTACACTCCTAGTGGGTTCTAATCAAGCGCAATCTATTAGGTTTTCTGGTGTGGGTGTCTCTTCAAGATCAGCTCATGATAAATCACGCCTCGAGCTCAGCCGAGTGGTCGACAGAAGAAATTCCTCCCATCTCACTCGGGCTCGAATCCCCTAATTGTCCAAAAAATAATAATTTTTTTTCACAAGAAATTTAAGTCATAGACGTGTCCTTAAAAAAAATCTAAATTCTAATCTAGCAAAAAACCCCATTGATACTTTGCTTGGTTGGTGGGCGTAATTGGTTGGGAACCCCAATCTAAGTTCGATTCTATAGAACAGCCATCGCCCCTTTAGTAGGAGCTCCAAAGCACGGTTATGAGTACAATGATGAGGGTGGACCGATAAATCAGCCTGAATTTATGGAACTTTTATTAGGTCCGGACACCTGACGTAGCTCTACATCCGGATGCCAATAAAATGTCGCCACGTGCTCTTACTCTTTATCGCGCGGCCCGACGACCCAACCCGGAATGGAAACCCGGTAATGCTATGTATTAGCTGATTTATACAGACCAGGGTATTGCTAGGTTTTACTCGGTAACGAGAAATATCATTCTGTCAAGGCCAATACCCAGCTATACCGAGCAATACCCCGATTTTACTAGGTATTACTCGGTATTGGTCTTGATAGAGCGGTATTTCTCGTTATTGCCAAGCAATACCGAGCAATACCTAGCAATACAAGAACATAACAATACCGGGTTTTCATTCCGGGTTGGGTCATCGTGACGTGCGGTAAACAATAAGAGCACGTAGCGATATTTTATTGTCGTCCGAATGTAGAGTTACGTCAGGAGGTGTCCGGACCTAATGAAAATTCGAATTTATGGACCGCGTCCTCAGCGAAGTGGCGGCGGTCGTAAAAAAAAATAATCTCGCGGAAACAGTTCGCATTCCCCCGCTTCCTTATGAAACTCCCGTAATCCTTCTCTTCTCCAGTTTCTACAGCACTCGCGAGGAAGCTCTCGAATTTATTGTGTTTCGGGCGGTCGCCGGTGGCTTCTTCGTGAAGAAAAGTTTTGAAAGAGTCACTATAGAAACTTCTTCGCCTTCTTCTATGGTGTTGTCCCGATCATATCAGGAGTCAAGACGGGAGGTCGCCGGTTGCCTTGAAGCCTTGGCTTAGATTAGGAGTCACGACGGGAGCTCGACGGTCGGTTCGTGAAGAAGATTTTGCAATTTTAACTATTCGGTAGGATTTAAGTTAATTCTTGCTTAAATACTGCTACCAAGCCGTATTAATTCCTGCTCTGATTTGATGAAGAAATAAGAAGAGGTAATATTTGCTCTGACCAAGGTATCAAGCTGTTGGTTTATGCTGGTGAATATGACTTCAGATGCAACTGGCTTGGTAAGTTCCTGCAATGAATCCTAATTAAATCATGATATTGGATGGTTCTTTTCTTAGGTATGTGTTGTTTATATGGTTGAATATCTGACAGTTGAAGCAATGACAAATGGGTAATGTGTACAGTCAGTTTAGAGAGTATAGTCAGTTTAGAGAGGAAGAGCATGCTCCTAAAAGATGGAATGCAGTTCACTTATTTTCCTTTTCAGTTTTTCTTTTCTGATGAGACATATTGCCTATAATCTGTCTCCATGCTTATCCAATTTCACATAATTATGCAACTTGATCTACATCTTTTCTTTCCTGTTACTAATTTCCATGAGGCTACTTGTATGCAATATGAACACAACACTTGTAATAGGGTTGCTACTGCAATTTCATGCATTTAAAGAACATTAATAACATGTATATGGATGAAATTATCTTTTGTGTAAGTTTGCCTTGTCTCATCTTTGTCTTAAATGCATGGTCTTGCTTATGACATAGAATTGAGACGATCGTTGTTTGGGAAATCTCATCGAAGGCATAGCAGAAGTCGCAATAGGAGTCATTATTCTCATAGACGTGATGAATATCTAAGAAGGCCCCAATATGATGTAGGATAGGCATTTAGTTAGGATGTGTTATTCATCCTTAAAATTTTATTTGAGATGGTATATATGTTAATACAAAGAATAGTGTACAACCTAAGTGGAGCAACTAACAAAAAGGTGGAGCAGTATAAAGCTGCCAATTTGTTGCAAATCTATTTGAACCATTCAACATTAACATCTAGACTGCTGAACCATATATGTATATCCTCTACAATAGGTTTTGGGAAGAAGAAGATCTCTTTGGTGTCAAAGGATCCGGCTACTCTACCGCAGTGGGGAAGGTAAAAGTGATTCAAGGTTCTCTGCCCGTGAAAGGATTTGTGATTATCTGCCATCTCCAAGAGGGATAAAAAAGATTCATGGTTCTCTACCATCTCCAGGAGGGAGAAAAAGGATTTCAGGTTCTCTGCCTTCACCAGGAGAGTGAAAAAGAGTAAGGTCCTCTGCCGCACCGAGTTGGTGGAAAGATTTTGTAAAAGCTTCTCCGCCTTGCAGTAGGGGCTAGTGGAGAGTCACTAAAGCTTTAGTGCAATAACTGGAACGGAGGTTTCCAGGAAGTGGACGTAGGTCAGGTTGGACTGAACCACTATAAATTCTAGTGTGTTTGTTTTTATTATTTTCCGAATTTTATTTTTCTGTGATTTACTATGTGGTTGGACTGAACCACGACAGTGGTTTGCCACTCTCTCCGATTACCTCCAAACATTGGGCTTTGCGTTCAGTGCATCAGATCCTTCCCTTCTCCTTTACAACAAAGATGACATCTCCATGTACTTCCTAATCTATGTGGACGTTATCCTACTCACCGACAATAATCCCACAGCCATTACGCATCTTTGAGAAAGTCTACACCGTAAGCTTAGCATGCTTAACATGGGTCCTATCTCTCAATTTCTTGGCATTCAGGTAGTTCCCACCACATACAGTCTCCATCTAAATCAAAGCTGGTACGCACAATCTATTCTCTCAAAGGCAGGAATGCATAATTCAAAATCTATCTCCACCCCCACACTTGTCAAGCAGCTCTAGCACTTGGACTCCCCTGCCTTCTCTGGTAGGCTCTTTCCAATATCTGATGCTAACCCGCCCCGACATCTCATATGCAGTGAACAAATTGTGCCAATATATGCAAAATTCACTCAACATCAATTTCTAAGCTCTCAAACGGCTCCTCCACTACATCAGACACTACAGGAAAATCACTCATTTCCGACGGTTTTTCCGACCTAAAACTATGAGACAAATTTTTCGATGAAAATTTCCGGCGGCTTTTTCAAATTTCTGGTGGAATTTTAAAAATTTAATTAAAATGATTAAAATTTTAACTATTTAAATGATTTAACAAAAATGATTAAAAATTATATTAACTATTTATTTAATTTTCATTTTAAAATTAATTAGTAAATATTAATTTTTATTTTATATTAATTATCATTTTTTATTTTTATAATTAAATTAATTAGTATCATTTTTTTATTAGTATAATTAAATACTACTTGATTTTGAGTAAATATATAGTTTAAATATAAAAATTTGACATTAAAAACATATTTGCATGTCTAGCAATTCGGTTGGTTATTTGAGATTTTTCCCAACCGACTCGGGTTCGAATCACCTGGCAGACGCGGGAGCGGGCGCACACGGGCGCGGGAGAGCGGGTTTCGGGCACACATGGTGATGGGGACATCAGCAGCGAGTTCGACACATGTACCTCCAGGAGATGCCGGAGATCGACGGCCACGATCATGATTTGTATTTTCATCATTTTATGTAGTAGTTTATTTTTATTTTATGTTTTTCCGTTTTTACCCTTATGGGTATTTGGTAGCTATTGTAGCCCAAGGGACATTTTAGTACTTTACTTTCTTTGACATTTTGAGGCCTATTTATATGGCCCATTTCTCATGTAAGAGTTAGTTTTGATGAATGAAAATTATTTGCTTTGTGTTCTCTTTGAGAGTGCAAACCTCCACGATCTCTTAGTGAGTTTGTAGAAGAAGCTAGATCTCTTTGTGAGTTCTAGGTTTTTCTCGTTCTACTATTTTCTTTTATTTCTCTTGATCAAGTATTCGAAATTTTCTTCTTGATTTTCTAGCCTTACTCTTCCCCTCCCCCATCAACCCCTTGCCGCCGGCCACTTGGGCTGCCCAAGCCACCCGTCGACCACACCAAGCCTGTCCAACCTGTTGGCCGCCGTTCTCCCTGCCCTCTTGCCCCCCCCCCCATCCACCGGCCCTCTCCCCTTGGTTATGAATTTGAAATTCAAATTCCAAGAGGTATTTATTACCTTCCAAATATAACTCCTAAATTTTAGGCCATCTTCATAATGAGATTTCAATCCTAATTTTGAAATTCAAAAGCAGCCTAACGTTTACATGTATTTTAGGAAACTCTTGTCATACATTAAACCTGAAATTTCAATCCAGATTTCTTTTTAAATCTGCTGTAATTGTGGGCCCCATTTTATTTAATGCCCAGCCCCCCCCTCTCTCCCCATATGGCCGGCCACCTCACCTTTATTGCCTCACTCTAATTGCCACCTCATCACCATTTAAACACCTCTTAATTACCTCCCTAATACCTCCCCTCTCCAATGTAATTATAGTTTTTATTTCAGATTTCTAACCTGTCATTTGAAATCAATTATTCCTTCTCACCTCCACCTCCCCAAGTCACGCCCAAAGCCCAAACTGCCTCTGTCCTGACGTTTGGCTTGCTGCCCCCTTTACGCCAGCAGGAAGACCTTGCTGTCCAGCACACTGGACGCCCACAATTTGATGTCCCGAGTTTCCAGCAGCCTAGAAGAGCCATCCAACGTCTCTTGCACCTTCAAGGTTGCTGTCCAAGATCTGTTCAAGACCAAACTGCTGTTGTCCAGAGGAATTCCGCATCTCTTCCTGCTGTCCAGCCGGTCGGGAGAGCTTCGGATGCTGTCCTAAAGTTTCCGATTGCTGTCCACCACATCAAGAAGGGTTTTGGTTGCCGTCTACTTCATCTCAAGCATCCAAACAGCCACTAAAGCTTCATGTCTTCTATTTCTTTGGGTAAACTCATCATCCGACCCTTTTATCTTTGCAGCTACTTATCTATTGTTGTGATATCTTGATTCATGAAAATCATGCTAATCCTCTCCGCTAAAACCTAGTAATTGGATGAGTTGTGTGAGGGATCTTCTCATAGCAACTAATCTTATTGTTACTCTAGGGATATTTGTGGAAAACCATTCATGTACGCAACGTTAGATTGACTTGATTGTTATATGATCTTAACTCTTACCCGTGTGATTCAACCGTAAGCTCGTTTTTCCGTTCTTAATGTTTTATCTCGTCATTCAAATTATTATAAAGATATAATTATGTGTTCTATCTAAAATTAAGCGTGCAAGCTTTCATTATGAAACCCATCATCGCATGTACGTTCCACATCATCTTGGTATCAGAGCATGGCTATCATGTTTGGCATGTTTAGAAAACATCCTAGGGTCTAGCTTCTTATTGTAGTTTAAAATTGGCATGCATATCATTGCTTAGATAGCAAATTTTTACTGTTTTTGTCATTGTTTTTGCATTTCCTGCACTCATCTAGCTGAGTTAGGTCATATTAACTAGCATCTTAGTGTTGGCCTTTTGTTTGGGAAGATTCCTAAGTGTTTAGAACAACTTCGGCTTGATCTAACCCTGCTGTCCTCGCTTTCCTGCAGCTGTCATTCACTGTTTAGGAAGTCTAAACACTTGTTTAACTGCTGCCTTTAATTTCCTGCAGTGTTCATAAGCCGTTGGGAGCCTATAACTAAAGTCCTTGTTTAGGTGCTGTCCACTCCCTCGGACCCTTCCAAACACCTAGACAACTTCAACAACGGCTGAACATTGCTGTCCCAAAAATTTCTGCAACATTTAGAGAGCTTTAGGTGATCCCAACCTAGTGTTTAGGTGCTGTCCACACCCTAAAAGTCATCCTAAACACATAGGCAACTTCCCCAACTGCTGTAGATTGCTGTCCACTATATTCCTGCACCTATTAGCATCCGTTTGGAAGAGTTATAGGTAGTATTCACTTACTGTCCTCGTTCCAGAGTCCAACCTACTTGCCTAGATCACTTAAATCAGTCCTGTAGCTGGCTGTCCTGAGTTCTTCCTGCACCATACAACCACTCGTAATGGTGTTTTCTTCTGGGAAAGTGCTGTCCCTTACACCCATTCTTCATTAAGAATCATTTAACACTTTTCAATGGACCTGATAAGACTCCAAAAGAGTTTAGATGACATCGTTAACCTAGTGGGCAATATGACTAGAATTATGACGGAGAAACCCGTTGACTATCCCCACTCTAAATACAGGCCCCACTCAACTTATCACCCGAGACCTGAGCCTGGGCCTCCACGACCTCACTTAGAGTCACCCTATCATCTGCCAACCTTTGATGGTTCCTCGGATCCTTACCACTTTAGGGAATGGGCTAGACAACTAGATGACTATTTTGAATCACGTCATATCCCTGAATCCCACCAGGTTAGCATCGCTAGCTAGGTCTCACCTTAAAGGACAAGCTCTTCAATTTTGGTCAAGATTGGAATATCATAAAGAGTCTCGCGGTGAGTACACTACTTGGAAAGACATGAGGCGAGATCTTAATTTAAAATACCGACCCTCTACTAGTGACCGTCATCTAGAGCATCACCCTACCTCTTTCGTTGGGATAACCCGTAGACCTTACTATGGTCAAGACCACCCACCCCTTAGTAACATCCGGGTTGCTGCCCCACCCTGTAGGTTGTCACTTAGTCTTGATGAGCGACCCTTTAGTAGGTCTTCTGTTGGAAAAATCTCTTATGACTCCCCACTTAGACCTACTTCTAACCATCCCAGTCAACCTTTAGCCTCCCCAGTCCTTGACCCTGCAAGTATGATTATAATAAATGAAGATATTAAGAAGAAGAGGTTCCCTGAACCTGAGACTGAGTGCATCCATTTCGTGGATGCTAATGATCTCAATAATAATGAAGAATTCTTTGAGAATGAAACAACAGTGATTGAATCAGACTCCCGGCCTGACTTAAATCCTGAGCTAGGAAAGTTAGAACCTTTGAATGACGACACCTTAGCCCACCCCGATCCTAGTCTCCTCGAGGATAAGTCTTTGGACAAAGTATGCTTGGATGATAGTAGTGTGATCTCGGAAGAAACCAACCGGACTTCGAACACTTTGGATTTAATTTTGGAAGATCTTGAGTTAGTTGTAACATCTACTGAGATTATTCCGGATAATTATGAAAATTCTGATTTAATTTTGGATAATTCTGATTTAGTTTTGGATAATTCTGATTTAATTTTGGATAATTCTGATGACGACTTAGATAATCTCGAGTTGGAAGTAAATCAATCGAATTTATCACCGGATTCAAGTGAAACGAAACCCATGGATCTTAGGGTCGCAACCAAACCCGAGTCTCTTTCGGAAGACTGTACTTTGAGTCTGAAAGTTTTTGAGCCTAATTTGTACAATAAGTCATCTTTTGATTTGTTGGAGCCTATTTTAGGAGTTGCCCCTTTGGATTTACTTTTGAAAGAGTTTGTCCTTCCTGATTGGGCTTACCACATCACTCTGCCTACCGACTGGAATGAGAATATTAACCCACACTTTCCTGTTGTGCCCACATATATTCTGGACACGATACCCCGACTTTTGAGTCCCATACCTGCTGGTGATTCTTTGGGCTATGTTATTATGGTTGAGAGTGATGACCCATCGTCCTATCATACTCCTTATTCTTACATTTTGCCCGCTACATCCTTGTCTTTCCCTGTTAAGGACCTTCCCTCTCCTAGTTGGCTAACCTTACTAGATCACCTTACTACCCCTGGGAGACTGTCTGTGACCCGAGCTAAGATGCCCTATGGAGATGCCCTTTTAGCTAAGGATGTCTTCATTGCTCCCCCTACCCCAGTTCCCTTAGACCGAACACTTTAAAACCACTCTTTTGTGACTTGTCCACTTTTTCTAGCTGTGTTCGTGTGAGTTAGTATGTGTTGTTGTGGTGTTTGGTAGTCTGTTGTCTTCCAAAATTCTCTTTGTTTAAAGTTTGTGTGTGAATCCACTTTTCATTCATCTTTGGTCAAATCTCTTGCACCACTTCATTGTCATATTAGTTATCTAGTTGAGTCTTGAATTGTAGACATATAATTTTACATAGCACATGCCGCATCTACATCGCATTAGCATGACCTACTTATGAAAATTGCACGCCTAATTAAACAGAATGATAATAATTATAGACTTTATGATGAATTCAAAACGACAATTTAAAACTTTTGAGATTGGTAATTCAGCGACGGTGCGGATTCGTCCGGCGTAGTTCCCACAAGGAACTGTAAGGAGTCACATGCTAGGAGTGCGGGACCAATTAAAACAGTCAAGAAAATCATTGATAGCGCTTACGTGATGGCTCTGCTTGCAGAGTTCAATATTTATCCCTTTATTAACATAGAAGATTGTTGACCTCATTTTTGTATGAGGTCACTGAGGACCCACCCAGACTCCAGATCGATCCCGACCCCACATTAATCCAGACCTTAGATCCTATGATCAATCTGATCCCTAGGATTCTTTTAGATCTAGGCCTTAGGATCTATTCTAGATCTTAGGACTCTTCCAGATAGATCCAGACCCTAGGATCTATTCTAGATCTTAGGACCCTTTTAGACTTCAGATCTTAGGACCTATTCTAGACCCTAAGACTCTTCTAGATCCAGACCCTGTAATCTCCTTAGGCCTTAGGAATTTCTTAGACCTAAGATCTATCCAGACCTTAAGATCAATTCAAATCCCATATCAATCTAGACTTCAAATCAATCCTGACTCTAATCCAATCCAGATCTCAATTCAATCTAATCCTTAATCAAGATCCAGACCTCAGTCCAGTTCAGAATCCAGTCTTCAGCCTAGATCATACCTTTGATCTAACATCAAACCTATCCAATCAATTATGATCATTCAAATGATCATAAATGATTTAAATAGCTCAAGTTCAATCAATCAAACCCAAAATCCAGCCCAAATTCAAAAATCCAGATTCAAACTTCAAGTCCAAAGGCTTTGTCCTAAAAGCCTTTTCCACTGAATTTTCAAACACTTCAAAACCCTGTCAAATGGCCTCTGATTCAGGGTTTGTCAGTTGCATATTGATGGGACATGTCTCTAGAGGCTACCCTCCAAATTTGAGCCCATTCTGAGTTCTCTAACCTCAGTTACTAAATCAAGATCCATAGGCTGTAAAACCTTCAATTATTTACAGCCTATGCCACTGGACCTATCACTTTGAAGTTTCTGACCCTAGAGCCTTCACCAAAGCCTCTAGTCAGTTCCAGACCTTTAATCTTGATATGTTGAACAATAAACTGAATTTTTCTGGACCCACTTTGACCCCCGGTTGACCAGAGGTCAAAATGACCGAAATACCCCTGCGGGGCTCAGATGGTGATTTCACACCAAATGACCTCCAAATCAAGTTCAACCACCTCCAGCAAGTTTCAAATGTCAAACAAAACCTTTTGGACCCATTCCCAGCCCCTGAGTCAACCTGGTTGACCAAGTCAACAGGGTTGACCCAAGAAGGCCCTTAAGGGTTCAAATAGTGATTTTGACCAAATTGACCTCTCCAGACTCTGGGACCACATTCAATAGATTCAGAATCATATTCTGAACCTGTTGAACCCATTTTCCGACCCTGAACCCAGTCGGTTGACCAGGTCAACCAATTTTGGCTTAAGGGCCCATTAAGGGCCCATTAAGCCCTTTTGACTCAAAATGAACCATTCAATCCCTGAAACCACCTCTATCAGATTTCAAATATTATTTTAAACCTGCACAGCCTGGACCCACCCCTTGAGTCAATCTAGTTGACCCAGTCAACCTAGGTTGACTCAAAATTCCCTTAAGGTTTTAATGGGTTATTTCAACTCGTTCAACCCATTGAGTTCATTTCAAAGCTCCAAAATCAACTCCAAACATGGTCCAACCATGCTTTAAACTTTAGCCAATCAAACCCATTTAGAGTTGACTAAGTCAACTCTATAAGTTGGTCAAATCTTTTTCAAACCCCATATCAAATTCAAACCTTCAAACCCTTCCCTTGGCTTTGTTTATGATCCAACCTACTCAACCCCTAGGACCTCTAGGCTGCCACATCAGCAGTCTCCTTGGGAATTGACCAGTCAACACTTGGTCAACAACCCTTTAAGTGTCCAAATGGCTTGAACCCTCAAACTCTTAGTGGATTGCCTTAAGCTCTTCACATTCCAGCATTCAAGACAACCCCCCTTGCCAACTCAGCTGCCACCTCAGTACCCTTGACCTGTTGACTGGTCAACAAAGTCAAACCAAGCCCTCAAATCCTCCCAAATGGCCATAATCAGCCTTCAATCCCTTTTTCCTTGATTTAAGCTGCTCTAGCCCACCCTTTTATCACCTAAAGCTCTCTAATAGGCTCCCAAACCAAGCCCAACCCTGGGTTTAGCCTTAAGAGGCAATGGTCCCCCCCACCTCCCTAAAGTTGGCCAATGGTTGGAGGGCCTTTCCCAGCCTTTCTCCCTGCCACCTGACGGCTTGGGACACTTGTCCCTCATCAGGGAGAGCCCCCTGATGCATCCCAGCCATCCATTTGGCTGGGAGACGTTTGAATAGGGGGGGTAATGCCCTAATGAAAGGAAGGAATCTCATTCTAGCTCCAGCCTCTCAAGCCGAAAGTTTTTTTTTCGTTTTGAGTCTCTGGGACTTCCTCTACCCTCCCACTACAAAACCCAGGTGGTTGCCCGTCACCGGCGGCGAGTTTTCCGGCGAAACCACCACCCAGTCTGTCCCAAGCTTGTAGCGGCCAATCCAGACGTGTTCGAGCTCCATTTTCTGCTGGGGACCTACACTTGGACAATCTACAAGCTCATCCATCCAGAAATATCGAAGATCCAGCGGTATAATCCCTCAAAACTCTAGATTTAGTACACATTAGATAGGGTTATTTAGCTCTTCGTATAGGATGTTTTAGGTTAAATGAAACCTCCCCCACGATTTCTGTTCATGTCTTCAATCTTTATTTAAAATTTCATTGAAAATGATCGATCCGATCAAAAGAACGAGGCAAAAAACGTATTCTAGGGCGTCTCGGTAGGCTGCTGCAGGTGTACGTTTTGTGAGCCGTTGATTTGATGATCAACGGCTCGGATCTCGTCATCCCGCGGTCCATACAATCGCATGTATCTAATGTTTGTATGGATTACGAGCTGGCGAGATCCCCAGCGTCCGTTCGAAACCGCGCGATCAGAGATCAGCCGTCCGATCTCTTCTCACGAGATCAAAACGCGGGATTCGATCTGGACCGTCAGATCGGGTGCGCGGACGATCGGACGGCCTTGACCACGCGCTGACGTGGTTAAGTGGAAAACGCGTGAACCCTTCGCCGCCGCCACGCGTTTCATCCCGTGCCCGCCACCTGTCCTAATGATTGGCCGCCAGTTTAATTAAAGGGTTTTAATTAAAATTAAAACCATTTAATTACCAGAAACTTCAAAAAAATGTTAAAAATAAAATACAAATCCAAAAAATCCATATAATATGTCAAATTGTTTGTATTTTCAAGGGCTTTAATTTAAAAATAAAATTTCTTCAAAATATTCTATATATTTTAAGTAATTTTAAATATTAACTAGTAGGTTATTTTAATTATTATTTGATTAAAATAAACCAAAATAGTTCTAAATTTTAAGAGAAAATTATTTTAGTCTGTTTTGAATTTCCAGAGAGTAACTAAGAATTAATTTAATATTATTTAGTATTAATTCTTAAGATTCAATTAATTTTAAATCAATTGAAATGCTTTAATTAGCATTGAACTTTAAAAATTCATTTTAAAATCAAATAAATTCATAAAAATTTGAATAATATATCAATATTTTTAGAATTTCAAATATTTTAATTTAAAACTATTTTCAAAGTTTAAAACTCAATTTATTTTGATTTATTTGAATTATTTTAAAATCCTTAATATTTAATTAATATTATATTAAATATTTCAAAAATTAAAAACTATTTTCACATAACCTTGAAAATCAGTGGATCTCTCAAGTTTCAAAATTTTATTTTAATGTTATTTTAAATTATCTTATTTTAAAATTAATATCCTTATAGGTTTACATATGAAAATACCTATATTTTGAAAATTATTTTAAAATTATATATATATTAAACCTTTAACATAATTGAGAGATCTTTTGAAACTTTAAACCTAGATTGAGCTTGATTGAATAACATTGATGGGGAGTGATTAGTGCATAGTTGTGCTTCAACTATTCACTAATCAAGATTTAAGTTAAGTTGATTATGTTAGTTCTTGCATGCTTAAGGTACACACACCACCTAGTCTAGGTTCTCCTAGATTTAAGGACTTGAGTGTGATGCTTATGTATTTCATTCATGCTTGTTCAAGGGTTAGAGAAGATTTGATTCAATCCTATTTAAATCTAGTGACATTAAGGACAATAATTAAGGACATGTTTAGAAAATTTAGAATATTTTCAATAATTAGGATTCACTTCCTCTTGAGTTGGAACTTCAAACACTTGAACCTAGTGACATGTACAGCCATTAGGAAAATTTTCACTGATTTCTGAAATCATTAAGATCCCTAATTAATTTTCCTAAGTTTAAGCCTTAATTAAGCCTTTAAATCTCCCCGAAAATGTAATAAATCCAATTTAAACCCAAAAATTATGTATAAACCCTCTAAGTAACCAGAATTCAATCCTTAACTCATGAAAATTGAAATCCCCTTGATTTGACAGCAATTTAAACCTTAATCTAATTTTAAGTGAAAATCAATATGTTATTAATATAATTAATTAATAATTATTTAAAATTCCAAAAAATTTCCCAAACACTTGGGAATCTCTCCTTGGGTCATTCCTGACCTTTGGAGCTGATTTCAAGGAGTTGGGATCTCATTTGGAGCAAAATCACAAAAGGCCCCTTTAATTAAACAATTTCGAAAATTCATTAAATACCTAAAACTTCAAATATTCATAACTAATTCAAGAAAAATCCAAATCATCCAAACTCACTTGCATTCAACTCATAATAGGGTCTAATATTTATTAAAAATATTAAATTCCAGAAATCTGTAATATTTCAAAAAATCAACAAATCGGTCAACTCTAGGTCAAATCTAGTTCAAAACTTTAAACCTTCGTAATAAAATGTAGAAAAATCCAATTTCAACATACTTACTGTCTAACTGATCGTAGTAAGGTCTAGTATTTTAATAAAATTCTAACATTCCAGAATTTGAACTTAATCAAAAAGTCAATTTTCAACCCTTTAATTAAATGATTAAAATATTCCAAAAAATCATAAATCTCAAAATCATCCTAAAATTCCAGAAAATGTTAACTTAATGTTTAAAACATTCAACAAACCTTTTAAAGCACAACAACCATCCTAAAGATGAAGTTTATTGGCTGGACTACTCCGGGCTGCGGGGCTAAGTGTCCTAAGGAGGCTGGTTCCTCGAGCCTGGTGGCACAACGCCACGAATGGATTCCAAGGGGTGTTAAACCTTAAGAATAGATTAATTATTAATTATTCAACCTTTTAAAACCTCTAATTTAATTACATTAATTTGGTTTATCGGCTGGACTACTCCGGGCTGCGGGGCTAAGTGTCCTAAGGAGGCTGGTTCCTCGAGCCTGGTGGCACAACGCCACGAATCGATTAATGGCAAACTTAAATGAATCAATTTTGAAAATCAGCAACCAAACATTTCTAATAAAATTCATTAATTCTTAAACCTTAATCAACCTAAAATACTTAATTATATCGGGTACCACTGGGTAACCCAGGCCTACGAGGCTATTAACTTAGCCCCAAGGAAGGTGAAATAAACTTCACGGCCTCGGTGTGAAACAAAGGTGATATCCAACAAATAATTAAATGAGTCTTAAAATTAATCTTAAGCTATTAATATTTGAATTCAAACTTAAATCCCTTAAACCTTCTAACCAATCAAACTTTAGATAACTTTAACTAATAATCCCAATTAGGGTACATCAAAACCACACGACCTACCCCACACACTTTAGATGGTTTGCTAGGATCACCGACTCTAGTCTTAGGATAGGCCGGTGTTTTACTTTCTGCAGTTGTGTGCCGAGTTTTTCGAGTTTTTACTGCATGCTGTTTGCTAGTGTAGAGTTGATGTGTTTATTTACTTACTTCCTGCATTCTATGATTGATTGTACGTTAGACTTACCCCTAGGTTAGGAGCGAACTATACTTGTGCAATCTTATGCAGGTGGCCATGCTCATACAAGGAGCTAAAAAAATTGAAGGGGGCAGTTAATAAAAAAATATATACTCTTTGCACAGGTACCTGCCGCGCTTAAGACCCCCTTTAAATAAAAAGAGCATGGCCAAGTGTGGCTAAAAAGTGCATTTTAATTTTCTATATTATAACTGCTTGGGATTGAGTATATAATTGTTGATTATTAGGATAACCCTGCAGGATCGAGTCTAGATTTTCATTTTTAATTGAGATGTAAATTTGATTGTATAAAGGTTGTAATTGCTCAAAAATGATTTGAATTTGGGAAATTTGATCCAACTTGATTTCCAAAGAGGTGAAGACATCCCTAAAGGGGAGAGTCTTCTTCCATTTGGAAATCAAATTAGGATCTCCTTCAAATATCCAAAGAGGAAAGATAACACCCCGATTAAGGGGGAGTCTCTTTTCATTTGGGTATCCGGAACCGACGAATCAAGGTGTTCGTGAGAAGACGAAGAAATGGATAACGAGAGGAATCCCAAATTTCAAATTCATTTAATTTAGGATTAGAGATCCGGGTTGTAGTCAGTGGAGCCCGGCCACTTTACTTTACTGTCATTTCTGTGATGTAATAATAAGTGGCACTTGCCATATGGACATTCAATTTGATATATTTAATGTAGTTAATTCATTTAATTGATTGTGCATTAGAATTCCTGCCTTTTCTAGTCTTTTTATATGCATGCCGTCTTTGATTTAGTCTGGAATACGAATTTAGGCTCTTAGGGGTCTGTCAAAAAAATTCTTCTATTTTAATTAAATAAAAATTTTAAGATAAGATAGTAACTCTAAACGGTCCTAAGAAGTAAGCTCGGACTCGCCGAGGGTTTTTCATGCATACATATTATACTTTCTCAACCTTGTTAGGCATCTCCCCGCCTGCGGGTTCTGGCAGGCCACCTGACCTATGAGGGTGCCGATCTGTCAAGGGGATGTTATGCAATCTCTAGGATAAAACCTATTTTCTAAGCCAAAGATTTTTAAACTGCTACATACTAATTCTGCATTCAATCGAGTCAATTAGCATGCATCGCATTAGTAACAAATTTAAAAGAGTCTAATATTTAATTGCATCTATTTAGTCATCAAATACCCGACATAAGTCGAAGGGGTCAATTAAGGATTTGCTCTAGATGTCGACCCCATTTCTCTAAAATTTTCTAATTAATGTCCCTACCACTCTACAAAAAGACCGGATACATTTTTTTTTTAAAATCGTTTAGGTGGTTTAGCTGGCTCCCCAATCCAGGCCGAGGTAAGACCAGAATTGCATTGCACTAGCTAGGTTCGGGGTGCTAACTCTTAGTGCCCAATTTAGACTTAGGTTCTGAGGCTGGCTCGGGCCATAAGACCTCAACTTTCGGGAATTGAATCCCAAAATTCTAATAAAATTGATCACTCAAACTAAAAATTTTTCTTTCAATCAAATACAAGCCTAACACTTAGGATAGATTGGAGTGTTTTCTGAAGTAATTCAGAATCTCAAAACACTCCCTACTCCTCTTCCTTTGGCTTCGAAAATAAGTGTTCAATCTTGAACCAATCCCCCTTGAAAGTCAAACCTTAACTTCCTTTGATATTTAACTTTGAATTCTAAATAAAATTCATATCGCTATTTTAATCGAGAGTTTTCGTAGGAAAATCTCTAATTTTCCTACGATGTAATTAACTACGAGGGCTTGTGCTCGTAGGAGATTTAGTAACTCAGATCTAATTTTTCAAAATAAACTTTTCAAATTCTCAATTAATTCTCTTTGGGAAAATCAAATAAAACGATCATTATCGTCATTTTCGAATGATCGATAATAATTGATACCTTCTTTCTTCGGATAGATATATCAATTATTATTGTAGTTCTGATTATGAGATTAATGATCTTCTATCTAAATTGTCATAGTCAGACAATCGATTGAGTTTCATTATGATCTTTCGGGATCATATGTTGTTTCCCCTTGAGTCTGACTACAATAATTTAGACAAGTTTAAAACTTTGAAATTCGAACCAATTAGGGAACGATATGTTCGTCTTTCGAGGCGATATGTTGTTCATAATAGAGTGTTCAATTTCAAAATTCCAAAATTTAATATTCCCAAAGAAAATTAATATATTTTCAAAACTATACATAATTAAATATTTTTCAATCAAAACAAAGATTTAGTAACCTATGAGGGTCCAGAGTTTAACCCACCACCTCCACTTCAAATTAAGCCTTCTGTGAACCACCTTGTGAGAACCCCAAAGCCTACCTCCACTTCCAAAATTATTCCCAAAATTCCTATAGCGGAGAAGGTTGACATAATTCATAGTGATGATATTATTGCCACAAAAGAGGGTGGACGAAGAAGATACTTGACTAGGTGAAGAGGTGAACCAAAGTCAGAGGATACGAGGTCAGAGTGTGAGGAGCTACATCCGATAGACCCAGATCTCCTAGAGCTGTACGAGGGCTCCATAGATATTTACTCGACGGGGTCGAGTTTTCTCCCACCTGGGGAGAATGATGGGGACATCAGCAGCAAGTTCGACACATGTACCTCCAGAAGATGCCGGAGATCGACGGCCACGATCATGATTTGTATTTTCATCATTTTATGTAGTAGTTTATTTTTATTTTATGTTTTTCCGTTTTTACCCTTATGGGTATTTGGTAGCTATTGTAGCCCAAGGGGCATTTTAGTACTTTACTTTCTTTGTCATTTTGAGGCCTATTTATATGGCCTATTTCTCATGTAAGAGTTAGTTTTGATGAATGAAAATTATTTGCTTTGTGTTCTCTTTGTGAGTGCAAACCTCCACAATCTCTTAGTGAGTTCGTAGTAGAAGCTAGATCTCTTTGTGAGTTCTAGGTTTTTCTCGTTCTACTATTTTCTTGTATTTCTCTTGATCAAGTATTCCAAATTTTCTTCTTGATTTTCTATCCTTACTCTTCCCCTCCCCCATCAACCCCTTGCCGCCGGCCACCTGGGCCGCCCAAGCCACCCGTCGACCACACCAAGCCCGTCCAACCCACTGGCCGCCGTTCTCCCTGGCTTCCCCTCTTGCCCCCCCCCCCCCCCCCCTATCCGCCGGCCCTCTCCCCTTGGTTATGAATTTGAAATTCAAATTCCAAGAGGTATTGATTACCTTCCAAATATAACTCCTAAATTTTAGGCCATCTTCATAATGGGATTTCAATCCTAATTTTGAAATTCAAAAGCAGCCTAATTTTTACATGTATTTTAGGAAACTCTTGCCATACATTAAACCTGAAATTTCAATCCATATTTCTTATTAAATCTGCTGTAATTGTGGGCCCCATTTTATTTAATACCCAGCCCCCTCTCTCCCCATATGGCCGGCCACCTCACCTTTATTGCCTCACTCTAATTGCCACCTCATCACCATTTAAACACCTCTTAATTACCTCCCTAATACCTCCACTCTCCAACGTAATTACAGTTTTTATTTCAGATTTCTAACCTGTCATTTGAAATCAATTATTCCTTCTCACCTCCACCTCCCCAAGTCACACCCAAAGCCCAAACTGCCTCTGTCCTGACGTTTGGCTTGCTGCCCCCTTAAGCCAGCAGGAAGACCTTGCTGTCCAGCACACTGGACGCCCACAATTTGATGTCCCGAGTTTCCAGCAGCCTAGAAGAGCCATCCAACGTCTCTTGCACCTTCAAGGTTGCTGTCCAAGATCTGTCCAAGACCAAACTGCTGCTGTCCAGAGGAATTCCGCATCTCTTCCTGCTGTCCAGCCAGTCGGGAGAGCTTCGGATGCTGTCCTAAAGTTTTCGATTGCTGTCCACCACATCAAGAAGGGTTTTGGTTGCCGTATACTTCATCTCAAGCATCCAAACAGCCACTAAAGCTTCATGTCTTCTATTTCTTTGGGTAAACTCATCATCCGACCCTTTTATCTTTGTAGCTACTTATCTATTGTTGTGATATCTTGATTCATGAAAATCATGCTAATCCTCTCCGCTAAAACCTAGTAATTTGATGAGTTGTGTGAGGGATCTTCTCATAGCAACTAATCTTATTGTTGGTCTAGGGGTATTTGTGGAAAACCATTCATGTACGCAACGTTAGATTGATTTGATTGTTATATGATCTTAACTCTTACCCGTGTGATTCAACCGTAAGCTCGTTTTTCCGTTCTTAATGTTTTATCTCGTCGTTCAAATTATTATAAAGATATAATTATGTGTTCTATCTAAAATTAAGCGTGCAAGCTTTCATTATGAAACCCATCATCGCATGTACGTTCCACATCACATGGGCTGGCGGGTTCTGGGCGCACATGGGCTGGTGGGTTCGAGCACACATAGGCGTGGGAGCGGGCGCTAGCTGCTGTCGCGCACGGGTTCCGGCCGGGTGGGCTGGCTAGCAGGCTCCCTTGTGCGGGGTGGCAGGAGCGGGTGCGCGGGGTGGCGGGAGCGGGGGCACGTGGGCGGGCTACCGCAGGCGTGGGAAGGGGGTGGCGCGGAAGTTTTTTTTATTATTATTATTATTTTAATTTAACCGGTAGTTTAATTCCATCGGAAAGCCGCCAGGATTATTTTCTGCCGGAAAAAGCTGCCGGAATTTATTTTCCTACGTAGGTTTTACTGGCGTAATTTTTTCCGCCGGAAAACCGCCAGTAAATCCGAAAACCATCGGAAATGTGTGATTTTCTTGTAGTGAAGACAGTCCACATCGATCTTGTAATATCAAAAATCTGCTCCAGGATCGTCCAGGACGATCTGGATCGTCCTGGGACGATCAGTTGAATTTTTGCTCCAGAATTTGCCCAGTTGTGCTCCAGGTGATTTTCTGTACATATCGTCCAGGCCGATTGAGGACATCGTCCAGGCCGATCGGCACTGTAGAAAATGTCGGCCTGAGACTAGTTCTGGGAACCGTCCAGGACGATCCAAATTGGTCTGATCGTCCTGGGACGATCTGGCGATCGACCGGGCCGATCTGAAGATTATAAAGCTGATTTCAGTCGTTTTGAAGAGAGAGAAAATTTTATAAAAACGAAAATATCTTTTGAGGAGAGAGAAAGTCGAGGTGGAAATTGCAAAAGTTGATTTTCGGACGACGCAGAGCTGTTTTCGTCCGAGGAGACTGTTCAAGATATTGTTGTACGCAAGGTAAGGCACATTCCGCCTTTCTCAATTTTCAGAACCGTCGTGTTTGGCGGTATTTTCTGTCCGGATTTCGTTTCCGTTAACGATTTTCGTCCGTATCTTTTAATTGGTTCAGTTTTTACCGCGTAACTTTCTGTATATGGTTGACGTGCCGAGTGTGCACATTTTGGTTATTTTCCGAAGATTTTCGTCCGGGTATTTTTTATTCGACGGTGTTTTTAGTCGACTGCATTTTTCTGTGAAATTGTAAATTTTTGTTGCAGTAGAATAAATGTTCTGGAATGTGATTATCTAGATTCGGTGCGAATTTGGTGAATTTTTATTTGCAGGAAATTTTGTGTAAATTCCGTATACTGCCGTTGTGCTGTCCGATTTTTGTCTGATTTCTGATTTGCCCGGATTTCTTCTGAATTGATATGCTATCTGTATATGCTATAAAAGGGAGTTATAAGGGGCCTGGATCCTATGAGATTCAGTTAGTGTCTGGGAAATCTGAAATGAGCTCAAATCTGAAAATCTGATATTTGTTCTATTCCGGATTCGAGGAAATCTGTTTAGGTGCTATAAGCACTATATATGTATTCTGGTGCTATATGCACATCTGTTCTGGTGCCGTGAGCACAAGGGAGGCATAAGGGGCCTGGATCCTATGAGATTCAGTCAGTGTCAGGGAATTTAGCTATGAAATATATATATCTGATATCTGCTATCTGATTTGATCTGATTCTGATTTTCGTATCCGTTCTGTAAGCAATGTAAGTGATTATGATTCTGATATGATATGATCTGCAAATTCTGATTTCTGATACGATTCTGTTCTGTTCTGATATGATTTGAATATCTGATTTCGGTACGATTCTGACTCTGATGATAATCTGTTCTGATTTGTATTCCGATTTGATATGATCTGTACGACTCTGATTCTGATTTGATATATGTCCGTATAAGTTCTGATTTGGATTCTGTTCTGATTCGAGATACGATTCTGTTCTGACTTCTGTACGGATTTCTGTTTGATGAGTTTGGTTTTGGATTCTGAGAATTTTGATTGGAGGTTTGTTGCTTTGCTGAGCTGTTGAGCTCACTTTTGCTTTCTGGTGGTTTTCAGGTTCTGGGAAAGGGAAGGAAGTCCAGGATTAGATTTCAGAGTCCGATCTGTGATAGGTACTTTTGTACTTTTGTACTTTTGATTTTTGGTACGGTTATGGCTTTGCTTCTGTATTTCTTCTGTTAGCCATGTACCGTATTTGTAGATGATTGTTTTGAGGAAAAGAAAAATATAGATGATTTGTTCCGCTGCATTTGATGTTCTATAGTAGCTCTATGTGTTTGTTTTGTGTATAATATTTTGGAAGATTCAGTTCAGTAAGCAAATTCCAAAGCCAGATCCTGGTTAGTCTGTTTGGCTGGTCGCGATCCGGCTCGGGCGGGATCCGTCCCTGTCGGGTCGGGTCGTGACAGATCTTCCCCTGTTCAAGACCTCTCTCTCCCTTCATTCCTATGATAATTTTAACTGGGCAGGTGACACCCATAATCAAAAATCAACCACCGGCTACCGCAACTTCCTAGGAAACTCAATAATCTCCTAGAGTGTGAAGAAGCAAAACACCGTAGTGCAATCCTCTACCGAAGTTGAATATTTAGCGCTCGCCTCAGCTACCTAAGAATTCATATGGCTGAGGCATCTACTCCATGATTTCGATTGTATACCTCCCTCTCCAACTCTATTATTCTACGATAAAACATCTGTCATTGCCCTTACCAACAACCCAGTCTTTTATGCACGCACCAAACACATTGAAGTTGACTGCTACTTCATAAGTGACTGCATCAAAGCCAAAACTATTATGGTCCACTACATTTCAACTAAAGATCAACTTACAGACTTATTCACTAAACAAGTATCCATTCCCAGATTTTAGTATCTTGCCAACAAACTGATTTCATCATCCGATGCTACAGCTTGAGGGGGCATGTTAATACAAAGAACAGTGTACAACCTTAGTGGAGTAGCTAATAAAAACGTGGAGCAGCATAAAGCTACCAATCTGTCACAAATCAATCTGAACCATTCAGCCTTCACATCTAGACCGCTAAACCATATCTACATACCCTCTACTATTATATATATTGTACTAGCACCTCTGTATATCGATTGTGAAAAATGAATACATACTTTTCTACACTTGCTTTTCTCTTCTATTACCCGATACATGTCTTCAATATAACAGTTGATTAAATTATCATATTTTACGAAATAAATTTAATAAATGAAAATTTTAAATTTTATTTATTTGTTAAGCTAGACATTGGCATGAAGTCTCCCATTATTCTAATGATTTTTTATTTTTTCAGTACATGAATGGTTCGATTTTGTTCACTTTGAAGCATTATTTTTTAATTATATTCCCATATTGAAGGTGGATATTTGGATGATAACAAAGGCTCAAGCAAACCAGCTAATAATTAAACTGAGGTGTAAATCCTTAATAGACAATATTCATATGATTAGACATTCAAAATGTTAGCAAATGTTAAGACAAATATGTCTTTATGATTTTGTTTTAAAAAAGCAATGTTTTCTTTATTTAAAACAAAATTTTTAATCTGGCGACTATTATCATCGATACAAGGATTGAAAAATTTTAATATATATTACTCAAAGAAATTCTTATACCTTATATATCTTATAAACTATATTTAATTATAAACCCTTAAATTTTTAGTGATTTTAATAGAATGACCTCGATTTAGTACATTCTCTTTGAGTGAACTCCTATAAGTTCTCTCTCTCTCTCTCTCTCTCTCTCTCTTTCTCGATCTCTCTCGATGCAAGTTTGGAGAGGTTGATTCATAAGGCATATCGTTTTATAACAAACTTAGTGATTACTTATTGCTTAAAGGTGCTAATTTTAGCAAATGAATAAATTAAATAAAATATAATGTATTTTAATTAGTAATTTATAAGAAATTTTCCGTTTATGTATGATTATTCACATTTAAAAATGATTAATCTTTTGCTTTTCCCCTACTTTCCTTTAAACCAAAAATTTGCAGTCCTATGTTTGGTTGTTTACATCTAAGTTAGTTATTCTTATCACTTTAGTAGGTACTATTATGCTTGAGAAGAAAAATTTTGAGCAGTTAAAAAATTTTGTATGGTTGAGGTGTCTTTTTGTTCGGGAAATTATTGGGTTCGGACAGCGAACGACATCCGAAGCTCATTGAAATGTGACACATCACCCCCTACTCGGTATTGAGCTCTGTATGAGCTCGGTACTTCACAGTACAGAGTTCAGTTTTACTCGGTACTGTGAAGTACCGAACGGTAAGCTATGTCCGGTATCCGAACCCAATAATATCCCCTTTCTGTTCTCCATCACAAATACTTTTCTGCAGTTGTTTGAGAATTTTTTGTGAAAGTTTAACTTGACTAGGTCGTCTTTTCTTTGGCTCGTCTTCTTGAGAATGTGTAGAGGAACATTCTTTGGTGCACAAGAAAAAAAAGTTTCGTTAAGAGAAGCTTACACTTGTGCATGATACTGTAGGTGGATATGTGTCTTTTGAATTAACCTTTTCAAATACAGACATCACAACCTTCAATTGATTGGATTACTGACATCCTATACCACTCTTAATGCTTGAAGCTTCATCAGATTGACTACTTGTCGATTCAATTTTGTGAATATTTGTATTTGATCATATTCATGAAGCTTTGTTATAATTCTCTTGTTTAAATTACAATGGATAGTCAAGCACAAAGAGTGAAGAATAACAAAAGACGCAAAATAAGATCAACACACAAATGCATAAGCATTTCATAAATCTGAATCCAATTGATAACTACATCTTATTATTGTGGTCACAAATTTCATTATGATTCAATTGTAGAGAATTACATCTTATCTGATTGTGTGCTGGATCTTCGAACAATGCTAAGACGTTAAATTATATATTTCTCTACCGCCGCGAATACTCCAGGACGCAACAACATCCATGAGTCCTCTGATTCAAACATAGGGCGACGATGTCTCCTCTTTATAAAGAAAAACCTAATACAATTAGAAATATGATAAAAAAATTTAAAGGCTCTTAATGAAATAGCCAGCTACTAGATCTATGTAGTGTTTTTTTTTTAGCTGGGAAAAAATTTAAGCTCTATAATTTACTTGTTTGATATTTAGTTTATTAAATTAGTAGCTATTCATCAGCTTTTGCACTTTTTAGTTAATTGCCATGTTATGTTATATTAATTCAATAAGGCCATTCTTCGGTAAGCAGGAACCCATATTAGGTGAGTAGAAATTTAGAAGCAAGAGTAGACAAAATAGCTGCAGTTTGGAGGGAACTTGTAAAGGCTACATGTTTTCATTATAGATGCTGAGGAGCTTCAATATTGGATACAGCAGGTCAACCATGAGAGGAGATGAGTTTGTCTCAAGGCATATTTTATAATGTTATTGATTGTTTCGAAATAAATATTATGTAAATGCCATGCTTTGTATCTACAGATTTGCATAAGTGAAGCATGGAAGCTTTGCGAATATGATTGGATGTTTTTTTTTTTAACAAAAAACCAAATTTCATTCAAACCAAGGAAATTACAACGGCCCAAGATAAGACAAGCAACAAGTACAATGCTTGGAAAGCAAACTCCAAAAAATAGGAGCAAAAATTGAAGGCCACAAAAAAAGAAAGAATAATGAAGCCATTCAACCTCAGGAAAGCAGATCCTGCACTCACCCAGCCGCCAAGGAAGGGCCATCCATTGGAATCAGCAAATCTCCGAAAGTAGCACCACACAAAACTGCATCATCCTACTATCATAAGATAACTACCAATTAGAATTGAAGCGACAAGGTTGCCAGCAACCAAGATGACACTAGGTTAGTGCAGAAGTGCGCCTCTTAGTCCAAACAATCCATGCATCCCCAAAACTAAATCCAAGCCAGCCAAAACCATCAAGCCCTCCAATCGGCAAGCACTCCAACCCAAAATGCCAAAACCATTGTGATGACTTAGAAGCAACCAACAACAAAAGAGGTAAGACACAAACTTACTACCTTCTATGTTTCCTCCTATGTCGTTTGCCACCCCCTAAGGAGAAGACTTTTCAACGATACGACTAACATTCAAATTATACACCTCAAGGTCCTCAACCTCCTCCACATCCACATCTTCTCCATCACCCCCACAATGAGAGGAAAATTTATCAAGCCAATCATTTTGTTCCACGCCATTCAAATTAACTGCCAAATGAGCCTTCAAAACATCGTGGGAAATAAGAGCATCATGAACATCAACAACAGGTAGTACAGACTCCAATGAATTCAATTGCAACTCAACCAAATCATCAGCCAAGTCCCTAGAGACCAAATTCTCCCCAAGAACGTCAGAACCAGCAGAAAGGACAACATCTCCATCACCCCCAGTAGCCAAAGAAATGGAATTGTCACCAGCATCCACCACTAGGCTAGCTATAAGGTTAAAAAAACAAATATTCACATCACTCTTGATATCACCAACTATAGTCAAGGACAAATCACCAGCTTCCGCCTCGACATTAGCAGGATCACCCAACGCCACAACATAATCTAACTTGACAACAACACCCAAAGGAACATCTTCCTCCACAACAACCAAGCTAGCATCAGCAACACTAGGATCCAACTCCACAACCTTATTATTATCACCACAAAATTCAACATTATCCAACCCCACATTAGGAGGCAAGGAAGGGTAAGCACGATGAATCAACTGTCGATTATCCAAATCCTCCTCACAGCTAGAATTAGTATTAACAGTTATTGAAACATTATTCAAACCAGTTAACGAGGCGGAAGAAGGAAGTGGACGACATTCACCATACAAATGCCCAATACTTTTGGAGGAAGCAAAAACGAGGGGGGGGGGGGGAGCCTCCATCTCCACTTGTTGTATGTAACCAAATTTCTCGGGACCTAACCACACTTTATCAGGATAAGTTTTTGTAATGTCCAGCTCAATCAACACCCGAGCCACAGAAGGGCGAGAACCAACAGACGTAGCATTGTCAACTTTCAACGGCTTACCAAAAATCGATCCCAGGCTGTGAAGGATATGGGGGGAAAAGAGCTGAGAGTGAAGATTCGGGAAAGAGATCCAAATGGGGATTACCGGAGACTCATGACCAACGTCAAACAAAGAGACCATTTAGTTAATTTCATAGCAATTGTTAATAAGATATGATCTATGGCAGAAAATTCTACTGTAATCAAGATCGTTAATCAGCTTAATTAAAACATGCGACATATCTAGCAAAGTGATCGAAACATTGCCAATAAGCTTAAGGTTGAAGAAGGACCTATGAATATCATCGAGAGAAGGCCGCGCCTAGAAGGGGAAAAACCAACTAACGAAAATTGAAAGGGAGCAGCTAGAGCAGTAATCTCCTCCTTTGAGATCCACGAAGAAGGTATACCACGAAAATAGAAAGTTTTAAGGTCAGGAAAACTTGCATTTGAAGAACTGCCGGAAAGAGCATCTAGAAAGGAACGAGTTTTGAATGATCCATCCTAAAAGCCAGGATCGGCCAAGCGTTTCCCAGCCATCCGGCGAAAAACTTGGCGAGGGCCGAAAACCAAACGAAACAAAACACAAAAAACAAAAAAAGAAACAATTAAAGGCAAAGGGATCAGGACTTCCCTGAGGCCAGCCAAGAAAAGGCAGAAACAGCCGTCGAGAGAACCCAACAGAACAGTGGGGCGAATGCCCTAAGCCAGGAGCGGAGGAGTGAAAAAGGCGCCAAAAAAATGAGATTATATATGATTGGATGCATGCATGGAGCTCTTATTGCTTGTATTAAGGTTTTATCATTTTGTAATGACAATTTAGTAAAGCCATCAAACTACAGCTTTGTTATTTTTTATCTAATTCTTAAATAATAGAAATTAAGCTTTATATTTTAGTGCAACATATGATTAGATGTCATTCTATAATAACTTTAGAAGCCATAGATTCAGAATAAGCCAGCAATATATTCATACTTCTAACAATAAAGACTTTCTTAAGCCATATATGAAATTCTTAAAAGCTTTGTTTTTTAGTGCAGTATATGTTTAGGCTTGATTACAATTATTTTGCTAAATAATAATATTTTGTTTTAGTGTGATGCTACTATGGGAAAGAAGGTTGGCAAGAACTTTAATGTGAAGCATGCAACATGCTCAATGTGAAGCCAAACGTGTAAGATTATTCTATATCAGGACTACATAGGTAGACTAAGACTTCGTTAGGGACGATTTTCTTCCTGCTTCTTAAAACATCTTTGTTGTACAAAAATTAAATTTTTTTTATTAAAAAGCTGTTTTAAGAAGCATTAAAAAAGCCATACCAAACGAAGCCGAAGTATCTGTTAAGAATCGTTTTAAAATTTACAAAGAATAGGAGCTTCTTCAGCAGCTTAGAATAATGTTAAGTTTTTTGTACCCATCTTGATCTTGGAAGAGATCTTCAATGCTTGAAGGTTATAAGTTTGCTTTGTGTTACTATTCTAATCATTCATGTAAATTATCAATGAGCAATGTAATTGAGCACATATGTTGAATTAATCAATGTTGATTTATAATATGTATCTTAGGAGTATAGTTATATTTCACATTTAAGGCTTCTTTTTATAATTTTGTGAAGAGTAAAATTTTTCTTGAGTTTATTGATGTGAGATTTTTTTTTTTAAGTAATTAGTAATATTCTTTTGGTTTATATATTGTGTTTTGAACTTAGTATATTCACATGAGACTAAAATGATATTTGTGATGAAATTTGAAGTATTATTTTAAATGTCATTTGATTGATGTTATCACACTATTAATTCTATAACAAATAACTTTTTTACAACCAAATTATAAAAAATAATTAATATGTATAAAATTTTAATCTTTTTATTAAGATGATCAATATTACAATTATGTTTATTAATAAATTTCTTAATTCATATAATTAAATAAATATAGTTTTATATTTTATACTATTCATATTTATTTTTAAAATTTTATTCACGTGCAATATATATATATATTTCTTTATATTTTAGATATATTTTCATAAAGATAGTGATTTGAAATATAAAGCAGGTTATTGAGGTTTCATTTGGGGTCCTTTTTTTTCAATGCTTTTTAAAGTGATTTAAAAAAAAACAAATTAGTGCCATATTTATATTAATAAGCTGATCAATAGTTTTTTTTCATTATTAAGGCTTTGTTTGGGACAGCTTTCTTACCGCTTCTTAAAGCAGCTTTTTAATACAAAAAATTTATTTTTTTACTAGAAATATGTTTTAAGCAGTAGTAAGAAAGCCGCCCCAAATAAAACCTAAGTTATTTTTAGAAAGTGGCTGAAACATTAAAGTCATTTAGAACACATAAATTTCAAAAATAACATCAAGTATCAATTGTCATTTATATACATTATGTTATGATTTTTTTAACTAAAAATGACTTAAATATATGCTTATAATCAATTTTTAATAATATATTTTGCTAAAATTGTGCTATTTTTTTAAGTTGCTAAGATAGTATGCTATAGTTATCAAGTTGTTATTAGATAGAGATAGAAACATTCAAATCAATTTGGGCACATCAACTTATTCTTTTCATAATATCAAGTGTGAATTATCACTTATATTAGTTTTTTTTAATGGAAATCCAACCTAAGAGAAGGGCTTATTTTTGAGAAATAAAAAGTGATATTTGCTAATGTTAAGCTTTTTTTCTTTTAAAGATTATGTAAACTTAGATAATCTATTATACATCAAAATTTTAATATTATTTTCAAATTTTTATCTATTAAAAAGCAAAAGAATAATTTTAATTTATTGTGTAAATAAATAAAAATAATTAAAACTACTTAAGGATTTGATTTATTGAAAAAAAAACACAGAGTAAAAGAATATAGTGTGAAATGAATGCAGTGTATTTGAAATATTGTGGAATTGTTTAGATTTGCGTAAAATAAATTTAAGCAATTATTATTATTTTTATTTGATTTGAAGTAAAATAAATGCAGTGTACAACCCAACAATAAGTGTTGGTAATGACAATGGTCACAACAGCCTACAGAGATGTCCAGTGGATGATGACGGTGACAATTGATATTGTATTTAAAAATTGATCAAATATAAAGATTTCTAAATACAATAAAATTGTACTAGATTGTGAATTCTAAAAACTTTTTCGTTCGAGATGACTTTTTTACTATTCCTAAATAATTTTTGTAAAATCCTTAATTGATATTATTATAAAAGCACTGAAATAGAACTTTTTTTTGTTTAAATTAATAATAAAAAAACTAAACATAATTTCTGCTTTGTTTGTATTTGGCTGTCCCATCTGTTTCCACAGCCTTCTACTACCTTCATTGGTGACAGCTTTGTTCTTAGAAACTTGAGTGCTTTTAACTTTTTAGGAGATGATCCTTCTTCTACTCCAACTAATTTGTCCGGATATATTTTATGAATGAAAAAAATATTTTATTTGAATGAAAAAATTTTATATTTGTTAAATCCCGTATTCCCGCACAGTATATTATTAAAGAATGTTTGATGTGATCTTATTTAATGTTTGGATTGTTTTATTAATTAATTATGATATGAGAGGAAGGTACGATGCAATGGATTCTTACTTCTATTTGAAGGAGGATTTGTATTAGGATGGCACGCATTTGAGTAGGGTGTCAATTTTGGGTTATCGGTCGGGTTCGGGTCAAATCTGAAACTGATCTGGCACTATTCGGGTTAACACAAACCAGACTCATTTTTGCGAACTTGTCAGTTTTTTGGACCCGAACCCGACCCCCTTTAGGTCCGGGTCAACTCGACACGACCCGAATGATAAGGTCAACCAAAAATTGCTAGTTTTCGAGTAAAAAAATGGGCCACTCTCCAATTTTCTGTTAAAAACGAGTCAATCTAGGGTTTCCGGGTCAAAAACGGGTCAATCTTGGGTTTCTAGGTCAACCCAAACCCGACCCGATTTTTGAAACGGGTTGATTTATTGAACCCGAACCCGACCCATTTCGGGTCCGGATTTACCCCAACCCGGAATTTTTGGGACCGATTCGTGTCGGGTTTTCGTATCATGTCAAACATTGACAACCATACATTTGAGTTGAATTTAGGTCATTTTAGTTGCTTACACTATAGGAAAATATTGCTATTTTTTATGGATTTTTTGGAGGAAAATCAATCGTCGCAAACATCGATGGAAATACTAGCAGATTTTATGACGGCTTCTTTAAAGTAATTTCCAACGAAACTTTCACCGGTTTTAAGTATGGTAGTGGAATTTCCGCCAGAAATCTTTGTCGGAAAATCCACTGTTAAAGGCCCTATTTCTACTGTTTCATCTCTTCTTCCGCTATTTCATGCAAAATAGCTATTTCACTATATTCTCATGGGAAACAAACGCCCACAACATGCTCCTCCATCTCCAACATTTTCACTCACACTCCATTCACGTTGTGATTCCTCCACCTCGATCAAGATTATTGTCGTTCGCCATTCCCCCATTTGCTCGCATTGCGATTATAGTAGTCCATATTTTGACCCAAGAAAATAATTTTTTAAAGAGTCATTAGTTAATTTGAAAACTGTCGTTGCCATAAGATAGAGATTATTGTGTTTTAATTGCACTAAATTTTTCCGTAATTTTTGGTACTATTAAAAATCCTTAAGAAATTGACACATATCAGTATAAGTGGAGATTTTAGAACCATAAGGTGTACGTTTTGCAAACCGATTTTACCAAAAAAATTTAAATAAAATGTTTTATTTTATAATTATTTTTCTATAATTTTTAACGCTAAAAAAAATTAATAAATTTTTATAATGCAAAAATTGATTAAATTAAATAATTATATTATTATAAAATCTAATTCCATTAACCGATCTTATAACATTCCCTTTTCAAATTTGTTTTCACGAATTTGATAGAGAATCCACTATTGTTAAGTTGCACATTTGCACCCACCAATATCAGGAGAATCAACAGTGGGTAGACAAGCGAGCAAGAAGGTGAGGAGGGCCTTTGTGAGTCTCTAAGTTTTGAATATTAATAGAAATATTTTTAGTGACACATATATAATGATTATTCTGATGCATCTTTTCTAAAAGGAGTATATGCAGCTTTGAGAGAGCCTGACTGCAGTTGGTGAGGGATCATTTGTGGTATCAACATATTATTTTGACTACTGCATATGGTCATAGGTAGTAAGCAGAATGTAGAATGGGAGAGTTTATGAATTAGGCTCACAGGCCTAAGCATTCATGGGACAATCCTCTGGTTCTTCAAGCTTCTTAACTAGCAGTTAAGAGGGGTCGGTTAGCTAACAGGTGGCTACCTTGACAACTGAGCTAGAGTAAGTTCAAAAATCATAAGCTGGCATGCAAATGTAGTAAAGTCAGATACTAGAGGAGTTTTAGGGAATCAGAGAGCAGTTCAGTGAAAAATAGCATGCATCACTCGATAAGAGTGAGGATACATATTCAGAGTAGAGTGTATGTGGTTGTAAATATTTTATTAGTCTTTTAATGTTTAATAATTGTAAGATTATTATAGAACTATTTGGTACTTTTAGAACTATTGTAGTGTTTGAGAACAGTTTGAGGATAATGTAATTAATGTTTGATTAATATTTCTATGACAATGTTGAAATATTAGGCTAATTAAATTTTTTTAAGTGTTTTCTACTAGTTTTAAGTAATATTTCAGAATAATTGACAGGATATGAATTTTTTTCCTTTGGTATATATTTATGGTGAATTTTCAATGGATTTTTTTCCAAAAGATGGATACAATGAATTTTGTATGAATATACCGACATAATTTTTTGCCAGAATTTTTGGCGGCATACCAACAGAATTTTTTGCTGGTATTTTTGGCAAAATATCCGCCAGGCTACTGTCAAGAATTCCAGAGGAAAATGTCGTTGGTGTTTTCCAAAAATGACATTTTCTCCATTCTAAAATCTGTTGGAATAATTTTTGACATAAATATTCTATCAATAATTTGTTTTCGAAGCTTGTTTATCCAACGGAAATCCATCGAAAACATTAATTTCTGGCAGATTTTCAAGATTTTTTGACACTGCTGGAAATTATCGCATTTCTTGTAGTGTTAATAGCAAATATTTACGAGATTTTGCTTATTTTTGCTTAAAGTTTGCTAATCAAAACTATCGATCAGAGTTCATGTTGAGAGATGAATCCAAAGTTGTCCCCATTTTGCTCTAACTCGACATGTGAGGACAAAGAATCTTTCTCTTCGTAATGTCAAGGCCTCCTCTCCCAATCTTTCTCTTGCTTATATCATTGAAAAAAAACTCTCTATTGATTCATCCTCTCACACTTTCCCTCTTTGTTTTGCCCTTCTCCCCATCTTCATTTTAGCAATAAAGATGCATATCACTGCTTTTGCAATTGCTTCAAGATGTGTTTTTATAAGTATGCAGAAACCACTATAAAAAATCTGATATTTAAAATAAAAGTACTGAAAATCACACCAAAAAATCATTGATCGAAAACTATAGAAACAATATCATGGCTTCTCAATAGCCAATGATGAATCTTTGAAGCCACCTGCCTCCACACTTTCATCATTCAATCAAGAGCAAGTAGAAATGTTAAAAAAAGGTGCTTAGCTCTCCAAATTAACCCATCCTAAATCACTTCTAACATCATCATCGATACTGAAAAATTATGTATGGATATTTCACTTGGATTTGAGGCCCTGATGATAAATATGAAGTTTGTAAACGTGAAAAATTCTTATACGGCCTATAGGAATCTCCAATAGCTTGTTTTCAAATATATTATGATCAAATTCTGACACTCAAGTTGATAGAGAAAGATATCAATATGTGATTGAAATACTTATCTCTCTCTCTTTTACTCTATTAGTGTAGTTAGAGACAATTTATAAATGCTACCACTTAGGAGAATCTTGGTGTAATCTATCAAATATTAAGGCATTTAAAAAAAAGCTCTAAGAAAAAGGTCTATTCTTCAAACAGGGAGGAACATATATAAGTACAAAAAACTACATTGATGTTGATTTGGTTGGGATCATAATTGATTGGAACTCTATGTCTAGCTATTGTTCATTAGTATAAAGAAATCTTATCACCTAGAGAAGTAAAAACACAGGTAGTAGTTGCTAGAATTAGCAATGCTGTAAAGTTTAGGGCAATTGTTGATGGGATTTGTGAAGGAATATGACTAAAAATATTGTTAAATGACATAAACATCAAGAAGAAAGAGCCAAATGTAATAATATGTAATAATCAAGCTATAATTAGCATTGTCAAAGCCCAAATCCTCTATGATATAACAAAACATATTGAAATTGATAGACATTTTGTAGAACAAAATTTAGTTTAAGAGACTATTTAAGTATAGCACACTTCAACAAAACTTCGGACCGCCGATATCCTAGCCAAAGGCCTTAATCAATCAAAATATAAAACTAAACTTCCAAGCTATAAATGATCCTTATATATTCCCAAATTGAGAGAGGGCCTGGAAATTCTTGAAAGAAAGTTCCAATGTGCTGTGATTAAGGAACAATTATTACGTCCTCTGATCGGACGTAGAGCTATGTTCGGCCGCCAATAACATGTCGCCACGTGCTCTTACTCTCTACCGCGCGGCCCGATGATTTGACCTGGACAGGAACCCGGGAATGCTATGTTCGCGTATTGCGAGGTATTACTCGGTATTTGCTCGGTATTGCTAGGTATTGCATGACAATAACGAAAAATACCGCTCTGTGAAGACCAATACCGAGCAAATACCGAGTAATACCGAGTTGTACTGAGTTTTTCTAAAAAACTCAGCACAACTCGGTATAACTCGGTATTGCTAGGTATTTGCTCGGTATTGGTTATTGCCAAGCAAAATCGACCAATACCTAGCAATACCGAGTAATACCGAGCAAAATCGAGAAATACCGAGCCATCCTGGGTCCGTTCCGGGTCGGGTTGTCGGTGCGCACGGTAAATAGTGAGAATGCGTGGCGCAATTCTACTGGCGGCCGAACGTAGAGCTACGTCCTGTGACTAGACCAAATAAAAGTTCGTGATTAAGGCTCCATTTCAGACGACTTTTTTATTATTTTTTAAAGCATAGTTTTAGTTAAAAAAATTAAAAAATTTTATATTAAAAATCTGTTTTAAAAAGCAATAAAAAGTCATCCCAAACCAAACCTAAATCAAATACTGAATGGTCATCCACCTCAGCCATCTATCATTGTCAGCTCTTCTTTATTCAACTACCGATATAAAAATAAGAAAAAATTTAAGCCAACTTCCTCAATATCACATATCATATGAAGGCCAATATGATTGTTAATCAGAATTATGATATCAACATCGATGCTCATCAGTTAAAAATCAATAGTACAATAAAAAATAATATAAACTTTGTAAAAGACCCTTAATCAAATTCCTAAAATAATCCGTTATTAAATCTAAGTAATGTGGTTTCTTCTTAGAATAAAATAATTAGGCTTCACAACACAACACCTCCTTATCTCTCTCTCTCTCTCTCTCTCTTCCTCTCTTTGTCTCTCTCTCTCTTCCTCTCTCTGTGAATTGGAAAATGAGAGTAAGAGTTTGGATAGTGCAGTTCACGTGTGATAAATTTTGGAATTATAGCTTAATTTCTATGTTACTATATGCTTTGAGAAGTAGAACAACTAGAAATTGATCTTCTACTTAGCTCTGTTTCTCTGTGTTTGGTTTGCAGATCTTGAATTGGGTTCAAAAAAGGCTTAATGGAAAGCTTGAGAAGAAGAGATTCGAAGAGGGCCTCTTCTCTTCTCTCTGTAAGTGTTTTTCCTAACTGAATTTCATGGAAAGATTCATAAGAGATTTCATTTAGTCTAATGTTTTCTTTCATATTTTTCATGACAATTCAGTTGCAGCATTTTTTTTTTCTTCATTTTTCTTTCTTTACTCCATTTTGTGTTTGGGGGGGAGAGATAATTAGTGCAAAGGGAATATGTAGGATTTGATTAAGAACATCAATTCAGCATTTTTTTTTTCTATTCTTGTGGTTCTTTTTTTTTTTTGTTGGCTGATGATTTTGATTTGAACATTGATGCTTTCCTTTTTAGGATAAAAAAGTAAAATTTGACGGATTTTTCTTATTTTGTTGAAAGAATTTATCTGTATTTGTCTTGTCAAATTAGTTTAAGGAATTTTGAGTATTAATACAAAATTAAGGCTTCGTTTGGGGTGGCTTTGTTGTTGATTCTTAAATCAACTTTCTAGTTAAAAAATCAACTTTCTAGTTTCTAGTTGTACTAAAAAGTTAGATTTTTGTACTAAAAAGTTTTTTTAAGAAGCAATAAGAAAGCCGTCTCAAACGAGGCCTAGTGCTTCTTAAAATATTTTTTTAGTACCAAAATTTTTGTAACTGAAATTTTTTACTAAAAAGCTTCTTTAGAACGCATTAAGAACTGTCTCAAATGAAGACTAAGATTTAAAATAAGAGTGGTCAAATAATTTTACTTGAATTTTAGAACAAAGTTTTCATTATTTATATAACTGTTAGATAATTTATGACATAAATATTAGAGTTTTATGTTAGAACTATATGAAAGTTGCTTGAAAATAAAACTAGTCTGAAAACATTTTACACAAATTCAAAAAGTGATTAAAAAACTGAACTAAGTTCTTGAAGATTACAATATCGGGAAAGGCAAGGAGATATAATAAAGGAGCTCTTTGAGCTTCTGAAAGCTTCTAAAGTACAGTCACAAACGTGTTTTGAATAGCTCTGCTTTGAAGCATACAAGTTGGGAGTTTTATAACGCAATAATTTGTGCAATAATCAATTAAGGCAATAATAATAGAGGGTGGGCCTAGTTGAACAGTAATTATCTTTATTGTAGATCAAATCTTCATGAGATACTGAATTAAGTTCTTTATTTTTAAATCGTCTAAGTTACCAACAAACTGTAAATTACAAGATATAAAACTCACCTAAGGGGCTTACGAAGTCGCCAACTCATAAAAGTATTTTCTTGTAGAGCACAATTACTTGGCGATTAAAGGTGTGCTTGCGAATAAAATTCCTCAAAGATATTCACTACAACAACAACAACAACATCAAGCCTTTGTCCCACTACGTGGGGTCGGCTACATGTATCCTTTTTCTCCATTGAGTCACTGTTAAAAGTCAAATTCTCGTTTAAATCTAATAAAGAAATATCATTTCTAATATTTTCTAACCAAGTCTATTTAGGTCTATTTCTACCTTTCTTAACCTAAATCAAATCTAATACCTCTACTTTTCTAACCGGGACATCGGAAGGCCGCCGCTTTATGTGACCAAATCATCTAAGGCGACTCTCTATAATCTTTTCTTCAGCTGGAGCTACTCCAACCTTTTCACGTATATGCTCATTTCGTATCCTATCTCTAATGGTAAAGCCACTTATCCACCTGAGCATCTATATTTCTGCAATACTTAGCTTAATATTATGCATCTCTTTTAATGGCCAACATTCGGTACCATAAAGCATTGCAGGTCTCATCACCATCTTACAAAATTTTCCCTTAAGTTTGAGGGGGACTTTTCTATCACACAACGAACCCAATACATTCCTCCACTTCAACCATCCAACTTGAACTCTGTTGATAATATCCCCATTTATTTCATCGTCACTCTGAACAATAGATCCAAGATATCTAAAACATGTACTCTTATTAATGACTTAATCAACGCCCAAAGTCACAATCCCCTCACTAGGTCTATTACTATTAAAATTACACTCCATATATTCAATCAAAGAAATTCACTCTCAATCTAAAATTCAACCGTTTAGTTGTCAATTAACTCACCTACCAAATAACTATTTACACTGAGTTTATTTATACACTTTCACTATTTTCTCATAGAGTCCATCATCCATTACTGCTTTTTTGTGAAATGGTGGTTCACCAATGTAATTAGGTCCAAACTTTGCCTCTTTGAAAGCTGAAAGTCTATCTAAGGCTTCGTTTGGGACGGTATTCTTGCTGCTTCTTAAATAAGTTTCTAGTACAAAAGTTTTAATGTTTATATTAAAAAATTATTTTAAGAAACAGTAAGAAAGCCGTCCCAAACAAGACTTAAGATTCACTTTTCCCTTATTTTGCATAGTCTACCCTTCTTAGTCAGCTAAAGGAAATTTTTCTTATTTTAATTGATTTACAGATCCTCCAGAACCAGAGGCTCACAATGAAGAATACATTGACTGGTCACACGGATTGCTTGCGATTGGTACATTAAAAAGCTCTTTTCTGACGGAGGAAGAACAAATCCATTCTCATACCACACAAAGCTCGCATTCAACAAATGATATATCAGACTTCACAATTGATGAAGTGATGAAACTACAGAAAGAACTTACCAAACTGCTTAAAAGCAAATCAAAATCCTGCAATAATGGCTCAGAAACAGGCAAGGAGAAGGCCAATCTTCCTCTAAATAAGCTCTTAAACTGCCCATCAAATCTTCACCAGCTTGAAGAAATAGAGGAAGGAGGAGATAATGGCGATCTCTCGCCTAATAGCATGATCATTCTAAGGAAAGCTCGAGACTTGTTAGCACAAAACCGCAGCACAATCAAGCAGAAATCTATCTGTTTTCTTCTGAAGAAAATATTTGTTTGTAAGAGTGGATTTGCTCCAGCTTCAAGCTTAAGAGATCCCATCATTGTTTCCAGCATGGAGAAGGTAGCTAGATTGATTGGAAAAGATGATAGATTATTTTCTATTGGAATAATTGATGAATTTTCTCTGTTTATTTTGCTTTCTTTGCAGCTACTGAGAATTATAGTCTACAATAAAATATTTCCACAGAGTTCTGCAGCAGTGGCTGTGAAGAAATACTTGGAAAATAAACTGAGTGAGGAGGTAGATGGCAAGGAGAAGAGTGAAGAGAAGGAAGGAAGAAGATTTAAATGGGATAAAACTGACTCAGACTGTAAGTTTTGGATTCTTTTTTTCAAATTTGGAATTTTAATTCAATATAGGTATAGTGACTAATTATTATTTTCTGTTCATCTTTCTTGCAGTTATTGTATTAGAGATTTAAAGTTCGTTTGGGGAAGTTTTTTTTTTTTTTCAGAGAATTATCAGATTTTGTTCAGCAACAATTTTTTTTCTTTTATTTGTGATGTAACTGAGTTTTTAATAATCAGATTTATTTGAGTGTGATAGTCATATGAAAATTGATATTTAATTTTTAACAAAAGTAATTCTTTATAATAATTAATTTTTTTATCATTATAATTATATAATTATATTTATAGACAGTTGAACAGGAAATCTCAAATGTACCTTAATGTTTACATCAAAGATCTGCCCAAATAAGTGTCAAATTTTTGTTTTTCTGTTTTTTTTTTTCTTAATCTCAATTGAATAAATTAGGGGTGTGAACTACTCTGAGTCGAGCCGAATTTGAGTCACCTTCGGCTTGAGCTTGATTAAGTGATCGAGTTTGAGCTCATGTTTAAACTTAATTCTACAATTTAAGTCAGCTCACGAATCAGCACATTTACTATAAAATAAAGAAAATAATTCTAATTCAAGCAATTTTTATAATAATATAATAAAAAGAATAAAAATATAATGAAAAATGATAAGAATTCACTTTAAATAAGGAAAAGAAATATAATTTTTAAATATTTTTAATTAAATTTATAACAAACCTATTAAATATTTGAATAGCTTTGAGTGTATTTTATATTAGATTTTTTTAAATGAGCTATCGCACGAGTTGACCAGTTAAGTTAGCATAAACTTAAACTTGACTTCTTAGTTAATCGAACTCAACTCACAAGTCTTTGTCGAGTTAACTCTAAACTAACTCACTTTGACTCAATTACACCCCTAGAATAAATATGCTTTCATGCCAATATCATCTCACCTCTTCTCATCAAGAATTATATATATATATATATATATATATATATATATATATATATATATATATATATATATATAAAGAATCAAACATGGTAATCATGGCTCAAGTAAAATTGCAGTTGAACAGTCAAGAATCATGTAACAGTACAAATTCTTAACTTTCGAGATATTGTCAGCTTTGGCCTAAGAGCCTTACGGTTTTGCCCTATTGCTGTAACTTTCCAGTAGTTCACCCATCCCAGAATTGCTCCAGGATGAGTACGCTTAACTGCAGAGTTTCTTAATAAAACTCTAACCATTACACCAAAAAGCATCTCAATATATAAGAGTTTAATTTCTTTTATTTGAGGGGTTTCACAAATCAAGCTTGATAATTATCACTTACTTCGACTGATCAACAAACTTAACTCTTCATTATTGTCCTAAAATCATTCAGTTAGCATGGTACTACCCCAATTGTACCAACTTCATTTTAAAAATTGAAGCAATCATAGAAATCTCAAATCTCAACTACAAAGCATAGAATTACAGATACTATGATTAAAAAAAGACAATGGCCTGTACAACATATGAGAAAAATATCATCATCAAAATCATAAATGGAACCATTGAATATGAGAAAAAGTAGACCATAAGTGCTGTGCTTATCTAATCAATGGCAATGGCATGTCACATGATTAAATGATATTCTCACCTACTTTTTGAAGACCCAATACTGCAGAAATAAGTTAAAATCAATCAACAGCTAGGAATACATACATCACAAATAGGAAGACTTACAGCTACTGCTAGTCGAAAACATAACACAGAAAACATCAGACCATCTATAATTTTACATCGACCACAGAAACCAACTATTTATATAACTTACAAGTAAAAAGAGATTCGTGAAATGAGTCGGAGCCCTCTCTATCTCTTGTATTACAAACATACTCTCTCATGCCCAAGGGATGAATTATTATGTGCGGATGTCGAACGCCGTTAAGAGCCCAATGAAAATGCACCATGTCACCCCTACTTGGTTCTGCGGCTCGGTGTTGAGCTTGGTATTGCTCGGTACTGGCTGATGTGACTGCACCTTATTGGTAGAGCTGTCAAAAACGGGTCACGGGTCGGGTTCGGGTTCAACCCGAAATTGACCCGACACTGTTCAACCCGACCCGAACCCAACCCGTTTTTGCAAACGGGTCGATTTTCCGAACCCGAACCCGACCCGCTTAGGGTCCGGGTCAACCCAAACCCGACCCGCTTCGGGTATATTTTATTAATTTTTTTTATTTAATTCAATTTATTTAAATCTAAATTAAATTAAGGTAAGATTTACTTCAATTAATTTAAAATAAATCAAGATTAATTTAATTTGGGCAACAATGTTTATAATTTTTTGAAATATCATTTATTTATTTCATAAAAATCCTTTAAAATCCTATTAAATTAATTAAAAACGGGTCAAACCGGGTTGATTTCGGGTTTCCGGGTCAACCCGAACCCGACCCGGTTTTACAAACGGGTCGAAATCTCTAACCCGAACCCGAAATTTTCGGGTCGGGTTTTCGGGTTGGGTCAAATGTTGACAGCTCTACTTATTGGCCTCTGAACGGTAAGCTGTGTCCGGCGTCCGCACAGAATAATCTCTCCATGCTAGGACCATCTTCATCATCCTCCTCCGCATCTGTCTCATTATGATGTTCTTCTCCTTCGTTCTCCTTGTCCTCAACAACCTTTTTATTCTCATCACCATTTTATATATATCTTACTCTAGCTCCTTCCCTTCTTTCTCCTCAACACCATCAGTATCATCTCCTAATTGTAATTCTTGTTTAAAATCTCTAGGAAGAGATTCATGTCCATCCTCAACATTCAGAATATCGTCATCATCATCTTTTATCTTGTTTCCATTCATGTTCCCATATAATCCTCGACCTCATCCTCATCGTTTGAGATGAAGATGATCTCCAAAGCATCATCTTTTTCTTTGATTTTGTTGTACACTTCAATGATATGGAGAAGAAAGGCACGACAAGGGGGGCAACAATGCGCAAAGAAGTAAAAGACGATGTTCTTTCCCACTAGATCCGAAAGTGATACCTGAAGAATCACAGAAATGTGTGAACGCTTCACACGATTGAATGAATAGGAGATCCAGAAATATGAGTTGCTTATTCATTATGGTGAAACTTTAATATAGACTAGTCAAAATGCTCATTATGATGATATTTATCACATATAAAAATTATATGGTGAAAATTTACTAAAATGAGTGATATTATATTTTAATCAATTTTAAGAAAAGAAAAATAGATAAAATGCAAAATAATTAAAAACAGAGGTAAGCTTAATGTTACTTACTACGATCAGAATATTTTTCTCAATTGGAAAGATAGAAAATATAGGCCCGAACCTTGTTTTCTCTCCCATCTTTCCTCCTTTATCTTCTCTTATTTCCTCTCTCTCCCGCTCAAGCATGAAAGAAATTCCTGGTGCCACTTTGCTCAATTATTTCCCTAAAAATCTGAGAGCTCAAAGCTAGGGAACCACCCATCCCAACGCCGCAATGCTCCCACAAAACATTTTCTAGAATTTTAGATAAATGAAATTTATGGTTATTACAGACATAATCACCTTAAAGGCCAAATAAATGAGTAATCATGCTTTAGCATCACAAACATAAGTGAAGTTATTAGAAGCAAGACCATCATTGGCATTTGGATCAATAACTAACTTTGTTAGTTCAAGTTGAACATCTTGAAGACAAGAAAATAACATTATCATTATAGTATCTTTCAACTATCTTTTTCTCTAAGATGTAATGCCTCAAGATCCAAATTATAATGAATTATATTTTTTCCTTCTTAATCAACAATTAGAGTTTACTAATCTCATTTAAGATAATATAAGCAGTAGAAAATATAAACTTTACTATTTTTGAAATATTTATGCAATGATCCAAAATCTAAAATAATATAAAAAATGATCATGATATTCAAATAACTCATTACTAAAATAAATATATCATGACTACAACAATGCATAACTAATAAAAACATAAAGGAAACTTAAGTTTGTTGCACAGTTCAATCTCAGTACACAAATCCCTTACTCTTACTTGAAAATATGTAAAAATTATATAATGAGTATAAAAATCCAACAAGTCAATAATAACCACAACTAAAATTAATGAACAAAATAAAAAATACACAAGAAATCATATTCATAAAAGCAACGCTTACTTATATATCAAATAAACCAATCATATCATATGTCATCAATATTACACTGTGTATTGTATCAGTGCAAGATCAATCTTAATGCATATTAATCATCAATCATATTTCTATTATCATTATATCGATCATTCAATCTCATCGATCAATCACTTACATCAATCAATCAATCTCATTATATTGTATCTTGTACCTTGCATATCTTGTATATTGTGTATTTTGTTTCTTATATATCATGCATATTGTATTTTATATTTTTGTGTATCATGTAACACTGTCATTATCAGGTCCCAAGTCTTATATAAGAAAATTTGAGGGTTTTGTTAAGTAGTCGATAGCCAACGTAAAACTTATCAAATAAAAATGACATGAATTCTTTAAGAAGTTGTGTTATTGCTAGGGTGTCTTTTGAAAGCGACGTGTTGTATGGCCTGAATATAATGATAAGTGTGCAAGGGCCACTGCATCGGTGCCCGGGTGCAGTGTTAAATAGGCAAGGATTCCCATATCAAGGATAGATGTGGACAAATAAGCTAGTCCATGAAACTAAAATTAGGATAAAAACTTAGAATATAGGTTCCCTTAGAGGAAAATTAATAGAATTAATATATATTATGATTCATAGAAAGTTAAATATTATGTGCATTTAGGAAACTAAATAGATTGGAGAGAAGATTAAGGAGATTGATAGTTTATGATTTAAACTTTGATATTCGGGTAGGAGTTATACTAAAAATTGTATATGTGTGATTATAGATAAGTGTTTGAAGGACAATGTTATAAAAATTAATAGAATTGGAGATAAAATTATAGCTTTAAAGATTGTTATTGATGATAAGATTATTAATATTATAAGTACTTATGCTCCTCATGTATGTTTGGATATGTGTTCAAAATAAAATTTTTGTAATGACTTAAAAGAATTAATATAAAAGATACCTCTTGAAGAAAGAGTTTTTATTAGAGGAGATTTAAACGGACATGTTGGTAGAGAGGTACATGATTTTAAAAACATTCATAGTGGTCATGACTTTGAAACGACAAATGAAGATGACAAAGCCATATTAGATTTTTGTTTAGTTTGTAATTTTTTTAATTGCTAATAGCATATTTAAGAAAAAAATGAGCATCTCATCACTTATAAAAATGATATATTACAACTCAGATTGAATATTTTCTTATAAAAAAATTAGATCATTTAGATTGCAAAGATTATAAAGTTATTCCGAATGAAAATTTATATATCCAACATCGATTATTAGTTTTGAACTTTAAGATAAAGGGGCATAAAATAATAAAAAAAAAAATCTAGGATTAGATGGTGGCATTTAAATATTATTAACAAAAAATATTTTTGAGAGTAAGATTTTAAATCTTAAGATTTTGTCTGTGCATGAGGATGCTAATGTTATGTGAAAAAAAAAAACTAGTGATATTAAGAATATTGCAAAAGATGTGCTTGAAGTTTCAAAAGGAAAAGCTCCTAATAGTAAAAATAGTTGGTGGTGGAATCTAAATGTACAAGATAAGATTTAAAAAAATGTTATAAAAATTAGTTTAATTATAAAAACTCTTATTATTGGAAAAGATATAAAGAGGCACGTAAGAAATCTAAGAAAGTAATTTGCGATGCAAAGACCTTAGCTTTTAGTGATTTATATAATATATTAGATATTAAGGAGGGAGAAAGATATATGTATAAGTTAGCAAAACAAAAAGATATGAGTAGTAAGGATTTAGTTCAATTGAAATGTATTAAGGATGAAGATCAAAAAATATTTTTCTTATAAGATGATATTCAACAAAGGTGGATGAGATATTTTGCTAAACTTTTTAATGAATAATATGATTGAGTGTAGTGACCTTAGCACCCTAAATGAAAATAAAGATTTATGTTTTTATCGGCGTATTATTAAAACTGAAGTTAGAGAGACTTTAAAGAAAATGAAGGGTGGAAAAGCTGTTGGACCTGATGATATTCCAATACAGGTGTCAAAATGCTTAGGAGATGAAGGAATTTCTTAGCTTACTAAACTTTTTAATACTATTTTGAAGAAAAGAAAGATGCCAGATGAGTGGAGAATGAGTGTGTTAGTTCTTATTTTTAAGGATAAAGGTGATGCACAAGATTGTGCGAATTATAGAGAAATTAAGTTAAAGTATGTTAATGTGTCATACTTTGAAATTATGGGAGTGAGTTATGAAGCATAGATTGCGACGTGATACTATGTTTCTCAAAATCAATTTGGATTCATGCCGAGTAGGTCGACTATGGAAGCCATACATTTATTAAGATGTTTGATGGAGAAATATAAAGAAAATAAGGAGGATTTACATATGATATTTATTGATTTAGAAAAAGCATATGATAAAGTTCCAAGAGAAGTGTTATGGAAAGTTCTTAAAAAGAAAGGAGTTAATAACGCTTATATACAAATCATTAAAGATATGTATGCCTTAGCTATTACTTGTGTTCAAACACAAGGTGGTGGTTTGACCAATTATTTCCCTATTTCGGTTGGGTTATATCAAGGATCAACCTTAAGCCCGTCTCCTTTTGCTTTAGTCATGGATGTTCTCACTAGAAATTTAGAAGTGGATGCACCTTGGTGTATGCTTTTTGCTAATGATATTCTTCTTGTAGATAAGATTAGAGAGGGAGTTGAAGGTAAACTTGAATTATGGAGGTCAACCTTAGAGTCTAAAAGTTTTCACTTGAGTAGATCTAAAATGAAATATATTAAGTGTAATTTTAGTGGTAATAGACCTAGTGAGAGGATTATGACTTTGGGCGATCAAGTCATTAATAAGAGTACACATTTTAGATATCTTGGATCTATTGTTCAGAGTGGATGTTGAAATAGCTGGGGATATTATCAGCAGAATTAAAGTTGGATGGTTGAAGTGAAGAAATGCATTAGGCTTGTTGTGTGATAAAAAGTACCCCTCAAACTTAAGGGATAATTCTATATGATGGTGGTGAGGCCTGCAATGCTTTATGGTGTCATATGTTGGCCATTAAAAGAGAAGCATAATACTAAGTTAGGTGTAGCAGAGATGAGGATGCTCATGTGGATGAGTGGCTTTACCCTTTGAGATAGGATACGAAATGAGCATATACGTGAAAAGGTTGGAGTAGCTCCAGTAGAAGATAAAATTAGAGAGAGTCACCTTAGATGGTTTGGTCACATAAAAAGGCGGCCTTCCGATGACATGGTTAGGAAAGTAGAACTATTAGACTTGACTTATGTTAAGAAAGATAGAGGCAGACATAAAAAGATATGGTTAGAAAATATTAGAAATGATATTTCTTTATTAGATTTAAATGAGAATTTGACTTTAAATAGGATACAATGGAGAAAAATGATTCATGTAGCCGACCCTACGTAATAGGATAAAGGCTTGATGTTGTTACTGTATTTGTCTTGTGTCATGTATCTTGTATCTTATATATCATGTATCTTATATCATGTATCTATCCATTCTGGGGCCAACCCCATTGGAATTGATCTCATTAATCATCAATCATCAGTCTCATTAATCATTAATTTTATCTATCATCAACATATATATTATCAATTTCATCACTCATTAGTCATCAGCCTCATGTATCATCGATCTTATCTATCATATATCTCATTTATCACATGTCTTATCCATCATCTATCTTATCTGTTATTTATCTTATTTATCATATATCTTATTCATCGTATGTCTTATCTGTCATTTGTCTTATCTATTATCGATCTCATATATCATCTATCTTCAATCTCATATCAATCATATATCAGTCATCAGTTTTTTCAATCATATCAATATCAATCACATCTATCTCATCTAGCGTATCAGTTCATTCATATAACTTATTCTTAGATGTATTTTAAATCATGCATATCATAATAATAGATATCATGTACACCATCATATACAATTATCATAACATATAAATCTATTCTTTTTTTTTTTTGAAGAAACTGCAACCAGTGCATTTAACATTTATTAAAAGCTAAAAGCAAAAAATTAAAGGTATCCATTTGATTCCTCCTTTAACAAAGCAATAAAAGAAGGAGGAACCTTATTAAGTACTAAATCATCCCAAATAAAGGAAGAAACAATAGCATAGTTAGCACAAAGGTCTGCTAACTTATTACACTTTCTATCTATACAATTGAAGATGATATTTCTATAGTCTTTGAACATGCCTCTCAAATCATCAATCTTGTGAACCATATTGTCTTGCAAGGCCTTGATAACATTTGCATTATCTCCTTCAATGATGATGCCATCATACTTCATCATATCATCTTTAAGAACATTTTGAAAAGAAATAGCAACAAGCATTTCAAGCTTAGAAACATCCCAATGAGTAATGGGATATCCGAATGCTAACAAAAATCTGTCTTTGGAATCCCTACAAATTCCTCCAATGCCTCCTTTGTAAGATTGAAGTAGTGAAGCATCAAAATTAAACTTGATCCAACCGGGTGGAGGGGGATGCCAATGAACGTCTAACAGCTTACCAAGCTGGTTGACACCCCATTTACCCGAGATATCTACTGCATTAGAAAAAGATATTGCAGCCATAGAGATAGCTTCCAGTGCAATGAAAACAGCACTTGTTTCCATCCCATTGTGAACAAAGTTGTTTCTATCTTTCCAATTGTAATAAACAGCATTGCAATGCAAGTTGTTCAGCCAGCCATTTTGAACAGATAACCAAAAAATACAATCTGAGAAAGAATTGCATTTGGAAATACTGAAACCCCATCTATTTAAATGATTGAAAACATCTCTTAGTTTACTGCATTTAACAATAATGCGTTCAATGTCTTCCACCATTTTACAGCCTCTCGGACATTCAAAAAACGATTGCAATCTTCTATAATATAAAAACTGGAAATTTTGAATAGCTTTGTTAAAGACCCTCCACTAGAAGACTTTAATTCTAGGAGACAGCTTTGCTTTCTTAGTCCACTTCCAATAGATATCTTGCTGAGGAATTTGGATAGAACTTTCAAAAGCCAATGCAGAAATTGACTTTCCAGATCTATTATATAGCAGTTCCAGTTCATCATTAGAGTTCCCACCCGTGATTTTAGTTTGCTGAATCAGATTGACAAGATCTGGCCAAAGTATTCATTTAGCACATCTTCATTCCATCTTCCATTAGTGATGAACTTATCAAGTAAAACACCTTCAAGATCTTGGGGATTGAGAAAAGTAGGCCACTTGTTAAGATTTTTATCTAAAATCCATATGTCATTAAGAGTATTGATGGAACTCCCATTACCTACATTCCATCTAACAATCGACCTTAAGAACTCTCCACCATTTTTGATAATAGTCAAAGCTGTAGAACCTTTCTTTTTTGAGAGTTGATTTTCAAAACATGATCCATATTTTGGAAATAAAACATTATGTAAAAAAAGAATTCTTTTCTTGAGTATATCTCCAAGCAATTTTAGCTCTCAAAGGCCCAATTTTGTCATGACATGAATGAAGACCTCTCCCTCCCCATCTAGTCGGATAACAAAGAGTCTTCCAATATAAATCTATTCAGTGCACTCATTAATATGCATATATTATGTCAAAATATATGTTATGCCAAATGAACAGTAATAATAAGACTATCATATATCTCATATTCAGATTTAGCATATTAACTTCTAATCATTTTTCATATGGTCTTTCTCTATCCATTTCAAACAAAATATCATATATACAAGAATAAACTTTAATATAAATCAGTAAAAATATATAGAATAATAATGTCTATTACATACCAATAGTTATACAATGAAAGTTCGTTGTAATGATGGAAATTATATTTTTACCAATTTCAGGTTGGAGAAAATGAACTAAACTCAAAACTTTTGAAAACAAAAGTAGAGTAAAGGTCACTTATTACGATCACAATAATTTTTGTAACATATGCAATGGACGAAAAAGCCCCAAAAGACTTTCTCTCTCTCTCTCTCTCTCTCTCTCTCTCTCTCTCTCTCTCTCTCTCTCTCTCTCTCTCTTCCTTTCTTCTTCGACAAAACAGCAATTGGCGATTTGGGGATTATGGTGAGGTATATATATATATAGTGTTTGGCACCGCTGCACTATAGCCAATAGCACTGTTGCACTGCATGTAGAGTTTCTGAGTTATTATAGAACATAGAGCTAGCAGAGTGCTGATGTGCTTGCCAATTGACTGTAGTAGCGCTGGAGCTTAGATTTTTCATGTTTTCAAATTAATTTATTATATGAAATTTTGGGTTATTACATAAGATAACCTCTCCTCACCACTATGATGAGCTTGAGTTACATGTGCTTCGTTGTTGGCTTGGGAGAGAAGATACCATGTTGATCATGTGTAGCTAACCTTGATTAAAAGCTATTTGCAATCGGTCATAGAATTTAGTCCATTATTTCAAACTTTATGTCAACTCAATCTTTGATCTCTTGTGTATAGCAAACCAATCCTTAGATCTCTCAATAAATTGTGTCTTCTTCTATTTCTCTCTTAGTAGTCCAATATTCTTGAGGACCTCAAGCTAGTGGAATATATTGGCTCTTAAAAGACTAATTATGGTTGACAATTAAATTTTCAAGTATTACGATGATCAACATGTGGTAACGGAAGTAATGAGGGATATAGGTCAAATAGGGACTAGGAAGGGCTTCACATGAATTTCTTCCTCATGTCTTGGATCATTTTTTTTCATGTTTCTTCATTTTATTTAATATCATTGGATTTATTGTAACTCTAAGATAAAAGTTTTAGGCTTCATTTGGAATAGCTTTTTTTACTGATTTTTAAAATAGGTTTTAATTCCAGTGCAAAATTTTTTAATTCAAGAAATTTTTATACGAAAAAGTTGTTTTATAAAGTAACAAAAAAGCTGTCCCAAATGAAGTCTTAGAGTTTTCTTTAGTCCAACAACGTTCCACTTTAGCAGCATTGATGCTGTGATTTCTTAATGCCAATGGATAAAAGAAAATGAATTACAACAAAGTTGACATGAATTATTACAATAGGATATCACTCTTAAGAGATGTTAGTGATTTCAATATTGAGTTTTAGATCAACAGATCAATGGGTTGTCTCATCAAAATATTTAGACTAACTATAACTTTGCTAAAATTAAGATTGAATTTAATTAAAAAAAAAAAATTCTATCCAAATATTGCTTTGAAATTCATATTGAATAGAATGAATTTTTTAGTGTCATGCCAATCTTATTATTACTAAGCATATATTATTCATAATTTTCAAAAAAAAAAACACAATTCACTTAATATTATTTTAATTAATTTAAGATTAGTAAAATTTAGATTATTAGTTTCTCCATTTCATTTTTTTCCTAATACTTTGATCATCGAATGCAAATAAAAAATAAAATAAAATTATTAATCTTTCCATCTAAGTATTTGTTCAATATTTCTATCATTTTATACCTACAATAACATGTAATTAAATAAATAAATAATTCATGTCTTGAGCTCTTATAAATTCATACAATAATTATATTAAAATAATTAGAGTCCAATTTTTCTTCATTTATATGTAGAGTTTTACAAATCTATTTTCACAGGCCAATAAGCCAAAGATTAAATAAAAATCTCCACATCGCCGTCGAATCAGTCAAATTAGGAACCTGGAAATCGAGAATGCAGCTCCACCCGTTACATTCCCTCCTCCCCCGCTCCTCAATGGCACCCATTCCTGAAACTCTGAGGTAGACAGAGAAAGAGAAACGGAACTCGCCAGAGGACTCATGGCCATGGCAGTGGCCATAGCCCTCTTCTCCTTCTTGGTTCTTTTAGTCGCCCCCGTCGCAGTTGCAGATGAGGCCGAAGTCCTCCTCCTCCTCAAGGCCTCCCTCACCAACGCCAACGCCCTCTCCTCCTGGTCTCCGGGAAATGGCGTCCCCTGCTCCCACACCTCCTCGTGGGACGGCGTCACATGCGACGCCGGCGCCGTCGCTAGCCTCCGACTCGCCGGGCTTGGACTCTCAGGCAGCATTGACGTCAACGCCCTCGCTCGCCTTCCTGGCCTCCGCTCCATCTCATTAGACGACAACTCATTCTCCGGCCCCATCCCACCCTTCTCCCGCCTCCACGCCCTCAAATCCATTTACATCTCCGGCAACTCCTTCTCCGGCCAAATCCCGGACGATTTTTTTATCGCTGCGTCGCATCTCAAGAAGCTCTGGCTCTCAAACAACGCCTTTGAAGGCTCCATCCCGTCTTCTCTCTCCAAAGCCGTTAGCTTGATAGAGCTCCACCTCGAGGGAAACCATTTTACCGGCGGAATCCCGAATTTACCAATGCCGACGCTAGCTTCCTTCAACGTTTCAAAGAACCAGCTTTCGGGTCCCATACCGTCGAGCCTGAGGAAGTTCAACGCCAGCGCGTTTGCCGGGAACGTGGGGTTATGCGGGCCGCCGCTTGAGAACATCTGTGTAGGTGCTGCAGCGGCAGCGGGAGCGTCTTCCGGGAGTTCAGCGGCGGCGGTGGGGTTATTGCTTGTCATAATTCTGGCGTTGGGGGGAGTAATGGCTGTCGCCGCAAAACGTCGAAATAATTCTGGTTTCAAGACGCTCAGCCTCGAGCACGTGACGCCGGGCATTGATATGGCGGAAAGGAGGGAGAGGGAAGCACAGCAGCCTGAGGTTACCACCTCCGCTGCCGTCGCGGAGTCGACAGGAAAGGGGAAGAGGAGCAGCTCATCGGTAAAAGGAGGAAGAGGGAGCGGGGAAAATGAGTTGGTGATGGTGAACGAAGCAAAGGGGACATTCGTATTGTCAAATTTGATGAAGGCTGCGGCGGAGGCGATGGGGAACGGAGGAATGGGATCAGCTTACAAAGCCGTGATGGCGAATGGTTTGACTTTGGTGGTGAAGAGGATGAACGAAATGAATCGGGTAGGGAAGGAGACGTTCGAGGTCGAGATGCGACGGCTCGGCAGACTCAGCCACCCAAATGTACTCCCGCTGTTGGCCTACCTTTACCGGAAGGACAAGAAGCTTCTAATTTCCGAGTACATTCCCAAAGGCAGCCTCCTCTATATCCTCCATGGTAAATCAGATTGTTACTTGAAGTAAAAATCATACCTTTAGCCTTAAGTACCCTTCTAGTTTTTCAAAGCAAGGATTTCTTTTCTTTTTCTTCTTACAGGGGACCGAGGAAAAGACCACGCGGCGTTGAATTGGCCGACGAGGTTGAAGATAATACGAGGAATAGCTCAAGGAATGGCGTTTCTGCACTCGGAGCTGAATTTCATCGTTATCCCCCATGGCAATCTTAAATCCGCCAACGTTCTTCTCGGCCCTGATTTTGATCCTCTGCTCGTTGACTACGGATTCCTTCCTCTCGTCAATCCTTCGCATGCTTCGCAGACAATGTTTGCCTTCAAGTCGCCGGAGATTCTCGTCAACCGCCACTTGAGTCCAAAAGCCGATGTCTATTGCCTCGGCATCATCGTCCTCGAGCTCCTCTCTGGCAAGATTCCATCACTGTATCTCAACGACACCAAAGGCGGGACTGATCTCGAGCGCTGGACTAATTCGGTCGTCGCGGAGAACATTCCGTGGAGTATTATTGATCCCTTCATCACGCAGGGGTTTAAGTCTGAGGTGTTTGAGATGGAGCAGATGGTGCGAGTTGGGGCGGAGTTGATAGATGCCGACATGGACCGGCGGCCGGATATGAAGGAAGCTGCGAGGAGGATTGAGGAGGTGGCGGAGAAGGCCGAGGGACGGAGAAAGGAGGACGGCAGCGCTTCGGCTGGCTTAAATGAATCGTTGATGAGGGAGGCGCAGACCCCCGCCGGATTAAGTGGAGATGGCGTCGGAGTGCGCCGAACGGCGAACACCCCGAAAAGGTCGAAGAGCATCGAGGATTATCTGTAGTATGCCATCTCTTCATTCTGCTTCAAAATTGTGGTGGGTGGGGTTTTAACGGTATGAAAGCTTGGAATATGTGGTATTTATTTTTTTGGGGAGAATGTTTGGTATTTTCAATTTACTATTTATAGTATCACGATATTTATTTTCTTTAAATAGATTTTCTTTTTTAAATTTACTTTCAAAATTAGTAAATTGTTTTTTTTGATGTTAGGCTTTATTTGAGTTGAAATTATTGCGTGCGGTCACCAGACGTCATTCGGAGGCAAATCAGGAGCGCCATGCCATTTTTTTGTTGTGTACTGGTACTAGGTATCGCTGTGTACCGGATGACGTGACACATTCTAATTCACCTCCGAACCGTCCGATGACCGCAAGTAATGGGGGCTTTTGTTTCTTAAAGTTTATTTTTTAGTCATAATTTTTTAAATATTTGTTCAAAAATTAGTGGTTGAATTTTTTATTTATGACATTAAATTAATTTTAAAATAAAATTATTAATTTTATGTGGTCATCATCATGAGTATTATCTTAATTATTATTTGTGTCTAAGTATGAATAATTATTTCCATTTATTTTTGTTTAATATATTATGATTTGTCAAATTTATTACTATTTATTTTTGTGTATATTTATTTGAATATTCTAATTTCCTTTAATAAAACTATCATTTATCCTGTACTCCCTCAATGCCCGCTACACATTCAAATCATGTTTTAAGTGATAGATTGTTATCATTATTAGAACAAATATTATATTAATTAATGTAAAATACTCTTGAAAATTAGTCGATCAGATTTTCTTTCAACACTGAACAAATCTTTAATTCTAATTTGAATTAATGTTTGCAATGGAACCATGTTCAAAATAAACTTCAAAAAGCAGTTCGCCAATACAATGAGTAATTTCGCTTATAGTCAAATTGAACATCTCGATGTGATGAATCCATCGTTATCAAAAGTTATTCGATCAAACTTCAAATTAGTTTAAATCAAGCACTTGAAACATAATTAAAAAATTCAAAATTTTGCATATTTATAGTCAAATCACATATTTCGACGAGATGAATGTCCATTATTGATTGATTCTGATATCATTAAGGCATTTAAATGCTAAAAGAGCAGCATATTATCAAGTAATCAATATGAGTTATTCGATGAAATGTTTTAGATTTTGGATATATTTATAGAGTATGTCACTCTAAAAAACTATAAATATACCTCTACTCTTTTCATCAAAGAGAAACATTCGCTTGAGATTCAAGAACGCTCAAAGGTTTAATGAATCTCAAAGTTTCATCAGACCACCACCAATGGACCATCACTATCGGACCACCTCCATTGGATCCCTGCCCTCCAACCACCAACTACGATCCTCTAATTATTGTTGTCGGATTATAATCATCTAATCACTATCACCTAACTATGGTCCTCTGAATGCGGTGCTCGATTATGATCCTATTGACTATTGTAGCTCAACTATGATCATCTTGCCATCGTCATCAGACTATAGGTCTTTGACGACAATCACCTACCTGATCACGATCATTTGATCATCATTGTCTAACCATGACCCTCCAACTATTGTCGCCCGATCGCATCCTCCAACTATTTTTGCCCAACTACAATCCTTCGACCGACATCAATTAACTATGATCATCTGACCATCGTTGCCTGCCTTCTAACCTTCAACCAGTATTGCCTAAATACAATCTTTTAACTATAATCACTGAACTATGGTTCTCCCACCACTGTCGCCCAATTACAGTCACCCTAATAGGCTAACACCATCCCTCCATTACGATTCTTTGATTATCATCACCCAAATATATTCCTCTGATCATCATCGCTCGACTGCAAACTTCCAACCACTATGGTCAAACTATAGCTCTCTAATCATTGTCGTCTAATTATAGTTGTCAGATAACTATCCCCCAACTATGGTACTCCGACAACTATCACCTAACTACGATATCTCAACCACTATTACCCAACTACACTGATGCCACCTAACTTTGTGGCATGTCATAGCCAACAATATTGATGTATGCCATCACATATAACGTTGATGCATTCCATTAACTTTGTTGTTCGTTATTGCCAATAGCATTGATGTAAATCATCACATATAACATTGATACATTTCTTTGATTACAACTCTAACTTCCGATATTAAAATCAAGATTTATATTGGACTTATTAGTTTATCATCCCTCCTCAAAGGATAACGATTAAACATTCAACAAAAGATATCTTGAAGAAAACCCTTCCACTCTAATACCACATGGCTCTTCCAACTTCCACCATGAAATCTGCTTTACATTTCTCACGTTTACCATATGATATCAACACCTTCCCCAAATATGGAGAAATATATCATTTGTAATAAATAACAAATATTAGTTAGATCATTTCAACTGAATCAAACCCTAATTTTTTTCCTTTTTGAAGATTTCCATATAAAAAGATTGATTAGAACGTTAAATAGATTTACCCATTCAGCCCGTCTTTGCTGAAAGGAAATATCCTTCACTTGGTCTGATTTTCTTGAAAATTGGATTTCTGTGTGACAGAAAGAAGTGCAGACTCATAATTTTGAACGCTAAAGTGTTTTGCTTATCTAAAAGAGCCCAACAAAATTTAAACAAAAAAAAATGAAGAAATCATGATTTAAGCATAACAGATCGGCACATATTGCAATTATGGGGAAAATGAGGCAAACGAGAAGGTCAGAAAGAGCAGTCCAGTAGTATGATAGAGAGAAATTCTTGTGAAACAGCATAAACAACAGGGATTTAAATATACACTATAGAATTTTTATATATTTATACATCTAACTTTTTAATTTTATATTTATTTATATATATAAAGACATTTAAAATTCAAAACCTCCTAATTGATAGTCAAAGTTTTCAACCAAAAGATCAAGAAGAGCTGCCTCTGCTCAAAATTGTGCATTAAATGAATAAAAATCTGGAAGTGTTAAACTAAGGTAGTTCATTGTATGTATTAAGAAGAGTTCATAATACAATTTTGGAAGATCTGAAAGATAGGGTTTAGCAAACCTGCAAGCTTACCAAAAAAACGATATTGTTACAGTAATTTACATCGTAGCTACCAAAGTCCTTCACAATGGATTCAGTTTTTCTCCGTGGAATCTTTTCTGCTGCTTCAATGTTTTTTTGAATCAGTAATTTCTCTTCCAGCCAATCAATGGGATGAGAATGCCTGAAGAAGTTTCAGACAAATAAGAGGAAACGGAAATGATAACAGTAAAGTTTAAAATGTGAAAGCTGAAAAGCCTAGGTCATTTCTCAGAGAAAATAAACACAAAGACAATTGATTAAACATCATGTAAAGCATGGCTTTCAGTATAGATGATTTCAATTTGATTTCGTTGGTTTAGAATCAATTTTTATTTAAAGAATGTAAGATTGGTTCCGGGATTCTAAGCTAAAATTCAAGAGTTTTAGGTATAACGCAGAGGTTTTGAATGGAACTTCCCTGAAGCTATGAAACGATCATCAAAATTCCACTAGAATTATATGTTAAGAAATCAGGAGTATCTTTGAGAGCTCATCTTGAGCTCGTCTTGCAAGACAAGGAGAGGGAGAGGGAGCAAAGAGATAGAATTTGAGGAGGAAAATCATCTAAAGCTTTATTAAATTTTCCCCAACCAATACATCATACAAAGCCTTTATTTATAGAAATTTACAGGATTGTGAAAACATGCAGGAATAACCTAACTAAAACTGGACCAACACCTCACAATCTCCATCTTGGTCTAGATTTAAAATCAAAGAACCACAAGTGCACCTCTCAAGATCTAACCAGATCTTTAAAACACGAGCAACAAAAAATGATAAATCGAGTGAACCAGGGGACGTAGCCCAAAAAACTAAAAGTAGCACAACAGGTATCAAAAAAACAAAATCTCCTAATCTAAAAGGAAAAAAAAAACACCTGCACTTCTAGCATTCAACTAAGAAAAAATATCACGGTACCAACCGGCTTCCAACCGATAATAAAAACCTATTGTCTTTTACAGAGATGAAGAACAAGCTAGAGGAGAACAAGAAGGGTTCACCTTCTTCACACACACACACACAGAAATCCCAATATTTCACCTTCCCACATCTTCTCTCTTGCACAACAAGCCCAAAACAACTGTTAATAAAGATCTAGCCCACACCAATTACATGAAGGATTTTTGAACTGTTAGCTAGCATCCCTTTAGTACCACTTGGAGTTGGCAACAATCACATCCTCTTTTCTTGTCAATCAAATACATAGATGTTAGCTCAACAAACATATAAGCACCCATGCCATATTTTTAAGGCCTTTCCAGGATCAAATGACTTCCATCCATAACAAAAAATGTCACAAATAAAATGGTTGTAGATTAATGATGTTACCTTGCGTACATCCATGATAGGCACCTCAATTCCCTTCATGACAAAATTGATCTTATATGGGTGAGAATGTTTAGAAGTCAATTCGAAGGCCTTGACCATCTTCCATTAATTGTGCAACGAGTGCAAAAGATTGCAGTGCAAAAGATTGCATTATGTTGGCTAGCTAGAGGTTTCTTTGGTACAATCAGTATAATCTCAAGTAAACAAAAAAGGAATTTCCTCATCACCAATAGCATCTTTGGCCTCTTCAATGTCAAGGATAGGTGTCTCAAAATTGTTCTCTTCCTTTTGTCCATCAAGAAGTTGCACCTGTTTTCTATTTGCGCATTCATAGGAACGGTTCCATGATTATAAACACCATAAACATTTAGAAGGGTTCCATATAGTTTAAATATTATCTCGAGAAGTCCCTTGCTTCGGTAGTACTTTGGAGTCTGATATAACAACAACAATTGCATTGTTTTGGGATTGAAGATTACTCCCTTTTTTGTTAAGAAGCCCTGTCTTATTTTGCTTGGGAATTTGTTCAGGAATACTGCATCTTATATTGGATTTCTAGTGGCTTTGAATGAACTAAAGTTCAGCTTTGTAAGCATAGTACACTCTTATATAGATTCTTTTTTCCTTCTGATATACCTAATTGCTAGTTGTTGAGAGATTTTACAAAGGTTATTACGGGCTCTAAGTCAGGAAAATTATTCCTATAGGAGCTAACAGAGTGACTAATTACCTTGAATAATTTATGATATTACATGCATAGTAGTTGATAGTAATCAAAATAAAGTGTCCACGCAACAACTGCTTTATTGGAATCTAACTTTTAACAATTCTCTTCCCTTCTCGCCAATTCGATTTGTTATGTTGCACCCATCAGGCCGTATTGCCACCTTTCAATTTACAAAGATGTATTATACTTGTCAATTTGGGTTGATATCCACATATTCAAAGAAAGATTCCATGGATTATTCCCAATCTAAATAATCTTCGATGCGAAGATGATCATCAAATAGAGGATTCAATGTATTATACTTGTCACTAAACAGTGCAGGAAAAGTTCTGGACAGCAATGTTTTCTAAGGTGGCAAGTGACCTAGGTGATTGGGTGGGTGGCAAGTGACAAGGACAACACTTAGGTAAAGTAAATATGCTTAAATAACATGCAGGAAATTACTGGACAACAAAGTAAATCAACAAAATTAGCTACCTAAATGGTGTTATGCATGCAAACGACTAATGGCAAGATAAACTAGACTCCTAGGATGCACCTAGCACAAGCAAAGCATGCTAGCCATGCTCTGATACCAAGATGATATGATACCAGGAATTGAATCTCGGAAAATTTAATAAAAGTTGTTAAAATAATGAAAGTTCAATCTTGACGCTTTTCTTAAGTGATATTTCAAAAAAGATCTTAGAATTTTAACCAAGTCTAGGCAAGTTATTACCGCTAAATTAGCAAGATCTATAAAATAACGACGGCAATAAATAGTAAAGCCAATGAAAAGCCAACTAGAATCCGGCGGTTAACAAAGCGATTGTCTCACCTTGAGGCTACGCTCATTTGTCTACTTCTAGGGTTGTCGGAAGAAGAAGAAGAACCACACAAGGGATGAAACCACTCCTTGGTAGACGGTGTCGGAGATCCGTAGTGAAGGAGAGGAAGGCGTAGGATGTGGAGGTGGCGTGGAAGGTCGGCCGTCGATTGTCCACTCGTAGTCCGGACGTTGTCTATCAATGACTTGGATGAGGGTCGGGAGGATCCGATCCAAGTAATCTCTCACGGTGTCTTCGTCGGATTCTCAAAGAACAGCGGTTGTAGGACGTCGAGATTACCGTGGGCATCGAACACAAGCCCCCATTCTAGCTCGAGACCCGCCATGCGACATGGAGGTGAAGATGGGTGGTCGCCACAAGAAGCTCTCCAATGGGAGGGAGAGGGGGTCGGCGGGTTGTAGAGGTGATGGGAGGCCGACGGTAGAGCTAGGGTGAGAGGGTGAGGGTTTTGTTTGAAAACTGAAATTAATTTCAGTTTAAGGGAATTGGGAGGGAAATTTTAAGATTTGATTTTCCAATTAAGAGGCAATTAAGGCATTAAAGAAATTTTAATTGAATGGAGACATAAGGGGAGCCGGCGGTAGAGAGAGAGAGGAGAAGGAGGATTTGAAAACTAAAATTAGTTTCAGTTTTTGATGTAATTGGAGGAAAAGGGTATTTGGGCTTAATTAGGATTTCAAATAAGGGGGGAGTTAATTACCTAATGAATGGGAATTCCACCCAGGGGGGGCCGGCGGCATTACTAGAGAGAGAGGGAGTTAGGGAGAGAGGGGGAAGGGTTTCCAAAAATAAAAGATGACTAGGAAAATCTGAAATAAAATCCAAACCAACTTAATTTTAACTTTGGATTTATTCAAAACTTTCCATAAATAGAATTTCCAAATTTGGAAAGAAATTGAATTTTGAAATTCAAATTTCAATGAGGGGTTGGAGAGGGAGATGTGGGGAGGTGGTGGAGAGGGAGATGTGGGGAGGTGCCGGCGGCAAGGTGGCTGGCCGGCCGGCGGGATTAGGGTGGCCGACGGGTGGGGATCCCAAGGAGATGGCAAAAGTGGAGAGGGTCTACTTCTTCCAAAATCGTGGGTATGGATTGTGGTATTTTGTGGATGAGGAGAAGAGCTATGGATGTAAATACCAAGAGAACTCACAAAGAGATCTCATGCAAAGAACTCACCAAGAGATCTTCTTGAACTCACAAAGAGAACATAATAGTAGAAAATTTTCATTCATCCAATAATCCATAAAATTCAATGACCAAGCATTTATATAGGCTTTCCGAAAATAAAGACGACATTGCCCTTGGGCTACAACAAGCACTAATTCACTCATAGGGGTACAAATGGAAAAACATGAAATATAAATGACATGAATAAAATAAAGCATCAATAATAAAGCTGCTGAATCATGGCCGTCGCTCGACGACCCCTCCGATGGTACGTATGTCGGAATCTCCTACGGATGTCCTCATCAGAATGCCCAACAATGAGGGATCCTCCTCTAAATCAAAATAAAACTAAATGCTATGTAGACCGGGTAATAGTTACACTGTGGAGCCAAGATGCTCAAAATGAGTAGAATAATCAAATCATCGAATTCACAAATGGTCATTATTAGCCGCATGTGGGTCTCCGAAAGGTTTCCGCTCGTGTGGTTCGAATGCAAAGAGTGCGATCACACTGTCCCGTAGGACAAAATGGTCGTAGGCCTTTACACCCGGCACAAGCAGGCCGATGGAAGAGCAGATGGAGTTATAGATACGATTAGCCATGGAGGATAGCGGGTTTTCACCTACGCACCCCGATGGATAATAATATCTATAACCCTAAATTCACGAGATTTCCCCTATCCGATACATCGGCTCGAATAGGGTTTATTTGATTGTGGGGATCGATTTCCTACGGACGCAAGCCCCCGTAGTTAATTACATCTTAGACCTTGATCTAAGAAAACTCTCGATTAAGGATGTTAGATTATCTTCTCTAAATGGGTTTAGTGCAAAGGAGTTTCTAGGCTTTCCTAATCAAAGAGAAGAAGGTCCCAATTTGGCTCAATCAATCACACGGGGTTCAGTCGACACCCGGCCGGCTTAAAAAAGAGAAAACTGGAGAAAAAGAGAAGAGACAACGCATTCATACATGCATGAGAGAAAGAAGGAGGTGGCGTCATCTGTGTGACGCGGATGGGTAGGATTTAGAGCCTCCGAAAGAAAGGAGAACTTACCCACCGATAAGGCGTAACGTGGTACACTCGTACCACTGGCCTTAGATCCTAAATCTATAGAAGATGTAATATCGTATATACGATATTAACACCTACGACCTAGCTAATACAATCTGGACTTATTCCTTGCCTGAAAAAGGAAGCCAGCTAAAATCCTAAGCACAACCAACCGTCCTATATGTATGCAAGATGGGAGGCTCTATCCTAATGAATCAAGGATTGATAGTTCAAGAGAGTTAAATCAGGGACTCTACAATATGCAAACGAACATATCTAGCGTTGTATGATGCATGAAACGAATGCACAAGTAAGAAAGATCCTTAGGTCCACTAATGCAATGCATGTATGTAGGTAAAGTGCATTGTGGAGAAAAGTGTGTAAGAATGTATGCATGACATCCAGAGTACAGAAAAAAAATAAATAAACACACCCTAAGGGTATCCTTCAGGCAAGATACCCGCACAGAAAATCATCATAGTCATGCCCACTTCGTGTGGGAAAACAGCGAGGCCCAATGGCATAAATAGGTGGCCTACTCGACAGGCCTAAATGACCCTAATGGTCTCTAAGGCTCACAGAAAAAAAAAGGGGAAGGGGGTATCGCACCCAAAACCGGAAAAGGCCAAAATCCTAGCAGAAAAACAACGATGCCCACTTCGTGTGGGAAAACAACGATGCCAACCGGCATAATAGGTGGCCTACTCTACAGGCCTAAATGACCCTAATGGTCTCTAGGGCTCACAGAAGGGGGGAAAGCTTTGACCTATAGGGCCAAAGCTTCGTCAGTGCACTAACCTATGGCTGACTACCTAAACATACTAGAATATCTATTAACAATATGTGTGTGAAGTGTAGCAGTTCCGATGTGTAATTAAGAGTTTAAGTTGCAGAAGTCATACCTGATCGTGGCGCAGCCACTTAATAGCTCCAAGCAAGTAAATGGTTCATTGATCCCTGATCGTGCAAGACACAATGTACCTGCTGTGGCGCTGCCACTTAAAAGCTTATAAGCAATTGACGCCGCTTGATCATTGACAATGCAACACCAGATGTACCTCGCAAAGTAAGACAAAAGAAAACATATATATAAGCGTAGATGCCGTTCAGAAAAGAAATGCAAGTAAGTAAGAAAATATAACTGACAAAAAAATGTAAGAATTGCATTTATAGGACATGTATAGGTAGTAAATACTGAATATCAAAAGAAAATGTAAGCCTAACCTAGGACTAGAAGTAGTGTCCTAATCAAACCGGTCTAAGGTGTGTGTAGGCTGTGCAGTTTTTTTTGATAGATCCTATGTAGGGTAATTTAGTTGAAATTATTTGCATTTTTGATTTGTTAAAGGGCAAAAGGGAGATTTTAATTGAAGTTGGAATATTAGTAATTTAGGATTGATTTTAGAGATTTTGTTTTAAAATTTGATTGATTATTTTGTTGGTTGTAAATTAAAAGAAAAGGTAGATTAAACGATTTATTATCAATTAAGGTTTGATTTAAGCCAGTTAAGAAATTAATTTTAAATTTTAACACCCCATTGGATCTATTCGTGGCGTTGTGCCACCAGGCTTGAGGAACCAGGCCTCCTTAGGACACTTAGCCCCGCAGCCCGGAGTATTCCATCCAATAAACTTCACTTCTGGAGTGGTTGTTATGTATTAAGGGATTTGTTAATTGATTTTAAAAGATTACTCTATGTTTGATCTTTAAGAGTCTTTTATCCTAATGAGTTTAATTTGTAATTTAATCCCTAATAAAATCTACATCTTTTAGATTTTAGATTGGTTAAGGATTAATTATTATATTAGTTAGAATTGGTTTAAGTTTGTGTTTTAGACTTGTAGTTTAAGAATTATAAATGTTAATGATAACATGATTAAGAATTAAGTGTTTTGATAGATTTTTAGAATTAGATTAGGATGGGTTAGTTGATTATTAGTAGATTAAGGAAACTAGAACCTAAGAAAGCGTGTCACTAAGTTTTTGTTTTAATGTTTCTATCCTATAGGGAACATGCACCCTAAGTCTACATTTTCTAAGACCCGGTCCTTAATTTTTTTTTGTCCATAGATGTCACTAAAGTTGTAGGGATAAAAGGAGGTTTTGTTCTCTAACCCTTAAGATTTTCGTACATGTGTCACTAAACTTAAGAATCTATAGCAAAGCAGTAGAAAGAAAAGAATGAAAATTACAAATAAAAGGGATGTAGGCATTGTTGTTTTGGACGCACTTCTCTGAAGTCAAGTGTATCCTAAAGCAACATCAACAATGCCCTTTAATGTTCCCACGATCCAAACGAGGCACTTGATATGTTTAAGACCTCTACCTACAACACCCTACAAACGGAGCCTTAAGCAACTAAAGGAAACAAGCCTCTAAAGTTAAACTTAAAATTAGACTCATCCAAAAATTCTTTTCCATCTTTAGAGGCTAACACTAAAGGAAGAAAATTCCAATAAAAAAAAATTAATCAAAGAAACTTACAAAAAGACATAAAGATCTCTAACATAAAGCTCCTAAAGTTTCAAATCCAAACACTTATTTTTTAGAAGGGACTACTAAGAGAACCTAACTCACATGATAAAGCACTAATCATTCCCAAAAGTTATCTACCAAAATCTTTTCTCCCCCTTTTTTTTTTAACACAAAAATAAACTCTACAAAAATTCCTTTACCAAAATCCCCCTTTGACACAAAATCCTACCCAACAACCTATAATCAAGTGCCTCCTTTCATTTGGAGTGGGGTAAATTTGTGAAAATTTCCCAAAGGGATAGACATTATAAAGCCCTCCTTCAGGAAATCCTCGCAAAACAAAACAAAACAACGAAAATTCCAACATAAGACGATTCACAAAAACTCATGTAAAAGCTCCTCGACATAAAATTACTAACAAAATCTTTCAACATGAAATCAAATGTAAAACAAATTTGAAATATCCCTCGTTTGAAGATCGCTTACAAAACCATAGCATAAAACCATTTTACAAACCTTTCCAACCATGAACTCAATCACAAAGCACCTCAATATAAAACAAATTAATATAAAACAGCGAGAAACTTAAACATAACTCACTCTTAAAACAATTCGGAAGCTCAAAACGGTGGAAAACTGCATATATTTCATTCCTATAACAATCCGGAAACTTAAAACAATGGAAAACTGCATGTATATCATTCCCACAACAATTCGGCACATGAAAACAATAAAAAAATCTGCACACGACTCGCTCCCAAAGCAATTCGGCACATGAAAACAGCGAAAAACTGTGACTATTTATTTCCAACAGCGATTTAGGACCTTTTACATCATGCATTATGAAGTATAGGGGCAAGATCCCTCCAACATAAATTCACAGAATTCACTAAACATGGGGCCTCTATGCAACCATCACAATCTTTTTAAACAAATTCAAAGGTAAACTATACACCCATGAAAATCTTTAAGACACAAAAAAAATATCACATGATCACTTGATGAATGTCACATTCAACACACAACTCATCTCGATATAGGAAAATATATATGGCTTTAGCATCTCACTTGACTACCATCATAACAGAAATATGAGATTATATACATATCATCAAGATAACTTCCCCAAATTTGTAAACTCCAAGCTCATCGGTTCTAGAAATAAGAGCAACAACCTTATAGAAAATATAATGGCATGATATAATAAGAAGCTTTGCATCAAATGATTTTCTCAAATACCATTTCCTTGAAACAAAAAGTGATAGAAAATATAAGAATAGTCAAGAACAAACTCACGAAATAAATTCACAGTGCATGTATTCAAACAAAAATACACATTCAAACGTAGTTCTCAAGATAGAGATCAATTCTACAAGGGGTTAGCAGAAACATAAAATCATTCTTCCATTTCAAATCATCTAAAGATATATATATATATATATATATTATATATATATATATATATATATATCTTCTTATAATTGAGAATTACTTCAAACGCCTTACATACATGTTTTTTTTTTTGATAAAGAATGGCATGTCACTATCCTTGAGGATGAAGTTATCTAGGTATGATAAGTTCAAATATCATAGATCAAACAGGAGATTGGAATCATAAATGAGGCTATTTCTTCAAGATTAAAAGTTGGGTAATTAACATAGAAAGGGCTGTATGCAACAATAGGATATCATGGAAATTTAACAGATGAAATCAAAATTGGGCCAGCAATTGTGTAGGAATTTCAAATATTTCCATGAACGCCATTAGCAGATCGTGGCCAACTGACAAATTAAAAAAAGAAAAAAAAAATGGCTTTTCCCTACCAATATCGTCAATCCTCAAAATGCCGATCAAAGCCCCATCATGCAGACACAAATTAATTTCTTTGCAAAATGGAAGGGCATGTGTAAACTACTAACTTTCTCATCCAATTCACTTTTATCTCTAACTGCATCTAGTCAAAATAAAAAAAAAACAAACAAAAGAAAAGCTAATAAAATTTGTCATGATTTAAAACATCTCAGATTTCAAACAACCAAATGAACCATATAAGGGATTCTTTATAAGAACCATATTGTTAATATCTTCGGCTGACATTTAAACACAAATTAAAATCGAATTAACAACACAGAATTCCACATTAAGTGTGTTATAAGGCATGGATGGGGATTTGCATCACAAAATTAAAATAACAATTGGAGAGGATCTGCACCCTCCCATAAAAACGCAGAAAGGAAAATCTCAGTCGTTGCAAGGAGTACATGGGTAAATTCCCTTTCACAATCATTATCACCACCGCCTCTCTGAAGCCAAAGAAGAAGAGCTTAGATCTTCTCTAAGGAATAACGATAATACACCATAGAGAAGGTAAGGAGCAAGCTTCATCTCTGATCTATTATAAGATTTTAACCGAAATGATATATTGAGTTGAGGCTTTAAGGCTTTACCTGCAGCGAAGTTTGACGGCTTGGAGTGAGGCCGGCGTCGACGGTAGCAAGGGTCTCGGGCTGCTCGAGGGAGGTCGAACGGCCTTCGAGTCCGGTTGGGATTTGTGAATAGCAATGACGAGCAAGAGAGAACGGCTAGGGAGAGGGCCTGGGCCGATCGGGAGCGGAGGAAGAGGGAGCGAATGGAGACGTCGAGTTCGGTCCTGAAGATCGGACGGACCTTGGGCTCGGTCTCCCCTGGCATCACACGAGAGAGGGAGAGGGGACGAGAGGCTGGATTCAGATAAATATAAATATATATATATATCATAATTAAAAACTTTATTTTTAAATACATAAATATATAATATAAGTTAGTTAAATAGACTGAAAAACAGAAGATTTTCGCCTAAATTTGGAGAATTTTATTTGATTTGATTTTGATATGTTTGCAAATAAGTTTTAGTAGTTCTTTTTGTTATTTTGACTTTTCC